>VZTJ01001955.1:949595-977084 GCA_013397795.1 Orthonyx spaldingii
CGGCCCGGGGCGGCAGCGGGGTCCGGCCGCGGGAGGGTCTGTCCGGCGGGGGGCACGGCCGGGGAGGCGGCGCAGAGAGGGGCTGGGGAAGGGGCGCGGGGCCGTGGAACGCCGAAGGGCAGCCGCTGGCAGCCCCGGGCTCGGGGCCCCGGCGGGGCGAGGCCGCGGGTGCGGGGGCTCCGCGGGCGCTGTGCCCAGCCGGCAGCAGGAGCCGGGGGCTCTGGCTCCCTGTGGGTCCCGTGTGCCTTTCGCTGGGACCTTTGCTCGCAAAGGGTCACCCGGTATGAGAAAAAACCACGTAGCTCTGCTCTTCCTATAATATATAAGATAAACTTGATATATGTGATATATATCATATATAACACTGTAGGAGTTGTCGAAGGTTTTGGAGGTAATAAATTTAGTGTTGCTGGGGAGAAAAGCACTGCTTCAGCCACCAGTGGCTCAGGTGTATCTTAAACGTCTTTTTGAAGATTATATCAAATAATTATTTTTTTTTCTAACATAATGCTGATAAAGGATTAGTTGGGAAGGGAGTTTTGTCCAGCTGGCCTCAGCTAATGGAATAACTTGAAATTTACCCTGCTTTTAATTTCAAAGGATCTTTGTGTACGCAACTAATGTTTATACTAGATTTACTTTGCATATGGGAAATTAAAGGAGAGCTACTTTTTCATTTCCAACTCCAAACTGAAGGTACTTCCAGACATCAGACATGCTGGTTAACTTTGTGGTAGTGTTTTAATGTCACTCCTGCAGCTAAGGAATCTGAAATCTTCCTAATTTTTCCTATACTTTTCTGTATCCCTCTTGCTATAATATGAAACAAGCTGATGTTTGAGATATTTATCTAGTAATTTAATTTCACTAGAGACTCTACTTGTTACATTATATCTGTCATGATTTCCTGTTGGTTGCCTTATTATTTATTGTGCTTTTCCTTAATATATTAATTGGTCTTGCTCTCCCTAGTATCTAAGGTTAATAGTTGTTAACAACTAAAATCTATAACTTTTATATATAAAGCTTTAGTATTTTTGTACCAAATATTAACCCATTCCTTGTGTTAGATTGTATGTTCTCTACATCTGTTCAGCACCGCTGATTTTTAGCAGAGCTTATAGCTCATGTACTGTGTGTGTAAGCAGTGTCTGAGTGTGTTAAAATAACCTTCAGAGCAGCCATGGGCAGGCTCTGCAATTCCATTTGGAATAAATGGATATGTTAAAGTTCACAGGTGTAGAGCTAGGCTGGGCAGCTTGGGGCTATGATGAACATGTGGTGCACCTTTGACTAATCTTCAAAGTCCACTCCTGTATTTTTCAGATGCTGCAATCTGAATGGAAGGTTTGGGTTTTTTTAACTATGTAGTCAATACTGTGACTGAAAACTTTCTTGGTATTTTGAATATTATGAGAATAATTTTGATTTTTTTTTTTTTTTCCTCCTGGCTGCTGTTGTAACATTTCATGTAAATCTTCCTATAGTTAATTTTTTTGGTAGGAAGTTAAACTACATCTCCTCACCTACTGATTATATTTATTTCTTCACTCTCCTTTTCTCTACTTTTTTGCTACTTCTGAGGCTTGTGATGAGCTTTTTCTCTCCAGAAATTAGGGATGACTTTACTGAAAGCTGTCTGATCATCTGGAGTGATCAGGATAGCTTTGCTTTGCGTCTTAGTTGCTGAGTACATTTCCTGCATAGTGCTATAATCTACCTGGTTTGAATTCACCTTGATTGCTGTATCTTCTTTAAGGTTTAGGATTTCAAGTTTCTCTAAGTAGCTTCAATATCCCTAAGATTAGGCAGACAAAAATCTGCAGTTAAAAAAAAGTTAAATTTCTTTCCTAACTGGAATACTGTACTTGTGAGGTGCTTCTCCAGGTCTGATGCACTCGGTTGCAGAAGGTAATTGAAGTCTTCTCCTTGCAGATGTTTGTATAAGGTGACAACTACTTTCCTGGCTGGAAGAACTAGGTGGAGCTTGCTCTGGAAATAAGTCAGAACAGCATGTGATTAGACAGTGGTGCTGAATAGGTTACTTTTCAGCAACCCAGTTGCTTTTGCTCCTCATAGGGAATTAGGTGCTCTGTGACACTCATTCTTCATTACATGGTTAGTAGTGGGAAGAACCTAAATTAACCTTGAGAAATCTAAAAAGTTGGGTGTCACTTTAGGAATTTCAGTGGCCTAAAGTTAAGTTCTAGTGATACTTCTCTTCTTGAAACTTTCTCTTGGCAAGGTTTTATTCAAGTCATTATTCCTTAGTAATTCAGAGAACATTATAGATCAGGATAAATGTGTAGTAGCAGCATGGCATATAAAAACTCCACAGGACTGATTCCATTGTCTGTCTGTAGTGTGTGATAGTGTTTCCTTTTATGCACACTAACTTAATGTTTCTAGTAATTTGAATAAAATTCCTGTCACTTATGTTTAGAGCACAGAAGGAGCACTCTCAGAAGCCATTTATGGAATAAGATGTTAACTTTCAAAAACTGGGAAACTCCTGAGACTTGTGTTCCTAGTAGCTTACTTTAAAACTTCTGGTTTACACATGGTTGCTTTTGGTTGGAAATTGTATATTAGGAAAAAAGCTGACTGATGTTTACCACCAATATAATTTTGCTCACAGAGAGTTTCAGAATTAATTTGGAATTAAATGATCATTTGATTATATGGGGAAAGCATATTATTTGCATTTTTGAACTTAAGAAATATATTAAAACCAGTATGTTCCAAATATTGTAGTGAGGAGGACTTGCTTTTTTCAAATTGTGTCCAAGTCAACCTGTTTTGTGTAAAATCTCTCTTTGTTGGATTCTGTTGGAAATGTGAAATGAAGACTCGTTTTGTGTCTGTCACTGCCATGGCTGCAGCAGTTACCTGCCAGGTGACCTGGGAGGGTGGCACACAGGTTGTCCTTCTGGGGAGACTCTGGCAGTTGCTGGACTAGCAAGCTCAGCTAAGGCCAGGTGTGATACTTAATGAAATGACAGTGGATTGTGTTAGGGCCTCTAAACGTTCATAGTCACAACTGTGCCTTGCAACCTCACTCTTCTTTAGCATCTACGACTTCTGTTTGAACTATGTTTTTTTAATTTTGTAGTTGTATGTAAGAGGTAATTACACGTGGGTGGCTTTTTCTTTGTTTCTGTATCAAGGCATGGTTCAGAGGCAATAGTTAACACAACCCCCTGATTAATAAATTTATTTTTTTTAATTGGATGTGAGAGAATTGAAACATTTCTGAAAATGCAGTGTCAATCTGCATTTTTGTGGTTCAATTTTTGTCATAGTTCTTGAAGACTCACAGGATTCTTGGTAACATTGATTGCAGCTTCCTTGTATGGTCTTTACTATATATTATGTTAGTTTTTTGTTTCAGAAATAATTTTTAAGTATTCACTGTTGACTCTGCTTGGAGCAGGAGACTAAACTAACTAACTCCTGGGATCCCTTCCAACCTGAATTGTTCACTGATTTGAAGTATGCAGTGGTTGTAGCAAGAGAAAAAAGCATCATTAGTACAAAAGTAACTAAGAATAAAAGGTGTGACACATAGCAGCTGGTGTAAGGAAAGAGCATTTATCCTTCTAGTGGTCTTAGGGCTACTGTTCCATTTGGTAGTTCACTCGACCTCTTCACATTTCTGAACGTCTTTGTTAATGACTACAGTTTAAACAACTTGCACCTACAGTCCTGAGCCAAGCAAACATCTGGCTTAAGAGTCAGTGCCCCTGTTTGCTTCTCTCACTAAATATCCTCACTTGCCTGCAGGAGTCACTTCTGAAACAGTTGCATTCAAGCAGCTGGACATCTTCAGCCTTCAAGTGCTGTAAATAAATGGATGTAGCATTTTTCTTCCTGCTTTTCCCTGCCCTCATTTTGTCTGACCTTGTAGCAGCTGGGACATCCATATGTCAGTCAGACACGAGAGGTGGAGTTTCAGTATCCTCTTCAGTTCTGAAACCTGTACTTTCCAGAGCAGGATGATGAGTTATCTGTATCACTGGGTTCCTCAAACCCTGTTATCTCATTTTACACCGTAAGACTCTTCAACATCTCAGTCCTCAAGAGATTTCACTTTGCATATGAACTTGCTGAGAAAGGCTTGTCTAAAACTAGTAGCCCACCATTCAAGAAGCTGTTGTGTTAAAGGGTTACATGGTTTGTTCACGTCAGCCTTGGAACAGCCATGTGCTGATGATTTCCTCACCAGTGTTGGTAGTGCTGCTGTTAATCCTTCAGAACTGCAAACTTGAACTGCTTACCTGGCAGCAAGTCAGAGTTGTGTTGTGAGTGCCAGTATATGGGATAAGTTCTTCTTATCTGAAAATCTTGATTTGAGTTGTCACTTGGCTGTCTAGAGCCGTCTGTTGTATCAGCTTCTTTAGACAGATGAGCTGCACAACCACTTTTAAAACAGTCGGTGCAGAGAAAGGCTGGATGTCTTGGCACTGACAGGTGATCAGATACAAAATACCTGCGTGATGCACTCAAGGTGCCAATGTGTTACACAGATGTCCTTTGTCTACATCTACAGTGTCCCCAGGAGGGTGGCCAGGATTGTGTTGCTGCTGATAGAATAATTCATCACCCTTGTGGCCTTGTATGACTCCAGTAAAAGGCACAGAGCACAGGGAGTTGGCTGTGGGCTGCCTGAACTGTCCTGGAGGCTACAGGCAGTCTGCTGACCATGTGTTTGGCACTCTGCTCTGGGTTACTGCTTCAGTGTGTTTGAAAGCATGATGTTATCTTAAAACTTGATTGCTCTACCAAAATGAACACAAAAGTAAATTGGGATAATTCTTGGATTCTATTTATAATCTGGTTTTACAGTTCCACTTAAGGAATTTTGGGATTTTTCTCCTGTTTTGTGATGAGAGACATGCCAGCAAAAGAAGCAGCTGATGGTATGAACCTAAGATAGAAAGGTGTTTTTATTTTGGTTTTTTTATTGTGAAGGAATAAAGCAGACAATTTAATCCATGAAATTAATGGCTATGTTTTGAAGACGTCTGCAGGAAAATGACGGTGATTGTATTTCAGTACAAAAGTTAGTTTAGGACAGATGATGAAATACTAAAAATATGGGTTATACTAAAAATACTGGGTTATGAGAGATCTTTGTCAGAGTGGAATCCTGAACTGTTGAAATACTGAGCTGAATTTCTTGATTATCTGTCTTAAAAATCGAGTTAGCTACTGAGCACAAATACTTTGCCTTAAGCAAAAGGAATTTTCAATATATTCCCGTATAATCCCCATAAGCTTTCTTAAACTTAGTTGTTAAGAAGCATGTCAAGTTTAGATAAGATAAACTTAAGGTGTGTCCTCAATGGGAAGGAAGAAGGTGGGTCTTCTACTAAGATAACATGTAATAAAATCCTATTAATATGAAGCAAGTGCTATTTTTTTTTTTTTTTTTTTGTGAATTTCACAGTCATGTTAAACTATTAAAGCTGCTCTTGCATTGGTGCATTTTAAAAACTGGTGTGTCCACAGGTGAAGCTGGGGCGTAGGCTATGAAGCAGGGCACAGAGGAGAAGAATATAATTTTAACTTTCAAAACAGCTGCCTTACAGTGAACTCCTGAAAACCTTTTCTTTCTGTATATTTTAAAGTATTGAATATAAAACACTTTGTTTAGCTGTAGTGCTTATTTGTACTTGAAGTAATTTTTGTGTTTTTGTTAACTAAGAATCTCGTGGGGTTTTTTTTTATTCTGCTTCTCATGCTGTGTGTTTGATGCAGACTTTTATTTTTTTACTCTGGTGTAATTCCCTTTATGCTTGCATTTTAAAAAAGGGGGGGCAAACATCTGTTATGTAATGCATGAAAACCGTTGAGACCTTATGACTATTGTGTAAATGTGTGCTGAACTCAAGTATTGGAATCACACATACAAAAAGGTGATGGGAATCCTGAGGTGGGTGCCATGTGTTTCTTCACTCTTCAGCCTTTCAGGAATTCCTGTGAAGGAACTTGATGCCTCTATTAGAGAAGGAATAACAAATTCACTAAACATACTGTCTAAGTTTGTAGATAAAATGTTTTTTTCAGGCTGAATTTGCCTTTTTTTTTGTTTTTCCTTGGTTTTTTTTAACCTCTCTGCTCTGTGTTGCAGAGTTTTGTTAACCCTGTAGTCTACCCCAGTTGTCGGGTTCTGGTCCTGTCTGGGTTCTTATCACTCCAGCAGCAGAGCAGGCTGGGTGCTGTGAGTGCTGCTGTGTATTGCACCAAAGTTATGCCTCTCATCAATTCTGTGAAGGCATTTGCATAGTGGCTCAGGTAACTGCTGCTGAGGAATTACCAGTTAGCCACTGAGCAATTCTTGCTTGTATGGAGACCTTTATCAGCTTTTTCTCTGAATCTGGTAAACACTGAGGTTTGTGTAGAGATGGAGGTGGTCACTACTGCTTAGCAGTTGACTTTGACTTTAGTAATGTATTTTAACCACAGTTGTAATACTGATTCCTACTTTGCCAGCTGTACCTGTTCTATATATGAAAAACTTACTACATTCTAATATAAATTTAATTAAAAAGCAATTTTCTATTGTTCATCTACAAGCATTCTAATATGTTAATGCTGCAAAGTTCCTGGCTTATACTCTTTTAAAACAATATTTTCAGAGGTTGAGTGATAAAGCCGCACAGGTAGAACAAATTTGAAGTTGATTATTGTACAACAAAAATGCATACAAGTACAAAACTTGGTGTGATGTGCAACAAACTCATCAGCTGTAGTAGACTGCTGTGTGAGTGAAGTAGGCAGAGTGGATTCTTTAGGAATTTCTTTAGGATGTGAGCTGTGTTTTAAAGAGATCAATCACTGTGTTTTAGAAGTTGTGCCATTTTGGACTCTGTGTTGGTAGTGTGCATGCTCTTCCAGTGAATTTTACATTTAAGAAATCCCAACAGTTCCCTTATCCAGACAAAACCCTGAATTACATAATGTCATTGTCTGATGGCACCAGTAGATAAATGCAGCATGTGTATCCATTTTTACCTTTGGCATTGACAACAAAGATATTCCAAAAAATGTCCTACAGCTCTGATGTTGAGCAGGACTAAAGATAAACCACTCACTCCATGTAGTACCATGGATAAGGTTGCAACAGCAGTTCTGGACTTAGGGCTTGAAGGAGAGATGGAGTATGGAGGATGCTGTGTAAAATCTAACAGTGGCTCATCATGTGTAAATCCAATAATTTGAGGCATTACTTAAAAAATTGGCGTAACTTAAGGTATGTCCTGACTTTAAAACCAGATTTCCTACAAAGTACGTTTTGAATCCCTCTCATATGAAAGATTCCTATCTGAATGATTTTCACAGATGAGAAGTGACAGAGCAAAGTGCACCTGCCCTGTGGCCTAAGGAAGCAGTAGGATTGCATCCTTCTTTTCAGGTGCTCGTCTTAAGGCACATTTCAGGCAATCTGTTCACTTCCACACAGAGTAAATGGTAAATCCGAGCCCTTGAAATGTGTCAATGTCTGAAATAATCTGACATAACCTGAAATTGTTTACCAGGAGTAAACAATTACTGAGGAGAGTGTTTATTTTTGTCACTTAGAGCATGTTAGTTTTGAAGTTAAGGTTCTTTATTTATTTACTTGGTTTCTTTACAATAAATTTTTTTAGCGAGTGATTTATATTTCTTTCTGCTTTGAAGAAACAGTATGTTTGATATAATTCAGTGTCCTCTTCCAAAGCATGTCTGCCAGTTGTGTACCAAAGTGACCAGAGTTTAATAAATGGCTGTGGTTATAGCTGAATATCTGTTGCCCCCCAGTTATGTGGCACTAGTACTCTTTACATCCATGCACAAACTGTCTTATTGGCTCTCGTGTGCTAGACCGGGACAAAATTTAGAGGGACCTTTTTTCTACCTCCTCTCTGTTAGTTGTGAAGAAGCTTTTTTTCTGTCTGCATACCTGCTGTATTGCAGACCAGCAGTAAAAGCTGAGTTTATATGAATGCTCTTGAGTGACAATATATTTCTAAGAAATTAACTAATTTTCCAACCACTTGCAGAACTTCTGTTTCAAGGCAAGTGCATTAATACTGCCATTTGATACATTTTTCATTATAGACAAACTTCTGGAGTGCAATCAAAAGCTTGTTGAAATGATCTTGTAATTAAAATATTTATACATCCCAACCACAGTATATGTGAAATAGCCAACAGTCTTCTGATGTGCTACAAAATGGAGGCTTTAGGTTCATACCTAGATTTTGTGCCACATGCTTACCACACTCATAATGGGCTGGTTTGAGCCTTTTCCAGCTGCCAGTGGGAGTAATAGATCATTTCTTAAAAAGGATCTAAGGGTATTCTGTTCTTATGCTTTTACTGACTCCATTCAAATCATTCTCTTAAAGCGCTGTTGGTTTGGTTTTGGGAGGGCGGCTCCTGCCTGGTCCCACCCAGGAGTGCAGGATGGCTCTGGCGGGCGTTGCTGTGCCCCTGCCCGGCTTGCTGGGCTGTGCTGCTGTGACCCACATTCACCCTGCCTGCAAAGCCCTGTCCTCTGGCACGCTGCCAGCCCTCCCGGCGCTGCTCCACTTTGCACAAGGCTGCAGCAAATACGCAAACAGTGCGAAAGCAGAGAGGCTTAGAATCAGGTCCTTCTCTGTGTGGTTTTGTTCTTTTGAGGGGATTTGTTTCATCTTTAGGTCCCATCATGCGTATAGAGCGAGCGATGCACAAGATCTGTGTTTAGAATTCAGTTGAAGGAGAGCTGGAGTACAGCTAAACAGAGGGTATGAATTTTGTATGTGGTTGAAGAAAATGGTAATGAACTTGTTTCAAAGCATTATGAAGTTGAACTTATACCAAGAGAAAACTAAATAGGTTAAGGTTTTAGGGATAATTGTAGAAGGCCCCTTGATCATGTGAAATAATGTCCCAAACCATCGAGTGGTGTAAGTGTTAATTGGAATGTATCGCTCCTAGTAGGTTTAATAATTAGCTATACCTCAGCATAAAAAGCAGTGGCATGGTTTAGTGCATTAGAGGGTTGAGTGATTTATCCAAAAAACCACACTTGTAGCTTTGATGCATGCACATGACTGCTGAGATTGCCCTCCAAGTAATGGGATTGTGCTATGGTGTTTAAGAGGACTGGCAAACTTAGCAGACATTGGAATGAGTTTATCATCTCTTGACCCTAAGAACTACAGAAGATGTTAATAGTTTATTCTTAATAGCTTTTTTTCTGTTTTCTACTCGACATTTAGTGGAAGTGAGGCACCATAGCAGTGTGGACACACCTGTGAGCAGGAGCTGGCAGACCCTTTCCGTGCAGTTGTGGCACCACACAGGCATTGTGTCTTTGGATACAATGAAACTGCTTTGGTGTTTTTAAACACCCCTTAGACACTAACACTTAAAATAGCCAGCATGCTCAAAAAGGATGGGCAGGTAAAATACTATGTATAGCAAAATTGCTTCCTTTAAGTGTATCTTTCCATGCAGGGGGTAGAAATGGGCTGTTTTTAGAAGTGGTGTATTGTTTTCACCACGTTTAGGCAGTGTTCTCTAGCAGTACTTGTGCGTAGAGGCTGTGTTTAGTGCTGCTTGGCAGGGAGGGAGGTGGTTATTCTTTCCATACACTTCTTGCAATAAAGTTGGGAGATAGTCTTTTATGGCAAAGTTTGGAAATTGGTTACATCACCGTATTTTAAAAGACAAACTTTTTTTCCTGTGCAGGTGCACCTATAGAGCCTTCTCCAGAGGAGCAGACAGCCTCTTGTGAAGGTAGTTGTTTTTGTGATCTTCATTACACATGATTTTTTTAAAAATATTGCAAGTAATCTCCAAGATCTCTATGAACCTTTTCCAATCTTCATTATACTCATACTGCTCTTGTAAGGCAATGTGATTATCTGTAGTTATTTACAGTTTTATAGGTAGCTGAGAAAGGCTCGTAACGTGGCTTACAGACGATGATAAAACTAGCGTGAAGCAGAACTTTTGAAACGAACCTGTGTATTGAAAAGCTTTGGCAAGTGCCAAAACATCTGAACTATCCTTTCATTAATGTAGGCACCTGATTTTCCTTGTTCTTGATTACTGTCATGATAAATATGTCTTTAATGATTCATTTTTCCCCCCCGTTTATTTCTCCTAGGTTCAAATGCTGCTGTTAACATGGAAATTTCAGAGTCTGTTGGTAAGATGAGAATTGTTCCTTTTCACTGGCAGCACTGTAATGTACTACTGCAGTGCTTTTGCTGAATCGCTGCAAACAAAGTAGTAGAGCCTTCACACTTACAAGTAGTCTTTACTATTTTTTTGTTGTATCTTTATACTTGGGTGAGGAAAGAGGTAATTGAACACTAGTGTGCATTGAGAGGTGCAATTGGATTATTTGGACACTGTGACATTATCAGTGCTTTATTAATAAATAATTTCATATTACAGTAGAGCCCCATTAACATATGTGGAATGGTGATTAACAAAAAAATCAGAGTGGTCAGTAATGTGAACAATCAGAACATGGAAATTGTATCTTTCTCATTGTTTTTATATGGTTTATGAGTGAACTTAATTATAATTCCTCTCCTTTGCTTTCTAAACATATGATAGTGTGTCTGTGGATTCAGACCACTGTGCTGGTCTGAGTGGATCTTGAGATTTGCTTTTTCTTTGTAAAACTGTTGCCTTGTTAAAAAAGAAGTTTCTTAATCCCTCTGAATCCTAGATTTCTTATGTCAGAACACAAGTTAGATTGAAAGCTCCTGGTATTAATAATTTCAGAAACCAGCAGTTTTTGTGTAGGAAAATTTTAACAGACCTGGTAGTTAAAGCCTCATGATTGCATCTTTGGGGCAGGGGCTTTTCCCCAGCATAATTCTTTTGAATTTCTTTATCTCTTTGAATATTTCTAACTGGTTCATTTTTAGTGGAAAATGGAGAGACAGAAATGTCCCCGGAAGAGTCATGGGACCACAAAGAAGAAGCAAGTGAAGCAGAGCTAGGAACTGGTCCCACAGGGGATGCGGGGCCTTCTGAAGAGAGCGCTCAGGAAATGATGGAAGAGGAGGAGGAAATACCAAAACCGAAATCTGTCGTAGCACCTCCAGGTGCTCCCAAAAAAGAGCACGTAAATGTAGTGTTCATTGGACACGTAGGTAAGTTGTAAGTGAAGGGGAAGTAATTGGATCTATTGTTGTGTATTATCTAGAACTCACAGGATTAGAAATTATTGCTGTTCTTTGTTTTCACCATGTCTTGAGGCTCACAGGAGCATTCGTTCTCACAAAGCTGCTCTGGAAAATGAAAAATGTAAAGGTCTTGCAGGGGTAGAGTGTGTTCTCTTGGGCACAACAGTGCCTGTGTTCATGATTTGTCAAGTACCTGCTCCTGTTGAGCGCTGGAGTGACACATCTGTGCTTATGATATAAAGAACAAAATCAGAAAGTGGTGCTTCTTTTCTGCTTTTTTAAATAAAAAGAGTTCTTGCTATTAGATTCAAAAATTATTATTCTAAAAACTAAAATTTGTAGGTTTACAAACAGTAAGTTAACATAATTCATCGTTAAAAGAAGCATTTATAGCAAAATATCCTCATTTAATAGTTTCAACAAGCTTCAGAAAGACTTGGGTTGTATCAAAAGTAGAGAAGAATTATTAAATCACAAGTTATACAGTAAATTCTGTCTTTTCATTTCTGTAGTTCCTTATCACCTTAAAAGTACTGTAATTTAGTCCTTGGGTAAATTCAGAATGGAGTCACACAAAGTAAAGGGGCCAAGGGCAGTGGTCCATCCCAATATTGAAGAGCAGCCCACACAAGTTAGGGACAAGGGATAAAGGAAGCAGGGAAGGGGATTTTGCAGGAGCTTCCCACACTCTTGCCCCTCACTCTGGCTGGATCACTGCTTGGTGAGGGGATTTTGTTATGGATAATGCTGAATTTATATATATGAAAATGGCATGTTCAGAATTTAGTGTAATTTAATTGATATCAAATTATTATGGGAACAAGGGAAGGTGAAAGGTGCTTCCAAAAACTTAGATTATGGTTAAATCTTTTGGAAGTAAATTAGATTACTTAGTTCATAATTGTCTGGTGTTTCTAGAATTGTAAATTTTTAATGACTTGAATTTATTTTTTTTAGATGCTGGCAAGTCAACTATTGGAGGACAAATAATGTAAGGAAACTCTTAAATTTTTAGATTTCCTGTGAATTAAAAAACATCAATTAAAATTAGTAATATTTTCTTTGTGGCTTTAATCAGCATATGTTAATACTTTTACAACAGAATTTTACTCTCCCCGTCAATTCAATTAGTTATTGTGTTTGGAATTTCTTAATTCCAGCAGATTAATTTTATTGCTATAGGATTTCACTTAATGGAAGCAACTATGCAAAAGCAAACATAATCAAATTTTAAAAATTAATCACTTTCTTAGAACATAGCTGTTTTTCTTTATATTTTAAAATGCAATTTGAAACTGCTGTATCCCACTGGTTAAACTTCATCCTTTTTGTGAAGATTAAAAAGAAAATTAAAATCCTTATTCCCCCATCATAATAATCTGTAAAGATTTCGTAAGTATTTAACTATTTGGAAATATCTTTCTGCTTTATGTAAAATTGCACTTTTATTTTCCCTCTTCTTAGGTATTTGACGGGAATGGTTGACAAAAGAACACTTGAAAAATATGAAAGAGAAGCTAAAGAAAAAAACAGAGAAACATGGTATGACTTACTGAAGATAGTAACACACTTTGCTCTTTCCCTGCAATGAAACTGGGTTTAGTCTCTGTCCCAGTAGCCCTGGCTTCCTCCAGGTGGATGATGCTCTTGTCCTGGGTGGATTTTTTGTGGACCTCTTGTTTGGTTTGGGTTTTGTTGTTATCTTTTGGTTGGTTGGGTTTTGGGGGGCAGTGTGGGTATATGCAGAACATGTAGCAGCCTGATTTCTCCTTCAAACAACTCCTGCAAAATTGGTTTCCCTTTTGAAAGCTTTGTCTTTTTGGCTGGAGGATGATAGGGGTTCAAAGGGCTCTGGGCAAGGAGCAGCTGAAGGCTTCCTTGGGGGCAGAGCAACAACAGAGCACTCAGGGGATGGGCACTGCCCTGAACTCACTGTGCCATGTGTGAGAGGGGAATAGAAAGGTGACACCGTTCTTTTCATCAAGCAACCATCGTCCCACTCTGGGGAGCTCACCATACTAGGATAGATTTCAGGATCTTCCTCAGAAACTATGGAGGTTTGAAAAACAGTTTTCCTTTTCCCCCCTGCTCTTTTGGAGAGTGAGTTGCAGGAAGTACCTCCATTAATGCTATTTTCATTCTTTAAAATGTGTCATGATGTGCAACTGATAATGACAGATAATGACATACTTTCAAAGATCTTGCTAGGTCAGTCATGTATTCAGAGTCTTGAAATTTGAGTGGTTTCACCTCGTGATTCAGAAAGTTCTGTGCTGTAGTGCAGAATTGATATTTCAGTCAGAAATGCATCTTTCCCTAAAAAATGTATGTGCCAAACAGACTTCCCATCCAGCTACCACACATAAATTCCCACTTGACTCTTTAGCCAAGTGAAGCCTGACCTTTGGCTTGGCTGAAAACTTGCAGAAACCCAGGCCATGGGGAAGACCACAACACTTCAGAGCACCTGTCCTGGTACACACCAAAAGCCATCTAGGAGGTTACCCAGACCTCAGGGACACAGAGCTGCTGCCTGGGGAACTCTGTGGTTGTATATCCATAACTGCCAATGTTCAGTGCTTTCTCTGACTCGGGAACCTCTTGAGCTGGGAAGGACATCTTTGTGTTCAGTAATCCCTGATGCTCCCACCCTGATCCCTGCTCAGCAGCCTCTCTTCAGACATCACCCAGTCACTACAAAACAAAAGCTAAGGGTCTCTACAAGCTGCTGTTAATGGTGAAAAATATTGCTAGGTTAAATCACTTCAACTGAGTTATTACTACTTGTTTATCCTTTTTTTTTTTTGAAATTCCAGTTTATCTAACTGAAAGCTAACTTGTCAGTGGCCAGTGGGGAAAATAATTAGGAGGGGACAAGAGTCAATATAAAGAAAATATCAAAGATAGTGTGAATAAAGATGGTGTCTATTTCATAGCCAACTTCTGTTTAATATGTGTAAATAAATGAGAACTAATAATTATAGTTCTCAGTAATGATATATGCAATCAGAACTAATTTTTTAGTTAATTATGCTGAGAAGGAGGAATTATTTTGTATTTGATCCTGAGGTGTTTTTGACTCTGAGGCAAAGGTTAAATTATTTGAGGTTAAATCATACCCGAAGAACTTAGAAAATGAAAATTGTTTTTTAGAATTTTTAGAATTGAATCGCTGTAGGTGTGTGAAGGAGAGCTGGCAGTGGGCTCTGCAGCTCACTGTATACACAAACCAGTCAAAGTCGCTGTTGGTCTTGGAAATACTTAAGTTTAGCAATACTGAGGTGGTTAAAATAATTAAGAAAAAAGGTGTCTCATTATTAACAAATTGTATATAAATTTAATAAAAATTAATACAAACATGGAGTATTTGGGTTGGGATTTTTTTAGGTACCTTTCATGGGCCTTAGACACAAACCAAGAAGAACGAGACAAAGGTAAAACAGTAGAAGTGGGTCGTGCCTATTTTGAAACGGAGAAGAAACACTTCACTATTTTAGATGCTCCTGGACACAAGAGCTTTGTTCCAAATATGATTGGTGGGGCTTCTCAAGCTGATCTTGCTGTGCTGGTAAGAACAAATCAGATACTTTCATTTTGCATATACTGTGTAATTAAGCTTCTGATTTTTATTTTTTGTTGGCTTCTTTAATCTTTTGGTTACTTACAGCAGGCAGAATTTTCAAATGTTAAGTTTACTGAGATGAGTGGGTTTTGGAATAACTTAACAGCTTCTTAAAGTTGTCCACAGGTGTCATGTGATTTTTTTTTTTTTTTACATGTCAGTGCAGAAACTAATGAGTAATATTGAGGATATACCAGTGCATTGTGAAAGTTTTTAGTAAGTCTGACTACCCAAAGTTTTTTGAATAAGGCAGTATTATCGATTGTTGATTGTTCTGTTGAGAGACTTATAGAGCTTTTATTAAAATATGTATCTTTAATTAGGTTATTTCTGCAAGAAAAGGAGAGTTTGAAACTGGATTTGAGAAAGGTGGACAAACAAGAGAACATGCCATGTTAGCAAAAACAGCAGGTGTAAAACATTTAATAGTTCTTATTAATAAAATGGATGATCCAACTGTAAACTGGAGTAATGAAAGGTGAGTTTAATATTTAAAAAAATAATCTTCATTAACAGATACTGAAATAAAATAATTCCTAGGTAATGTTTGTATCCCATTATTGCTGAAAGAATGGTTGACTGGTGGACTAAAGGTAGAGGTTATAAAACTGACAGGAAAACCTGAAGCATAGTGCTTAGGACAGTGCCGCTCAACTAAGCTGGAAGTTCTACACCACAACATTCACTTCCAACTGCTTGATCCATGCATTCATATCTAACAAATCCATGCATTCTAGCATAATTTAATTGTTGACTTGGAAACTTTATACTGAATCTAAAAAAGGAAGGGATTGTGTTTTCAGTAGTCGAGTTTGCCAGAGTTGTCAGAGAACCTGCTGTGTGTTCTGCCCAGAATTGTGGAAGTTTTTGTGGGAAGCCATGAGGGCCTGTGCAACCTTGCAGTGTCAGCCTACTTTACTGAGAGACCAAGGCACACCCAATTGCTCTGTCCTGGTCCTGCCCCTGCCCCAACCTTCTGACGTTATTGAATTCACCCCAGACTGAGAGGAGGCAGTGTGACAGAAATAAATAGCATAAAACCTTCAGAAACCGTGTAGGAGATGGGAGGAGACCAAGCCAGCACTGAAGTGCCAGCCTGGAGCATGACCTCAGGAGGTGTCTGCGTGGTCTGTCCCGCTGTGCTGGCCTGGATCTCTTGCTTTAAGCAGTTGCAGCATGTGCTGCTGCTCACCCAGCCTGTCTCTGAAGTGTATGGAGAGCACTGGCAATGCTGTCTGGAGCAGAGGAATGAGGGGGAACGGGGAATAGACAATACTGAGCTGTGCTGGAAGACTGGGGAGAAGATGCACATAGGCCTCCAGGCTTTATTAGGCTTGCTTGCTGCTCACACAGTAACTTAACTGATGAAACTGAAATGTCGGTGTGTTTTTTAAAGTATAGTATTATGTTGTGCTGGAATAAGTGGAACTTACCTTGATCTGCTTGTCATTTTAATAGATATGAGGAATGTAAAGAGAAACTGGTGCCATTTTTGAAGAAAGTTGGCTTCAATCCCAAAAAGGACATTCATTTCATGCCCTGCTCAGGACTGACTGGAGCAAACCTTAAAGAACAGTCAGAATTCTGTCCTTGGTATATGTATGTATCTTAAATTGAGCAACTCGAATATTTGCTGTATTTCAATAAAAGTAGAATGCTACAGCGAAGCTGGGAAGTCACAGAGCGTGGTGTGTTGTAGTTGTGTGCCAAAGTGCTTGAGGAAGTACAGCCAGAGCAACAAGAACACAGCCATGCAATGTGCCAATGAAAAGCATTTGTTAACTGCAGAGATTATTAGTAAAATATTAGCAGTGTTCTTTGGCTGTGTGAGTTCTGTGCCTTATGAGCACTTGAATTTGCCAGTGATGCTGCAGTTGACGTTGCTGGAATGAGTAATTGTTTGATGTGAGCAGTTTGCTTGAAGCTGTGTTACACTTAGGGACAAGCCACGTCTCTCCGTGGATGTCATGGTTTTCAATATTGTTCAGTGTACTTTAAAAAGTATTAATGGAAATCACATTTGGACCTAGCTTATGGTTTTGTATTTCCAACATGCATTACACATCTGTTGTGATTCTCAAAGGAATAATTAATTTGTGTAAAATATGCCTGTAATGTAACTTCAAAACATGCATTTCCTGGGTATTAACATGTTGACTGGGGTAAAGAGGACACTACTGATGGGATGTTATAATAGATTTACCTGTCGTAGAGGTCGTTGTTCTAAATGATGACAAGATGAAAATTATTCCTTTTGTTGGACTGCATTTATCCATTTTGAGTAGTTTTTTTAAATGGAAGGGTGCTCATGAAATTGAAACAAATGCCTTCTGCTCTTTTAGTGGATTACCGTTTATTCCATACCTGGATAATTTGCCAAACTTCAACCGTTCAGTTGATGGACCAATCAGGCTGCCAATTGTGGATAAATATAAGGTACAAATTAAAATAATAACATAGAAAATATAAAGAGGCTGTTTTCAGAAAGCACTAAATGGACTATTTACTGTACTTTTGGAGGGTATCTTTTTTTCTTTGCTAATGTTACATTTCCAACTGTAGAACAGAGGTGGGAAGGGGAAGTAAATAATTTTGGCATTATATGAAACTCCTAAAATCTATAATCTTTCATAAGAACAATTTCCAAAATATTAAGTCTAGCAGTGCTAAACAACTTCATAGAGTTCAGTAATCAAACTTAGAGGTAAATCATAAATAGAGCGGACTCTTTAGGAAAATGTTTTCAATTGCTATGTAATGATTTCTTTTTGTGAAGGATATGGGCACTGTGGTCCTTGGGAAGCTGGAGTCAGGCTCTATTTGCAAAGGACAACAGCTTGTGATGATGCCAAACAAGGTATGGTAAGGTTCAGATATTAAAAAAA
Source organism: Orthonyx spaldingii (assembly GCA_013397795.1). Lineage (NCBI taxonomy): Eukaryota > Metazoa > Chordata > Aves > Passeriformes > Orthonychidae > Orthonyx > Orthonyx spaldingii. Next base: position 967,283 of record VZTJ01001955.1, read on the forward strand.
TTTACTACCATAAAAAAAGAGCTTGGCTCTTAAAGATACTCATTACTTGAAATCAGAACATGTTCTGCTGCTCTGCTGAACACAGCTAAGCTCTCATATTTTACATGGGTGATGTTTCTGGGGACAGGGGGTGTGTGTAGCTCCTCAGCATTCAGAACTTGGGCTGTCTTGCCTTAGTAAACTCAGTTGCTGGACTACAAATCATCACACTTGAACTGGGTTTTATTTTGTGTTTATACAATTGACTCACTAAGCTTTTTACCTGCTGTGGGTTAATATTGCTCAAAGGTTTACTTCTTTCCCCCTTTCCCTTTTTTTCTTTCCCCCAAAGGGAAACAGGAGAAAACGTGAAAAAGAAAAAGCTTCTTTTAAAAAATTCAAGTATTAGTAACTCATCATTCAAATATTTTAAATGTTCTGGAGCTTGGCAGAACCAAATATAATGAATTGAAACTGTAATGGAATTATTTATCGAAATACTGTTGCATTACAATTATTTTGTACCAAACTAGAATACTCACCATGCAAAACTACGTTTTTATTTTCTTTAAGCACAATGTGGAAGTTCTTGGAATCCTTTCTGATGATGTAGAAACTGACTCAGTAGCCCCAGGTGAAAATCTAAAGATCAGACTGAAGGGAATTGAAGAGGAGGAGATCCTTCCAGGATTTATTCTCTGTGATCTCAACAACCTTTGTCATTCTGGACGCACGTTTGATGCCCAGGTAGAATAAATACATTGAATTGCTGTATAGAGGGGAAAAAAACATGGAAATATTTTATGTTTCACCAAATCTAAAACCTCAGTAGTTTGAAGTTTCAGTTTAGATTTCTTATTCACTACCATATCTCTAAATTGGCAATAACTTATATACTTAATACTGACATCACTAATTTGAGCTTTTAAAATATAATTTGTTTTAAATGTAACTTCTCAATGAAATTTTAGAAACTTAAAATGGTGAAAGCAAGATCTCATCAGGCCAGTTCTTCAGTTTTTTACTTTCATATTGTGAACAAGTTAATGACTTACAATTTTGACTCTTTGACAAAAAGTTGTGTGTATATTGTTCAATAGATTTTTTAATATAGTTCTGCATTCAATTATTGTCTGTTCTTTTATAATTGGAATTAGGAAAAATGCACTTATTTTGAATTGTTTTACAGATAGTGATAATTGAGCACAAATCCATTATCTGCCCAGGTTATAATGCAGTGCTGCACATCCACACCTGTATTGAAGAAGTTGAGATAACAGTAAGTGTCATTTGAAGTTGATGTTAATATAAACAATCCAGTTGTTGGGGTGAAGAGTTCTGTCATGTCATACATCTAGAAAGCAACTAATGCAACAAAGCTCCAGCCTTGAATGGAATTCTTGTCAGTGGCCTAACACCAAAAAAAAGCCTGTAACTTAGCATAAGCCTTCTGAAAAGTGGTGTAAGACATGACTGAATAAATCATGCAAGTTTTTTTCATATACTTGTAAGTATATTCTTTCTTACACCAATTCTGTTTGTAAAGAAAAATAGCCCTTATTTTAGTACTCACAGCTATTAATCTTTTTCTTACACAGGCCTTAATCTGCTTGGTAGACAAAAAAACAGGAGAAAAAAGTAAGACACGGCCCCGTTTTGTGAAACAAGATCAAGTCTGCATCGCCCGTTTAAGGACAGCAGGAACGATCTGCCTTGAGACATTCAAAGATTTCCCTCAGATGGGTCGCTTCACCTTAAGGGATGAGGGTAAGGCTGCTCCAGCAACAGCTACTGACTGCTGCAAAAACCTACTCAGAATCAGAGCTCATGCATGGCAGTGAGGTATTAAAGTGCTGGTATCTAGTGGAAATCACTCTGGGTAACAATGGAAAAGTAAATCTAAGCAAATGGTTGTCATTGTGCTGAGTTCTTGCTAGTAACAGCCAGTATTATTTGAATAATGTACAGAAATGTGCATTGTGAAACAAAAGACTGGATTTGAAAAATTACCAGCAGTGCTTTTTTAATGTGTGGACTGTTCACCCACAATATGAATACCATAGTTTCACTATTTAAAGTTAGAAAATATCAGGGGGGTTGTATATTGGCCTTTAACTCATGCACACGCTGGTAAAACTCACAGATTTGTGGGATGCATTTAAAATAAATTATCTTGAAAGCAGTAAACAGATCTGGTAGTGATTGTGCTTTGCCTTCCCCTTAGATGAGTGTACAAGCAGGCTTTCCACAATCCACACTGGGTCTTTGCTGTCAGAATAGCAGGCTTACTGTTTTTAAGATTTTATCATGCTTTTAAAACACTGATGCTACAACATACCAATCTATTCTCTGTGATTTCTAATACTTGAGATCCTGTATTTTGGGGAAAGTTTTCATGTTCTTGGAGACTTCTACATTCCTTTCACAGTGAATATGACTCTGCTGTTTGTCTCCTTGGTTTAGGTAAGACCATTGCAATTGGAAAAGTTCTGAAACTGGTTCCAGAGAAGGACTAAGCATTTTTCTCAATGACCCCGCACAATACTGTGAGGAAAATCGACTCAGCAAAAGCCTACTTCACACCGCCGTCTTATTTTCTGCCCATTGATAAACTTCTCCCCATATTTTGCAAAGACAAATTTCACAGCAAAGGTCCACATTATGTCAGCTTTCTCATATTGAGAGCTCTGCTATGCCACTGTTGAATTTTCCCAAAAAGAATTTTTTTTTTCTCCCAAATTCTGCTTCCTTGGAAAGATTCGGCAATAGCTTTGTAAGTGATGTGGACATAATTGCCTATAATTATGAAAATCTAAAGGATTTTTAATGTTTAATTTCCCCCAGCATATATATTAAGACCTCTTTTTTCCAGGCAGATCATTCAGAGTGTGCGAGTGTGTGTGCACATGTTACAAAGATGACTACCATGTTAATAAACTATTCAATTTGAAATCTTTTTCGGTATTCGAATTGCTTTTGAATAACGTTTTTTATCCGGATGTAACGCAGTTGCATTAGCTTTTTAACTTCCCAGTAACCCTGATGTTGGGTTACTTGGACTTTTCTAAACTCCTCAGCCTCCCCACACACACAGTTTTAAATGAGGCAATTGGGCACTCAACCAAGTTTGTATTAAAATAATTAGGTTTGCCCCTTCCCTTTCTTGAATGCATTCTGAAAATTAAAAAACATTCATGCAAATGTGGCACCTTCATTAGCTTTACATTTGTTAATATCTTCAGCAAATTTAGGTTGACTTAACATCATTACTAGACACAGTGAGTCAATTTTGAAGGCTAGAACTACATATTGTGTCTTTATAAAAATTCAGCATTATTAAATTCTTAACTGCAGAAAATGCTAACAACCAGTAAATCAGTGAAACTTGCAAAAATAAGAGAATCTGTGGCAATAGTGCCTATTAGTATTTATAAGAGCTACATTTTGTGGGAGAACTGGGCCAATTAAAAAGTGCCAGTTACATAAATTACTCAGTTCACCCTGTCTTTAATTTAGAGGGCTGGATAATCCTTGCTGTTTTAAAGATCAGTCTGAACTGAGAGGGAGAAAGAGTATTTAAATCCCTAAGAGTTTGCACATACTGAAATATGGGAGGGTCAGAATCAAGCACAGTCTGTAAATTTTTGCATATCAAAAAGCAATGTAAGCTTATGAGGACCAGTGAAGTTTTTCTTGAGAAATTAAAGCAAAACTGGTTCAAAGTAAAGCTTACTCAGTACAACTTGAAGAAGCTGCATAATAAAACCCTATTTAGCTGCACTTTGAAAATGGACTGTCTGCAATTGCTGTCCTGATTCTAACAATTAGGATGAAGGCGAAGGGATTTTTTTAATTTCCCAGAGTATTAGTAGTAATTATTAAAAGGTATCTTCCAAGCTTCTTCAGAGTATCTTAAACTAAACATTCTCAGCTGTAAAATTGGTGAGCCCATCTTCTCCCCCAAAAGTTTACAGTCTAGTGACTGGATCTGGATGGACAGATAACTCAAAACGCAAACAGATTTACCTTTTTTTGGGATTTTTTTTTTGTTTGTTTGTTTGTTTTGTTTGTTTCTTTGTAACTGTGGAACTCCCATTCATTTCACTTACAGCTACATTGTATGGACAGAAGAAGTTATTGTCCTTCAGTTTCATATGACTACACTTGTAGCTACCGTAATGCATGGAATTTAAATAAATTTTATTATGTCTGCAAATCTCTGGGCTTTTATTTTTTTGGTAAATTAGGGTTTTAAAAGTAACTTTGTTTTTCTACCAAGTGAACAGACCCACAGTTCCTTGGATCTTAAACTAATGAAGAAATTAAAAGCCAAGGAAACTTACTGTCTTGTTCATATTCTGGACTGACAAGATTTCCAGATATCTGACTGCTTTCTTGAAGTAAGCTCATGGATTTGAAATTTGTAAAGACCATTATTGGAGAATACTTACAGTTAGATTCCTGAATTGTTAGGTCCTTCAAAACTTTTTTAAGGCATTGAAATGCATCTGAAGACTACATGGTGCTCCAGCATCAGTTTTCCACTGCTGAACAAACTTAATGTAGGATTTTAAAACTTCATTATTTTGAGGCTGGACTGAGTATTTATTATTAAACTGAATAATCATCTGGTGGGTTGGAATATCAGTAGGTAGAAAGTCTGAGTATTTCCATTACTCATCCCATCTAGTGCATTTGATTACCATTTCCATAATTCCAGTTAATGTCACCTTGTCTGTAAAGGGAGAGACTGTAGTATTACAGATTCATTAACAGAATCCACATTATGCAATTAAAGATATTCCTATCCTGTAGGAGGTTTTTATTTGGGTATAAAATATTTGCTTTCTCTAGCAAATATATGAAAATGTAAGGCATAAATCTACACGAATTGGCTGCATTTTGGGTAGAAGAGCTGGAAGTACATTGTATTGGAACAGTCCTCAGACTACATCTCAACTTTTTCATTTCATCTCCATCCTACATTTTATAGTCCCATTTTTGCTACTATTAAATTCAGCTAAATCTAGATGAAAGAAGAAAAAACGATAATGTGGCTTTGTTGGAAATAAATACTATTTGCTGATTCACTGATGTAATAAACTTTTTTAAATGACCATTTTGAATACTTCCTTTTGTGAAAATATGGTATCCTGCTTGGAAGATGAAACAAAAATAAAGGAGCTGTGAACCACAACAGTTGAAAGGAAGGGGGGAAAAAAAAAAGAGGAACTAAAAGTTGGATTGAAGACACAACACCCCTAGGAGCACTGCCAGGGTAACTGTGCTTGCATGGGACACTGGCAGGGTATTCCTGGGTCCTGGCATAGCTGTAACTCATACCAGCAAAACTGAGCATGTTTCTGCAGAAGAAAAGGATTGGGATTTTTTTTCCTCAGTATAATGGCATTTGCAGTGTGGTATTGATGAGGATCACACATTTCCCTCAGATTGTCGGCCAAAGTTTGTAGTGTAGATATGGCTTAAGTGTTTAGCCATGATGTAACTTATAAAAACATCAGTTATTATTCTATGAATTAAGACCTTGTATGTCCTTGAACTGAAAACCTTGGTATATGTAACAAAAACCAAATGCAAAAAAAATCTGAATGTGCAGCAGTACTAATTATTTGGCAACGGGAAAATAATTCCTTGTTTCTGCAAGCTCCAAGAAGTAAAGCACAGTAGTTGGAGGAATGGGTACAGCGATCAGTTGAGTAACATTGCCATCAACTGCTTGAAACCATTCCAGCTACCTTGGTCATCTGAGCAGACAATCAGGAACTGATCCACAAACATCGTGACACCAGTTTCCTGAGACACGCTGGTAGCAAATTGTACTCCTGAACAGGAAGCTATTGATGATGGTGTAATAGTGTTGTAAGAAAAATAGCTGCTTTAAGGAGGTTTATCCACGAGGTATTTGCTGGCCGTGATTTTTATGCCCCTACAGATTTTTTCAGTGGCATAAAAAGCCCAGTGAAAATTGCTCAATGAAGAACCTCTATTTTAGACTACTTATGGCACCAGTCCATATACTAAAAATTATATGAATTATGAGAACTGTGTTTTTATAAGTGTTTATTACTGAATATTACCTAAGAAAAAAAGATTGTTTCAATGTCCCAGGTGTTTGATTCTGTATTACTCTGGCTTTTTGGTCGTACCGCAGACTGTTTAAATGATGCTGTTAAAGCAGATGACCTGTACTCCAGACAAGACTGTTTTCTTCCTGAACTGGTACTTAAAGGCTCTTACTTATTCTGCTGTTTTTGTATATCCTATAGAGGATTTGGTACAGAAAAATATACCAACAAAACTGGAGTTACTCCTGGAGATTTTATATTGTGAACATGTTTCTTTCCTTGTGTTTATTTTATCGCACCATAAACCTGACAAGATACTGCTTTTCCTCTGAAGAAATACTAGAAAGGATTCTAGTCTTAATATAAAATGGAAATTTATGCTAACAAACCCAAAATCTGGTGTCTGTGTATATATAACTTTTGATAATACATATATCCTTTCATTGGCTTTCTTTCCTGAAAAGTACCAACTTCCAATGTGAATTTTTCTACATCTCCTGTCACTTCCATACACCCAAAAAAGCCCACATACTTCTGAATAAGAGTAATAAGAGACGTGACAGATGAACTGTTGGGTGACAAAAAGGTACTTGAGGCAGTGTTGCTGTCATCTGTTAAGCCTCTAGAAGGGATGTGAGGCAAAGCATTATAAGAAGAAAGCTTTGCAGCTTTGTCCAGTGCCAGGGGCCTGTGTCCTTGGAACAGCCCTTGGTGTATGAATTACTGGCAGCAAAAGCCTCGCCTGAGTCAGGTTAGAGCTGGAGGCTGACCCTAGGACTGCAAAGGAACACAGTCTAAAGGAAACAGTGCTTGAACACTGGGCCTGGGGGGGGATTCTCCTCTGAGCTCTCTTGTAAGGCACTTCTCAGTCCTGTTTTAATCTCTGCATGGTCTTTATGCTGGTTTTGGTGCAAGAAGTACACTTACAGAGACCTGGGACTTTGGTATTGCCATCAAATAATCTGGAGGAACACAAGACGGGAACTGGAACCTGAACAATCTTAAACCTCAAAGATCTCTTTACAGCAGAAACAATTGCTACTTGTACATCCCCTTTGCTGTGTGAAAGTATAAAATCAGGCATATAAAGAAACATCTTCTTAAATAAATAATGAGGTAGAACGTCTTACAATTATTTGCAATCTTAGCATTTAAATAAGTGACACAAATGACTTAAAGAGAAATATATACTTTCCTGATGCAAAAACTTAAATTGAGAGCTACAGCAGGATGGTGTACAGCAGTAACACCAATCAAAGTAACAAACCTAATTTCCTTGTAGGAGTAACTGTAAATTTATGACATTGCTAAATTAAAAGTGCACTCTTTTATAGTTTATATTCATTGCATATTGTATTAAGATTAAACATTTCTTACTCAGAGATTAACTTAATTATTCCAGGACAACTCTTAGCTATGCCAAATACCTTTCAAGAGAAAATGATTAGACCAAGTCAATTAAGCCACATCTAGTAAAATTTAGTCATGTCAGACCTAAAATTGTTCATAAAAATGTACTTGGATGAGACTGATATGTGAAAAAATCGAATTTGAGTCACTAATAACAGTCCCTTTAGTTTTATCTTATTAATGCTATCCTGACCCAGTAAAGTCAGTCTTCAAACATGCTGTTCAATCATATCTTACAAGACCAGCCTGGTTCATTTTCAGAGAAATGTTCCAGTCATCTGACTTATTCTATTTTGTTTTAACATGTCACACCAATATGCTGATGTTTTATTAAAATATGGCTGCCCTAAAATGTGCAAAGATAGAAGCAAGGCTAATACAATTATCAGAATATATAGCACCACAGCTAGTGTCACATGCAGAAATTCCACCAGTACTGAAATGGTTTTAATGAGTCTGCCTTCTCTGGCTACCCTGCATGTTCCTCACCTTCAGTAATTTCTTTAATCAGTACTTCACACAAGATGGCAACAAAGGACAGCTTTTCTTTTTCTTAGGCAGTTTCTTTTTTGTTTGTTTGGTTTGGTTTTGTTCAAGTAACACAATAGGAAAGGAAACTTTCATTTTCCAGGATTTTTTGTTTCAATCTTTAAAATCAGTATATGTCCATGTAGTTCTTTCCTAAGTCTGGACAAGTCTTGATGCCATCAACTATTCCACTATTGCTCCAAGAACGCTAATAGCAGAAAGAAAATATAAACCACTACATAAAGCAGCTTGTCAAGAAACTAGGGTATTTTAGTTTCCCTTTGCACTGGCCACACTGATGGACCAAGAAATGTTGTTGGAAGACATCTGACGAGAAGGAATAAAACCATAAATAGAAAGGCAAAGAGCAGGAAAAAATCTAGAGAAGAGTGAATGAGTAAGACTCCTAATTTCATGCATATTTAAGTCCTGGTTATGCATAGCTGTGTTACCCAGCTAACAGCTTACCTGTGCGATGAATGCAGATAACCCAAAGCTGCCAGAGCACACACAGCACTGTGAGAATGAGACCAAAATAATTCCAGGCTAGATTTTATCTCAGAACAGTATATTTATCCAGCATGGAACTCAATGGAAAAAGCATTCCACAATTAAGCTACTTCCACGTAGTCAGTCAACGCATTTCTAAACTAGAGATGCAGCAGTTCTGTCTTTATTATTCACACATGAGGAAGAAATGGTTTGACGTGATAATCAGTGTTGCCCAACGGTAGTGATCTGGAAACAGCCATGTTCAAGACAGAGTGTATGAGGAAAACGAGCAGCAGAATACAGTCCCTGGACTCCATGAGACAGACTCTGGTTTATTCAGAGAACCAGTGGGCAGGATCCCATAGGAGGCAGCTCTGAAGGGCAAAGGAGTTCAGCAAAGCTGACGGCAGGTCTTTCAGGACAACCTCCTCCAATCATACAAACAGTTCCTCCTGATACTCAGGAAAACAAGTAGATCTGTCAGGAGACTGGCCTGACTAAACAGGGAACTTCTGACAGCACTCCAGTGCAAAAGGACAGTAATACATGAAGTAAAATCAGGGGTAGTCTTCAAAGAACGAATCAATGACAATGCTCATTTCTTCCTAAACAGGATGGTGTGGTGGGTGGCCAACTACATGGGTAACCACTGTTTGGATAACAGGGCTTGGAGGGCAGAGATAATGACTTGTACTCTACCTGAAGGCCAGTAATAAATGGAGTACTGCTGAGATTTATCCTGGGCCATGTTCTATTTAATATCTCTAGCAGTGACCTGAAGCATGGTCACATCAAGTTTGCAGGAGGCATCAAACTTGGGACCAACCATTACCCTCACGAACAGAGAGACCTGGACAGGCTGGAAACATTTGGCGACACAAAGCTGTCAATACTCAACAAAGGCAAATGCAAACCTGCATTTGGGAAGCAGCAGTCCCTTGCGGCAACACAGGTTGGGGAATGACTGACTGGGGAACAGCTCCGCGGGACAGCACCCGGGGAACAGCCAGCTAAACACGAGCCACCCCTGGAGGCAAAGGGGGCCAGCAGCACCTGGGGTTGGACTAGGAGAGCATCATCAATAAAACAAGGCGAGTACGACGAAACCATTTTCACCGTGAGGACGCGGTGGAGACAATACTGAGCAACCCTGCCTGACCTCCGGCTGCCCCGGTGCCGAAGCGGGACGGACTGACGGCCGCCGGCGCTCTGCTCCAAGCCCGCTTAGCCCGTGACCCTGTGGGGCAAAGCTGCCTGCAAGCAGAAGGCAGGCACCACCACCCCCGGTCCGCCCCTGCTGCAGGAGC
>VZTJ01001955.1:977497-990634 GCA_013397795.1 Orthonyx spaldingii
CTCCCGGACCCTGCCCGGGCACCGCGGGGAGCCGGCCGGGCGCTCCCGGACCGCGCTCGGGCACCGCGGGGAGCCGGCCGGGCGCTCCCGGACCCTGCCCGGGCACCGCGGGGAGGCGGCCGGGCCGGGCTTGACGTGCGGCTGCTGCCGCCGCTGTGGTGCCGTTGCAGGTGAAGAAGGCGGTGGAGGCTCTCGTGGCTTTCGCCAGAAGCAAGGTCAAGGGAGATGCGCTGCTCCTCAACGAGAGCGAGAGCGTCCATCTGCTGGTGACGGTCTGGAAGGTCCCGCGGGTGGCGAAAGTCATCAGAATGTAAGGCACTGATACCCGGCCGCGGGGTTACAGGGGTTGCTCGTGTGCTTTGGCTTGGAAAAGAGTACTTTGCAGATTCTGAGCGTAAGGGATTTGACTGCCACGGCCCTGTGCTGGCAGCTCCCATGCCGTGACTAAGAACTGCTGGGTCAGAAAGCTGCGCTACCCCTACTTTTCATATAACTGGAAGCTGGGCTGTGCCAGCTTTTAGGTTCTGTGGGTTGCCAGTTACAGAGTATGTGCCTTTCAGTCCTTAAGCTCGAGAAAATAGATCAACTTCTTTGTCTTGATGCACCACTACCAAATCATTAGTAAGACTTCTTTCTTATGATAACCAAACCTGAATATGAATTAGAACTCTACTTTTAAACTGTAGCTGTGCTATATTAAGAAAGTTTACATCCATTTATCAGGGCCCCAGTGTTAAAAAGTTTTGTCTAATGACTGCATACAGCCATGGCATAAAGGGAGGAGCATGGAGGGTTCTCCTCCTGGGACTGTGGTAAGGGCTGCTGGCAGGACAGAGGATTCCACCTTGTATCTGACTGGAGCTGTGGTATTCCATGGTTTCACTTATACAGTTCTGTATGTTTGTCAAGTATAGATTCCACTGAGAATATTTAGTAGTTAACAGAGTCTAAATGCAGGCACTTCTCTGTGTTGTTAAAGGGTACTGATCTCTCAGTGCAGTCCTAGCTCTGGAGAAAACTTCTTTCTCTTATTAGACATTCTTTGCATCTCATATTCTCATTGTAGACCACTGCCCCATGGCATTCGACCAGAAACAGCTGACGTTTGCCTGTTCACAAAGGATGAACCAAATTTATCAGCAGAACAGACTGAAAACCTCTACAAGAAACTTTTAATTGCTAATGGCATCAGAAGTATTAGCCAGGTAAGAGAGGTTCTTGATGGTATAATAAAGTACTGTAATTTCTTTCCTTTTATACCACCAAAAAGAGTACAAGTGGTTGTCATTTTCTGCTGCTTAATATTCTAATTCTCATTCACATTCTCTAGTAAGATTTTTCTGACTACTTAATCTGTGGTGTTTCTAAAATGTAAAGTTTACTCAGAATAATTTCTTCAGTTTGAAACAGGATTTGCAGTAATCAGATACATTTCTAGATAAATGTTCAAATTTTTGTTTGAGTAAACAACTGAAAAAACTCACAACATTTGAATATTTGAGCCCTTTGCAGCTGGATTGGATTGTTTATGCCACCAGCAATAAAACTATAAAACAACTTATTGTTATATTCAACCTTGATTTAGATGTTATTCATGCACTCAAATTCTCTTTGGTGATATGCAGTTACTGTGCAAGAGATCCATATTGTTTGATTCTTAAAACAGTAGGCAATGGATACTTTTTGATTGTCTTCAGCATTCTAAAATAATGCACTGTGGTAGACTATCAGTTATGCAGCTTTAATCTGTGCAGTTCTGAGAAGCATTTCAGGTTGCATTTTCAGCAGCGGGGACTAAACTGGTGCTTGCCCTGCAGATCATCTCATACAAAACCCTCAAGAAGGAGTACAAAATGTTCGAAGCGAAGCGGCGCCTACTGAACAGATTCGATCTCTTTCTGTCTGATGACCGAATTAGAAGGCTTTTGCCCTCACATCTAGGAAAACACTTCTATGAAAAGAAAAAGTAGGTCTTTAAACTTTGTAAATCCATTTTTGCATTTTTTTTTTTAAGATCAGATTCTTCTGAATAACAGGGGAATTGGTTTTGGTTTGGGTTTTCTAATTATTTCCTTTTTTTACCCCTCTCCCTTTCTGTTTTAGGGCACCTTTGTCTGTAAACCTGAAAGCCAAAAATCTTGCCAAGGAACTAGAAAAACATATCCAAGGGACTACACTCCCAATTAACAACAAAGGGTGCTGTTAGTAAGTACAAATTGATTAATATATCACTTAAAGGATGGTTCTAGTCTAACTGTAGGAATGTTAAGCGAGTTATTTTTATTTCTTTCATATGTGGATAAAAGATGTTAAGGGTCACCATTCCAAACAGGGGCATTTTGGACCTTAAACTGTATAATTAAATTAGTAGTTCTGCTTAAGTTTTGCTGTAAAGCTGGGGTTTTTTGTCTCTTTTTCCTTTTACCGAAGGAATTTCTAGGCTCCTGTTGCTCTCAAAGAGCATGTAAAATCTTAGTTTTAATCTAATTTAAGAATATTTTTCTATTTCCAAAATACACTATTCTAATAAGAATTTTGTCGTTGTATTGTGTATCTAAAAGGATCTAAATTGGTAATAAAGCTTTGTAATGCAAGGCAGAAGTTGCATATCCAGATATGGAAAGATGAATGCAGGTGGATCTGTTCTGTTATTACAAAAGATTTCTGCATTATAAGCCATCCTCCCTTTGTGAACGTTAAGATAATTGCGGCTAAGTGGGCTTTTTGCATTTCTGGGTATGCCTAAACTAAACAAGTAACTTGAAATAAGTTTGTTTGCCCACATATAAATATTATCCTTCTCTTCTTTCAGTACAACACGTATAGGTCACACTGGGATGAAGGTGGATGAGATAGTTGAGAATATCATTGCAGCAGCAAAAGTGATTGATAACAAGTTACCAAAGGTACTGCTGACTGACTGCATTACAGACAAATAGGTTCATACTTCAGACTTATTTTTACATAATACACTGGTTTTGTTTTTGCAGAGATGGCAAAATGTAAAAATTCTTCACCTCAAAACACTTAAATCAGTTGCACTTCCAATATTTACTGCAAATATCTCCAACCTGGATGAGCTTGACAAACAGCCATCTCTCAAGAAAAATGAAGCCAAGGTAAATGAAATTTCTTCAAACTTTGAATAAGTTAAATTGATGCAGCTAGTTCTTTGTCTTCCTTCTATGCATTGTAGTGTTGAGTTTAAATATATTAGCAATTGATCCCAGGCTTTTATGGCTAAAACTGGTTAGATACTCCTGCCTCAGTGCTTCAAATACTCAGTAATAATAATAATAATGAAATTATAGAAATTCCCTTATAGGTTTTAAAACAAACTGGAAATAAATAAGGTGTTTCTAGACCTAAACTGAAAGGAACTGAGATTCATTCTTAGAACTTGGTTTGCATTGTTTATCCATATTTGCCTTCTGAAAATATAGTCATTAGCATATGTGAATTCAGATTATGTATCTGTTAATCAGTGGCATCTGAGTAATTCTCAAGCTCATATGTTTGTATATATAGGAGGAGCTCCTACTTGTTAAAAAATAATGATTGGCTATTCCTTTGTACTGAGTTCTGCTTATGTTTATTTGTGTGAAATGAATTTGGACCATGAGTGTTCAACATAGAGACTGTAATCTTGACATTACTACAGTTGTGGGTTATTTGTAATAATCTTCTGCACGCAATGCATTTTTCTAATTTTTAACCACATTAAAACAATTATTATACATTTAGAAATGGTGTGGGGATTTGTCTGAAATGTACTTCTGATTAATTCTAGAAGGAAAAACCCAAGAAAGCAAAGAAGACAGCTAAAAAACAAAGCAAAGAAGAAACTAAAAAACAGAATTCAAGTCAAGTCACTGTGACAAGAGAAAGTAAAGCTGCTGCTGGTACCCAGGAGCCTGTGATGAAAGAAAAAGTAAAAACAGTCCAAGAACCAGGTGATCACGATGATGAAGAAATTCCACAACTGGTGCCTATACAAACAACAGTCTCAGCTGACCTGAAGGTAATTGTTTGATACTATTGAGAAACTGGCATTTCAGTTAAAACTAAAGATTTTGAACTGTTTAAATTGTTCATTGCTCCTTAGCGAACAGTATGTGTTAGCAAACTTCAGTAGACCAGGACGCAGTTCAGTTGAAAGTATTTGTCATTTGTAATGGTTTTCCTTCTTCCTGAAAAACAGGAAATATGTTTCTTGGGTAGAATGGTAATTTTTTTGTTTGTGTTAAATACAGACAACGGAACCAAGTCCAGAAGAAGGTGACAGTTTGGGCAAGAAAACCAAAACACCCCTTGGTAAGAGAAAGAAACAATCTCTAGTGGTGGAGACTCCAAAATCAAAACCGGAGGTTACAGAAGAGCGTGCGGACTTGCAGATGTTACCAAAAGAGAAAAAAGCCAAGCAGCAGGCCAGCAAGCCAAAGGAAGCAATAAAAGAAAAAGACATGAAAAAGACTCCAAAAAAACCTGAAGCAAAGTCTTTTGCAACACCCAAAGCTGGCAAGTCCGTACAGTCAGCCAGGAGGGCATCAAAACCACCGAAGCAGGCACCCAAAAAGGAGCGCGTGCCACAGTCAGCGTGACCGCTGTCTGCTGTAACACATTCTGTGTCATCATTCAGTGCTGTATTTTCAGTAAACGAATTTATTGATGAAGTAAAATACCTTCTTAAGAAATCTGATCTCAAGAGCTTTCTTTCACCAACATTTGTAATGATTCATTAGTTTCCTTCTAATTTAGAAGCTGGTACAAATAAACTCACTGTCTTAATGGCCCCATCACCTTTCCTGGCCCAAACCAAAACCACGCAACTTTTTCAAGTGTCAGAGGGCAGAGAGGCAGCTATCGCAGGGGACAAAGGCTGAGAAATATTTTAGTAAATGCTGTCTTTCTGAAGCAAGAAGCATGCATGCCAAGAGTAGCCATCTACCTGTATTTGTAAAGGTGACATAGCTGCTGCCTTTTTTTTTTTTTTCATTCTTCATTATAATAACGACACGTTGAAAGCTACTGGTCTTACTGCAGATATTTAAGGTAGCAGCCTGGTACCAAGCCAAACATTGTAATTTTTAGCTGTTTTTACGTAGGGTATTTGTGAGTTAAAAAGGCATAAGACAATTTTGCTTTAATCGTGTCTACTTTACAACATCAAGCAAAATCTTGCCTTCAGTTTCGGGCTTTATTTCTGCTACCAGAACAGTTGAGAGTATACCTGCATGATGGTCACAGAAGTCTTCCATCTGAAAAAAGCCAAAGGCTGCGTGAGTTGCAGTTGTGCCAGCCAAGTGAACTCATCCTGTAAAGGCATGAAAAATACATACATCAGGACTGAAAGGTGATGTATTTTAAATTTTACAGAACTGCCCAATTCTTCTCTGTGTGATCACTTGTCTGTCCTTTGTAGCGTGAGAATACAAGGCAGATTTGTGTTGAAAAGTCCTAGTGGTAAAAAAAACTCCCCATAGGAAAAAGGTGGTAACAGACAAGATTAATCGACAGGATCTAACCAGCCTAAGTTGTCATTCAAAAAACCCTATCACACCTTTTTAGAGCATCCTCATATCAAGATTTTGGCTACTTAGAAAGAAAGTGGGTGCTACATAAAATGTAATAAACACTAATGAATATGAAAATATTGTGCTTGATTTGTGGTGTCAGCTTTTTTTTGACCCTTTTGCAACCCTGACTTTTTGTAACTTTTCAACTATTTTGTGAACCAAACGCTATGATAGGAATTGAGTCTAATCCTGGTAAACCAGTAGCACTCACTGTCTCTGGAGGAGTGGGCTTCCTCAGCAACATCCTTCTTGGCACGCTGTACTTCCACAAAAATGGGGAAGGTGCCTGTGCTATGAGGCCTGGTCCTAGTTCCTGTTGGCTTGATATTTCCAGTTACTGGAACAGTGACTTATCCATCATTAAAGAAGGTGTTAGATGTAAGGGCCTTGGGAGAGCAGGCACAGGAGATCCTATATACAGTTCTTGTGCGGGAGGACTTGGGAGTGTAAAAAGATACGTACCAGGTCATTAACTAACACGGGGTGAACTGAAATACGTGTCCTGCCTTTTACATAACTTTTACTTACTGAATTTTACATCCTGCATTGACAACTCGTTTTCTGTTTGTCGACCTGAACTTGTGTTCCAAGTGCTCTGTTTAAGCCTCCTCAAGCACAGTTAAAGGAGTCTATGTAACTGTCTATTGTAACTCTTGCAAATCTCTGCTGTCTGCGACCAGCTGCCTCCCCTTGCAGGTCTGAAGATCAGCAAAGTGGATGTTCACCTGGGGACCACTTTTTGAAGTGCCTCCCCTCGAGGGTGTCCGAGGTGGCACTGCCTCAGCTGGAACAGCCGCGTCCGTCTCATCTGCGCACGGGAGCGGCAGTGAGCACCGCTTCCAAGGAGGCCTCAGCTCCCCAATGCCATCGGTCGATACCGCTCAGCCTTCGGGCCCCGCCGCGGCGGTCTGGGGCTCGGTGAGGGCGGGCGTGGCCGCCTTCCCGCGCGCGGTGCGGGGCGGCGAAGGCGCGGCCCGGACGTGCCCTCAGGTGTGGGGGGCGGGAGGGGGCGCGGCCTGGGCGTCCCCTCAGCGCGGGGGCGTGTTCTGCACCTGCCCGCAGGTGGGAGGGAGGGAGGGAGCGGCCCGGCCCTGCCCTCAGGCGCGCGCGGCCCGAGGCGGCGGAGGCGCCGCTCCCGATGGCGGCCCCGGGCGGGCTGGGCCGCTGCGTGGCCGCCTTCTGGCTGGCGCTGGCCTTCGACGCGCTGGGGCTGGCGGTGCTGCTGGCCGGCGTGTTCGCCGACGTCTTCTTCTCCGACCTGCTCATCTACGCGGGTGGCATCGGCATCTTCCTGAGCCTCGTCTGGTGGGTGTTCTGGTACGCGGGCAACCTGGAGGTGCCGCCCGAGGAGCTGCGCGACGACGTGGGGCTGGCGGCGCCCAAGGGCCGCGGGGACACGCTGCTGCGGCGGCTGGTGCACGGCCTCAGCCTCCGCCTCGGCGCCGCGCTCGGGCCCGCCCGCCCCGCCGAGCTGGAGCTGCAGCGCAGGGCCGGGGGCGCCCGCGGCCGCCACGCCGACCCCGGCAGGTGAGAGCCGCCACACGGCCGGGGCACCCGGCTGCGAGCTTTCACTGCGGCTGCAGCTTGGAAGAGCCCTCCCGCTCGAGATTCAGTTTAACGCTTGCTGTGTTAAACCACCTGCTCGCAGCTGACGCGTCTTAAAAGTAGTGGGGAATTTTTCTCGGCTCAGGCGGTTAAAAAAAACGAGTGGGAAAGGTTGCACAAATGTGATTAGGCAGGGAGGACACTTCCTGTAGCCGTCTAAGAATGGAAAAGGCGAGCAGGAGTAAAGCCCGGGGAGTGTGGTGGAGCTGGCGTGCGGGGAGCTGCTGACAGAGAGCAGCACAGGAGCCGTGGAATTCTGAACTGTAACTAAATGCTGCCAAAAATGGCCATTAACCCCTACCCCACATGAGCTATTGGGAGAGGAAGCCTCCTCTTTAGCACCATGAAATGTTGCTTCCTTAGAGAACAAGAAAGGTGAGATGCTGACTTATATTTAACTTGGGGGCAGAGTTGTAGGTAAGAGGTTGAAACTCATAAATTCATAAATCAGTTAAACTGCTTGTCTTGAACCTCAGTGATCCACATGTGATAATATCCAATGTGTAAAGGAAGTGTCTAGGTCCTATTTCAAAGCATGGTTGAAGAACATCAAACATTTCAAAATATCCCTAGTGTGTTGATTTCTAAGGCATGTTCGCTTACAAAGAAAAGCATGCCTCCTACCTTGAAAATGTGTGTGGGGACAAAGTCAAGCTTTCACTTCACTATGTGAAATCCTCTGTTGAAGGTCCTGTAAACACAGTTTTGTACTAAGTGTTTGAACTGTTCAAGGATTCTAAACATCTTGCTGTTCTGATTCACTATGTACAAAATCAGCTTTTCCTGCTGCTCCTCGAAACTAAACTCTGAAGACACTGTTGATTTACAGACAAGTTCATGTGTAAATCATCTTCTTTCATGAAAGCCATGAAATTTTTCTTGAGAGGAAGTTTTAACAGTAAGGAGATTGAGTATAGATAATTATTGCTTAATAGAAAACTTGTAGGAGGCAGGAAAGAACAGCACCAATATCACTTTCAAAGATTTTTTTACTGCTCTTTAGTTTATTATTAACTACACCTGTAATTAGAACACAGGCTGTTGAAAGTGAGTAATTCCATTTTCAGATTTCTTTTTTTTGGAAATGGGTCTAAAATTGACAGGTCCATATTTGCAGGGAAAGATTTGCATTTATAAATGACTCTGCCCAACCTTTTCATCTGAAGATCATGGCAATTGCAGGTATTGAGCTCAGCAGTTAATCTGCTATTTCTGTAGATGGTCCTGCTTGCAATATGTGTACATGGATGTGTATTCTGTTGTAATGAACTCCAGTAGTGAAAGTTATCCATTATTTTTAAATATTTCAAGTCTTATTCATGTAATTAGATTTATATATCAGAGAGGGATATATATATATAGTGCTTTAGCACAAGATATCCCAAGTAAATATCCCAGCTTCTGTTGCTACAGTAAACAAACTTCAGTAATTCAGAAGGAACCAAAACAGAGGGAGTGTACAGAAGTTATGTTACATATTGTAACATAAACTATGATTTTACTTGCAAGGTGACACAAAGGATAACAAATGGTTTCTTTCACCTTGAAATATAATTCAGAGTTCCCTTTTGAAGTCAGTTCATCTAAAGTACGTTACAACATCTCATAAACAACTGTCTGAATCAGATCATTCCTTGCTGATAGACCTAATCCTCTCCCCATCTGGAGATATTTATGAACATAGTCAAACAGGTTAAACGTGTTTGGGCAGATATTGTCTGGACGAGGAGGGAAAAAACCACCACCACACACATACACTCAAAAACAACAACAACAACAAAAAAAAAAACCCAGCAAAAAACCCCTCACTGTACTGGCCATTTGGAAACTTTCTTGAGCATTAACTTTTTGAAGTTATTAAAGGAACACTGCATGTTGTTCTGATTTCCCATCTTAAAAATTATATAGCAGATAAAGGTGAGAATTCTCAAGATATGGAATGCTTCTATTAAAGGAATAACAAGTAGAGTAAGATCCTCAAGCCTGAAAAGAGATGCAGAGCATAAAGTGTTCTACAAGTCTATACAATCAGTATGGGAAAGGTATGTAGTGCATGCCTCCCAAGGCAAAGCAGGAACAAACAAACTGTCACGTGCTATGTAACTGAAGAGTGGGATTATTTGACACGGGACAGTGGGACAGATAAAAATTTACTGATTCAAAAATCCAAAGAAAAAAGCAGAAGAGATGTAAAGATAATATGTTTGGCTCAGGAAGACCTGGGGCAGTAAGTGGCAGTTGAGGTGATATCCTGGGGAAATGTTACTTGTGTGCCATATTCTTATGCCTTTATTGAGACATCACATTTGGCCACTATTGGATATGGGCTGGTGACTTGATGGATCTTTCCTCCAGGTCCCAACTGGCTGTTAAACATGAGGAAAAGTTCTTTTAAGATTGACTTCATAAAACAGTTTAGAGTTATGTGACCATTTGTTCTAAGACTATTTTGGAGTAACCTTTTCTTAATGTATTATCTGCAGGATCTGTTGAAGACACGACTATTAACGTTACTGCCCCAAAACATGGGGGAAGTGCAGCACATTATGGAGAGAGATTCCCTACTCAAAGCAGTAGGATACTGTCATTGTGGAATAATCTCTGCAAGCATTGTAGACTCTCCATAAAATGGACACATGGAGCTGTATCTCTGCCAAACACACCTATTTCAGTGTTGGACTGGATGTGCTTTGAAATGGTGAAACAAGATCCCACAAAATCTCTTTAAGAAGTGAGAACTAAAAAAGAATTGAACCTGATTTGCTTAAAAATCACTGCAGCTTGTCATACAGTCAGTTTTATTGTTTTATTTTAATTATTGTAATTTTTAATAACCTGGAAGGTTTGGGTAAAAGCTCTTGCACAATGAAAAGCTCTTGCACTGTTTTTTACCAAGGTCTGGAAGTTAAACTTACTGTGAATTTTTATAATACCAGTGCAATACTTTTGTTTGTAAGGGTGCTTTTAAAATGTCTATATTAAACTATTGATGCAAAGCTGCAAATGCAGTAAAGTTGTTTATAGTGTAAATACACAATTTACAGTGTCTCTTGTAAAGTTTCATTGTTATTCTGAAATAACCTGGAATCTGAGATTTTATGAGTAGACAAATAACACCGGTGATGTTGGCTTCCCTGCACGTTCTTTGTAGTTACAAATGATGTAATATGATGACTCTTGCAAGAGGCGTTTTCAGTCCAGTGATGTTGGAAATTATTTTCCTAGTGCTGAAGCATTTGAGGGAGGGAACATGACCGAAAGAAACTGTGTTGATTAACAAGTACTCCAAGGCTTTATAAAATATCAACAAACAGTACTTGGAAAAAGATTTATATTAATGCTAATGATACCTAAAATTGTGTGGAGAAACTCTTCATGAGTTCCTCTGCTTTTGAACTAACACTAAGGGTTTGATCCCACCATCAGCAAATACTGGTAGGTCTTAAAATTTCAATGCACAATTGTTCTATGCCACACCTCACTGAATACTAGAGGTGGAATTAAGGAAAATATTTACTAAGAACACTGTGGCTGTACTTCCTTGTGAACTCTTGAAATGTCTTTCAGTGCTTTCTTGTAAATTACCAGAGTAACTTCTTTTCTATGCATATTCCCATTTTTAAATGTTTTCCAAATGTTCTGTCTTTTAACAAATTCAGAAGAACATTAAACTTGAAGGTTTGTAATGCAATTTCTCCTTTCCTACTGCAGGTTTTAGGAGGTGTATGCAATTTGTTTCCTCCTTTTAATGGACCAGCAATGTGACACCACTGTGGTGTTACAATGGTCTGATTAAAAAAACCAAACCAACCAAACAAGCTCCTCCCTTAAAACCTGTAGATCATCTTTCATTCACAAGATTTTTTTTCCATTTCATTGTTCTGAACAGAGACAGCTGCTTTTTCTGATTCCCCATGGTTTCACTTATAAAGTGAATTATGAGATAGAGTGTTTAATAAGTGGAATGATTAGCAGCAGCTATAAATTAAGCCAAAACTTTTATATGTAGTTCATATACTAAATCTGGTGAAAAACAAAATTTTGTATTCAAGTATTGCAATAATAATTACTGGAGTGAATTGAGCAGGGCTTTGCATTCACTGTATATTGCAAAGTAATTGATCTTAAATCTAATATCAGTACTTAATGATTGTTGCATAAGATGGTAGCTAGAATGCAACTTCACTCTAAAGTTATGTGGAATCCCAACTAGTTTACTAGTATGAATAGTACGTATGTTTTTAAAATTAAATGTAGGAGCTGATCCATCAGTTAAGGAGGATGTTAAGCACAGAGAAGCACTAAAGCACTGGAAGGTTACTGGGACGGTGTCTCCAAACAATAAGAGGGACAGTACTTGCTGTGGAGCAGTGACACCTGTTGTAAGTATTGTAACTATTTTCTTTTTGAAAATGTATCCAGTTACTGTTTCATGCAATCAATTTGCCTTCTAAATCAGGAAGGCTAATACTAAATAGAAACTGGGAATCATCTGCAGTTAAACGTTAACAAATATCTAACACTGTTTTAGTTTCATGATATCCTTATCAGCTGTGCTTAATGCAGCACAAAGTCCATTCAAAGAACTTTTACGTTGTGGATGGAAAGAAGCTCTTGTACATGTTTAGGACTGCTCGCTGTTATGTGAACAGAGTTGTACAACTAAAACTAGAATTTCTCTAGACACCCAGGACAGTCCTATGCATTGTTAAAAAACTTAGCCAGAATTACAAAGAACCAAACTAGTTCCATAAATGTGGGTACAGGCGCCTTAAAACTAACTGAAAATGCCATCCTGTATTCCACTAAAGGAAAAATGCCAACCCCCTAACTTCTAACCATGTAGATGGATTAAATGCTTGTTAGATGTTTACTGTAGACTGCATCTAATGCAAGTTTTCCATGTGGTTTATAGTGTCTACTTAAATGGAAACATCCTCATCAGGGAGAGATTAAATTATTAGTAACTCCTACAAAAATCTGATGAGACTTCTGAGAGTGAGAGTTGCTGGGAGGGGCATAATTGGTACAGTAGCAGTTCGTGTAGAGAATTAATAAAAGGCTGCAGCAAGTTGAGAGGGCAAAGGTGAAACAATGGCGCGCGATGCTGTAGCTAGCTTGTGTGAATTGGTGAAATAAATGTTACAGATTCAGCCAAAGTAAGCTTTGAGCAGATTGAGCATTACTGAAGAACTACACAGGAAATGCAAGTCTGTTCATACTTGCCCAGGTTGCTCTGGCAGTAGTATCTGTGTGTGTATAGAGTATTTCGGGAGGAAAAGCAGTTACTAGCTCAGAGACAGAAAAGTTCGTAACACATTTTGTTTAATGACAGGTGCTTTAATACAGACCCAGCCTACACAGAGAGGATGTAAACATCCAGAAATCTCACTGGAAGTTCCTGTGCCTCTGTTCTAGCAAATCCATTATTACTTCCTAAGGTCAAATTCCGCTTTGTTTAGAGCAGATTCTTGGCCCTCTTTAACCTCAACGAAGTTGTTCGGGCCACTTAGTTTATCCCTTCGGATTGCAGTTTTTAGTTAACAACCCTTCCAGTCCAGGCTGGCCGTGCCTTTGGTGTCACCTGTGCTGTGAAGGGCTGCCCGCGGCTCTCACCGCTCTGGAGGAGCTGCCCAAGGGGTCGGGGAGCGCTCGCTTGTGAACGAACGCGGGATGGAACCGCTCCGCCGCGGCGCTGGGGATAAATCTGGAACCCTGCTTCCCTGCGGTCGGCTCACGCACCCCGGGACGCTGGGAGCGCTACCGGCAGTCGGTGTTAAAACCGGAACGGTGACGATGGTAGAGCTTCCCGCTCCTCTTGCCTGGCTTCATGCCCGCGTACGGAGCGGGAAACGCCCTCTCCGTGCCGGTTCGGTGATGCCGCGCGGCGGTGCCGCTCCGTGCCCGTTCGGTGCCGCTCCGTGCCCGTTCGGTGCCGCTCGGTGCCGGCGCGGTG
>VZTJ01001955.1:990911-1004292 GCA_013397795.1 Orthonyx spaldingii
GGCCCGAGGGGTGGCCCGGGCCTCCGAGCGCTGCTCACGCGGCTTCTCCTCCCGCAGGTGCCGCGACCATGCTGGGAGCGGACGAGTTCATCAGCTCCCCGCCCAGGAAGACGGTGCGGTTCGGGGGGACCCTGACCGAGATCCTGCTCAAGTACGAAAAGGTGACTGCGGCTTCTCGGGGGCCTGCGTTGCGGCCGGGTTCCCGGTTCCCGGGGTCATTCCGTGAGAAGACGCGTTTCGCCTTATGCAAAACCGCGTCTGAAGGCTTAGGGAAAAAAACCTGAAGGCGGCTGAGCGTTGTAGGCTTGTGCCAGGCGGTATTGCTGTGTGAGTGGAAAGATTTCGCCTGTGAGTCAACCCGAGTGGCTGGGTAGATGTAAAGCCAGGCTTATGCCGAAATGTAGACAGGGATCCAGCTGTGTCTGCAGGGAGAGCAGCTGGAAATGAGCCAGCAGCCTCGGTTGTCTTCTGGGACAGCACCCTGTACTGCTGCTTCAGCCTTTCTGAGCTGGCTCTCTTGTGTTCTTGATGTACCTGTTCTGCAGTAGTACGTTGTTCAGATACATTGATGAAATTGGTATTTTTTACTGGAAAAAAAAAAGAAAGTAACTTATGTATTTTTGTTTCCCCTGCTAGGGTGATACCACGGATTTTGAGTTGTTAAAGCATCAGCTGTCAGATCCAGACATAAAGGTAAGACTTTGATAGTCGGGGGTCTGATGATTTAAAATTTGTCTGTCTGAGTGTAAACACCAGACAAGTCGTTCTGGTGCTTACACAAATCCTGTGCCTCAAACATTTAATTGTATTTAGCAACTTTTTTCTTCATGGAAACCATCAGAATTAAAACTCTAAATGGAAAATAATTGTCTATTTATACACATACATATATGCAGGATCTTCATAAGTGGTGTCTCATTCTTACTGACTGCTGTACCCTTTCAGTCTGTCTTTGTTCCAGATACCATCTTTTTAGGTCACTGGTGCTTGATTATAGAGACACTTCTGTAGATCAGACTGTGGTCTCTGACTTTCGCAGCCTTTAAGTTGCATCGAATTTTGCCTTCTCACTAAATCTTGTTTCATTAGGCAGTAACATACATATGCGTTTAGTAGTTACACCCAGAAGTATTGTTTCACAGCTCTTCTGTATAGCTGCGAGTTCCCACCACATTTGCTGTTTCAAGACTTGAATGTCCCTTCTGCTTAAACTAGAGCAAAACATAAAAGAAAATTAAGATGGAATGCCATTTCTTTTAAGTTGTGTTCTGTATGCATGAGGTTTCATGCCTTGCTCAGTCTGACTGAACCTTCCAGGCAGGCTGTTGGTTTAGGAGTTGATATGAATGTATCCTGCATTCAAGAACTTTCATTGGTGAGGACACAAACTTAAAGAAATTCTTGTATTTACACTCTTTATCTATGACTTGTAAGGATTTTGTTATTTTCTGCTAATAGGTAATACAGTTTATTGGAATAGTTACCTGTTTTTTCTGCTTATTTTAAGGATGGCCAGATCCTTAATTGGCTGCATGAATTTCGAGCTTCTGTTGTATATTTGACCAAAGAGCTTGAACAACTGGTCAACATTTTGCTGGTAAATATCTGTTTGCTACATGGGAAGATTAAGAATTTAGTACTCAAAACATCCTTTTTTGACATCTTGATCTTTTTTCTTTTAGAAGCTGCCATGGTTGAGAAGGAGCCGAGAGGTAGTGGAAGAATATTTGGGCTTTCTTGGCAATCTGGTGTCCGCACAAACTGTCCACCTCAGGCCATGCCTCCGGATGATCGTGTCACAGTTTGTCCCCCGTAAGTTTCTTCTCTCTTAATCTTCTTTGTTTGCTTACCAAAATCCCGAGATAGACAAACTGTATAAATACAGTCCATGACACAATTAATTATTGGGTTATTGAGCTTTTTCATGTTGATTGTGATACAGATGGTTTTCTGTACCCAGATTTTAGAAGATGTATTCCAGTTGCTAATACAGATCCTGTTCTGAAGATGTCTTGGAAATGGATGAACTGTATAATGCTTTCACTACTAAAAAACCAAAAGCTGAAGTGAGGATCATGTCAGATGTTCTCAAGGACCTTCTGGTTCTGTAAATAAAACAGTCTTTAAGAAAGTCTTGTGGCTAATTTTAATGCTTTAGTCCTGGTGGAGACTTGTCCAGTGTGTTTGCTAGTGAATTTGTTACCTATAAGATTTATAAAATAAATAATAATCTCACTTTTTGCTAGCTCGAATAACCATCAGAGAAGATGATGTGGATATTTCAGATTCTGATGATGATGATGAAAGTGAGTATAAAGGATATATATATATACTACTGTAGTGCCTTTACTAAGAAAGTATACAGTGCATGTTACTCCTTTTTTACAAAATTAATTGAGCTGAGTTCAAGTAAAACATGAAGAAATATCCTTAAATTCCCAAGTCAAAGACTTTATTGTACTCAAATCAATTGTGTGCTGACCCACTCCTTATTACTTTCAAAATATTCCTGTTGGTGCAGCATCTGTAGGAACAGAATGCATAGGCAAACATTCCTAGTCCTAGATTGTTTCAAAGCCAAAGAGAAGTTAGGAGTTGTTTGGTCTCCATTTTATTTACCTGAGTGTACACCCCCCAAAATAACATTTTGGCAAATGCAGTTTCCTTGGGAATCTTTCAATTGTGTAGTTGATCGGAACTGTTTTTACTGGTTCCTGATTGAGCTTTCTGTAACCAAGTGCATAAGAATACTTCTTTCTTTCTGTAGACATTTCTGAAAACTTCAATACATGCCACAGAGCATTGCAAACTGTTGCAAGATATGTTCCTTCGTAAGTATAGAATCCCTTGGATTTCTGTGCCCTTTCCTTGCAGATTTAAAGCTAGTAAACTGATGGTTTTTTCCCTCTCTTGGATAATACTTCATTTCATTGCATGATTTTTCCTAGTATTCACTAACTGGTAGAATGCTGTGTACAAACATGATAAGATTTCTGTCAGGCATCTGCAGCTGAAAATCCTGTTAGCAGAAATGGGAAATAGCAAAAGTGGTGTTGATAGAGGCTTCTATACTCTTCTATATTCTAGAGTGATATTTGAAGTGGCTTCTAACAAGTGCATTGTAAAAGTTTGCCACTTATTATCTGTCCAGTGATCCTTGCCAAGCCACATTTTATCCAATTACTTGCCTTAAAATGAAGTTACTGTAAGATAAGCTTGTTCCAGTACATCTTTAGAGTGCTGTAGTTCATTATTTGCAAAGTTATAACTTTTAGGTCTGACTTTTGTTTTCTAATTAATTATAGGACACCACAGTTTCTCATGCCAATACTTGTGGAATTCTTTCCTTTCATTAATAAATCAGAAAGAACTCTGGTAAGAGCTGTGACTGTTTGTGTTGATTTGTTCACCCATTTTTCTAAATGTATAAATGTTCTGTATAGTATTACAACTGATTTGATGGCAGTCAATGCAGATTTTTGAAGAGTATTGTTTAATATATAATAATTATATACATAATAGCTATGTATAGGGTTGTGTCTGTTTAGTGTAAGGCTGTCCAAGCATTCTGAATTCCTTGTGCATGAGCATGGTGCTCATCTTTAATGACATCACTGCATATGTTTTCCACAGGATTGCTTTCTTAATCAATGCACATCATGGACCTCTCTGATGAGGAGTCTCAGGGTTGTGTAGTAAGGAGACCTGTCTCGTTTGTTATCAAACCTGGAAAGTCTTTGTCAGAGGAACAGGGGATTTGATAAGCAAACAAGAGACAATGGACATTACAGGCGAAATCCAAATTGTCCGTACTGTAACGTTCTAAGTTGTTTTATTACAGCTTTGATGTAGTGCTCATGTGCTGAAAAGCAAGCTGGAAACTTTTGACAGGGTATGGCTTTTGTTTGCTCTTTATATTTACTTGTTCCAACTTGATATGTTGGTGCTTTGTTGCAGAAAGGCAGAGCCCTGCTCCTCCAGCTCAGTTCAGTTGAAGCTGAGTTTAGAACTCATCAAGTGCTGAAAAATTCCCAAAGTTATTTATATATCTTGCATTTTTTAAAAATCTATATTTTTGTTGTTGTCTTAATCCAAATAACTTTAAGCACCACTTCTCTATCTGTAAAATGGGGGGATAATAGCTCTTACATGGTGGTAGGAGATTTATTTACTTACTTAGCAGCTCGGTGAGGAACAGGATGTGAAGAAAAGCATAGCTGTTTTCAGGGCATATGAAAACTCATATGAATTGTAATAAAATATAGTCCATGCATTGTTGTTAAATATTTCCAGTTTACACCTTCTCATTGAACTATGTGTATCCATTTTATGTACTGACCAAGCCTGTGGAAAAATGAGCAAAATGGTCTGTGGAAAAATCATACATGCTCATGTAATTAAAGGTTGTGTTATAATGCATATTCACAAATAGACTGTGGTGTACTTAAATGTGGCACTTTGCCTGATTTTATGCACTGAGTTGATAGTTTTGCTTTATGAAAGTTGCATCGTTGTCTTGTGTACATATTTGTGTACACGTGTGGGCCCATGCATGCTCACAAAACTTGGCTGTTAGACTGCTTGATTTATGATCAGAATGACTGAAGAGGCATAGCTGTGCAATTTAGAATCGTTGCTGGTATATTATAATGATCTGAAATAAAGATGCATTGGGCCTCATTTCAAGCAGTTCTGCTATAGCTGGTTCTAGATACAGTGAAGCATATGCTTTGTTTTCCTAAAGAAAGTTTAGACATAAACTCCTATGAAGATGAATACCTTTTCTTACAGAATCTTTACACTCTGTCTAGAGGTAGTGGGGAAAATTTGCATAGAAATAGTAGATTAAGTAGTTAGTGGCAACACAGCTTAACTATTGCAAGTTAATGTTTAGTTTATACATTAACTTATTCTTGATTGAACACAGTCTGTTTAAACCTATTTCTGGGTCTTTAGGTAACAAATTAAGAAAGTTGTTTTCTAGAAGTCCTTTGCAGAAATTTGACTTTCTGTTAACATTATTATAGATATCAATTAATTTTGTGTTGTAGGAATGTTATGTCCACAACCTGCTGCGAGTTACAGTGTACCTTCCAACTCTGAGGCTTCAAATTCTAGAGCTTATTATTGAAAAGCTGTTGAAGTTGGATGTAAGTTTATTCTGTGTTATCTTTTATGGAAGGTCAGTGTTAAAATACACAGAGTAGGAAATGAAATACGCTTCAGTTTAGGCTCAACAAAAAATATGCTTGTTATCATGAGTATAAACCCAGCCAAATTTACACTCCATTCCCAGAATTAAGATGTTCCCACACCTGAGGGTAACTGTATGGTGTGTGCTGTTACACCCTGCATGGAATCTCTACTGGAATCCAGATCATTGTTTTGTGGTGATCAGCACTAATGTGCAGAGAATGTGCTTCCCTTTGTGTGGTTGATTGGTCATGTCATCTCTGTGAAGTAAAAGGATTTATAGTCCTGAAAAAAGACAGGAGGGATAGCACTGAAAATGATCATGCCTTTTTGCCTCACTGTGTAACAGTCTGGGGAGAGTTTACGTTGGGGAACTGAAGTTTCAGAAGATTTGGAGTGTGCATTTGTGTATGGCACATCATTCCCTTTAAAATGTTTATTGAGTCAAGGACAAAATCTAGTCAAGAACTTACTCATGTTGTCATGTCTTTTATATAAATAATAAGAAATGTGATTTCATATTGTTGTCATGTTTTTATAATAATTAATTTCTTGTTTGCAACTGTAGGTTAGCACCCCACAGCAAGATATTGAAGATGCTGAAGAAGCTGCTAGTAACTCTGCTAGTGAGGAAAAATCCACAGAGGAGGGACTTTTTGATATGGTTGGCTGTCTTGTTCTATTAAAATTTTTTTTAGTAAAATTATCAGTTCTGAGGTGGCTATGAACTAAGTGTAGGAATTCATTATTGCTTTGTTGTTACTGCACTGCACACAGCTCTTGAAACCTGAGCAGCTGACAAATGATTAATCTGTTCTCAGGTATTGCCTTTATTCATGGAAACACCCAATGTACATGCAGCAAATCCATTTCATTATGTAAAAACACAAGCAGCTGTGCAATAAAGCTAGTTAAAGAATTCATGGTACTTGGCTTAGTGTGCAAAAATTTGCTTATACTGTATAAGATACTGCTTTGCTAAAAAAAAAAAAGATGAAACTTTAGCATATTGCTGAAAGATAAATTTAGTTTCGTTTTTCCTGTAATTGCAGTCTCCGTGATTTGTGTATTTAAAAGCTGCATGTGCCATTTTACCCACCAGGAGGAAGATGAAGACAGAAAAGGAAACAAAGTTGTCTCTCCCAATGTTGAGAGAATGGCCCATCCACTGGCAGAGCGCCTGGACATCCTGATGACCATCCTGTTCTCCTATATTAAAGATGTTTGCCACGTGGATGGTGAGAACACGTGCTCTATAACCAGATTTGTTGTTTTACTAACAAGTAAGAAACACATAAGAGGAGTTCTTGCTTTCTGTGCTGCAAGACAGAGCAGAACTCTGCCATTAGCAGGCTGTAGTCCACATTCCTGCCTCTGCCCAGCTACTGGGAGAGGTACAGTTAGGACTTTAAAGGTTCAGTCTTCCCTTGGAGATATTCTGATTCCGTTAATATGATACCGTATCCAAACTGTAGTAGGATGTAAGTGTTTGTATCATTTGCTCTACCTGAGTATTAGAATTATGGATCCTTTCAACATCACAAGGACTGGAAAGAGATCAAAATAACCAGACACATCAATCAATTGGCTTTGTTACAGGGGAAACAAAAAGAAATATCTTTCACTGTTATGTATTAAGGGTTTTAATTCCTTAGATTTATATATTTAAAACCGTATTAAAAAAACATTATGCTTTATCTTCTCCACATGTCAAGTGATTGATTTCTTAGTGGTTTTTTCTTGCTTTTCTGAGCTAACACATTATTACAAATGTGTTTGCATATCTAGCAGCTTTATATGTGCGTGGAGAGATTCTTCATTTACACCACCTTAAAAAGCAGTAGAACTGAACACCTGAATTTTTAGATGTCAGATCAACTGAGAAGTCAGGTTGAGAGTTTTTCTTTACATATTTCTTACTGGTGTAGAAAGATATAAACCACTTGTGCAGCACAAGGGTGGGAAGAAACCCCTGAAATGGCTAATTTTGTTCTGTTTCTTTGTTGTGTAGGCAAGCTTGACATCAGCAACACAAAGGATTTGTATCGGGATCTGGTTTCTGTTTTTGACAAGCTCATTTTACCAACCCATGCTTCATGTCACGTACAGTATTTCATGTTTTACATCTGTAGCTTTAAATTGGTGAGTAAAAGCTGGTTTTAAAATGCAGCGTCCTCTGTCATTTCTGCATCCTTGTTTTGGTTTTTTTTACAAAACAGTTTTTCTCTGCTGTAATTCTACTCTGAAGATAGCAAGTACATCAGGATTCATTAGTATCTTTGCTTTCTTTTCCTTCTCTGTTATTCCTTTAATTTTTCTTTATGGTTGCTGTTCCCATATTGTTCATAAACCACCTACAGATGGACTCTTAGCAAATGTGAAGGAACAAACTTGGTTAAAACTGATCTCTTTTTCAAGAATCAGTTGGACTCTTGCACCCAAGTCATAGGATGCAAGTTTCTTCAGCATCCCAAAACTACCTTAAAGATGCTGTCTGTTAGCTCTTTGATTTGAAAATCGTGTCTGCTGTTTGTTGTTACCCCACCCCTCCATTTTCCCATCTCTCTCAGCAAACTGTTGTTCTTTCTTTTACAACTAAGTATAGAAAAAGACACAGAAATGAGTGCTCTTCCATCACGTGTAGGAATAGTTATTTACTGCGGTTATAAGTAGATTTTTTAACAGTTTGAGGAAATTGAAGGAATTGAGTGTTAGGAATCTATCACTTAAACAGTGTCATCGGTATAGCAACTCACAATTTCTATGTATCTTTTTTTCAGGGGTTGGCTGAAGCATTTTTAGACCATCTTTGGAAGAAACTGCAGGATCCAAACAATCCTTCAGTAATCAGGCAGACTGCTGGGAGTTATATTGGCAGCTTCTTGGCAAGAGCTAAATTTATTCCCATTGTGTAAGTTGTTTCCTACCAAACAATTCATGCTATTCTGGAGTTTAAGTACAGAGTTGGTCTTCTATTCCCACTGCTTTGCCAGTAAGCCTGAATCAAGAGTCTTGTTTGTCTTCAACAATACTGGTTCAGTATTGTCTTGAAGTTTCCAGGAAAGTTTTGCACATACAAGATGCAGACTGATGATTGCTGAGGTTCATGACTTGCTGTTTAAGGCTTCACTTACCAAGAAGTGCTGAGCATGGGTAGGTTGTGCTGACTTCAGGCAGAGTCATGGATTCCCAGTGTATCTGATATTTTTCGTACCCAATGTTAGGCATTTTATGCGTGTTCTGGAACAGGGAAATCATTTGTTCAAGTATTTTGATACAGAACAGTTTAAATGTCTTCTTTTTAATGTACACATTCTATATTTTTATGCTGTTCAGGGTGAGTGTGGTGACTTTAACATTGGAGTTAGTTGGATATTGGAATTATCTGGTGGACATGGGAGGCATTGCTCTGCACTACCTGTAGCCAGGGATTCTCACTGTTTACTGTGTGTTCATGGATTCATCTCTTCTGGCATCCTGTGCTTTCACTGATTGGAGTTTTCAGTGCTGCTTGATTCATTTTATGCTGAGACAAAGAAGAAAGCTCATAGCAGAGTCGGTTTTTTACAAAGACATTTTCTTACTGATGTTTTTATAACCACTGAGATTGTTGAATATTTGTTTAATGTCTTTTCTGCACCATTTCAGGTGTTATTTTCACACTTCTTTTTTCTCCCTGCACTACAGTACAGTAAAAGCATGTCTGGATCTTCTGGTGAACTGGTTGCATAAGTACATTGATAATCAGGACACAGGAGCTAATGCCTACTGTGATGTAGCTCTCCACGGGCCATTCTATTCCACGTGTCAGGCAGTGTTCTATACACTTATTTTCCGTCATAAACAACTTTTGGATGGAAATTTAAGAAAAGGTGAGTATATTAGGTTTGAAAGGACTCATTAGAAGTTATACAAATAGTTATACTATGTTTTGTAGTGGTCCATTCAGTCAAGTATCTGACCGCCAAGTTTATGTTGTTGTGCTCTAAATAAAATGAGGTGGCTTGTACACATGTTGGGGCCAGACCTCCACTATGAGAGTGCCCTAGGATGTGCTTCTGTGGTGGTGTGCAGAGTGCAGGCATGTCACACTGGAAATTCTTAGAAATTAAGTTCAGTTTATATGATATCTAACCTATATTTGCCAATTGTTCTTATTTTGAAGGTCTGTCATATCTGCAGAGTTTAAATTTTGAACGCATTGTCATGTGTCAGCTAAACCCCCTGAAGATTTGTATCCCTTCTGTTGTCAACTTGTTTGCTGCCATTACCAGGTAACCTACTCATTTACTTCAGTTTCAGCTTGGTACAGATCTTGTGTGTATCTAAAACCAGTACAGGGTTTTGTTAGGCACAGTACTGACTATTATCTGAGACATAACACTGCCCATATTCCAGGTGTGATTAGTTCATTCCTTGCTCACTTTCAATGGAATCTTGCAGTACTATGAAACGGATTTCTTTGTGTTGGAGCCAGTGTGGTTGCACTTGGAATAAAGTTTATAGGAGTTTAGAGGAAGAGAACAGACTCCTTACCTTGTGACTATCTTGCAAACTCCTAATATCAGCTGGAAAATGGAAGATAGAAGTGACATTTGTTAAAAAATTACTTTGTGTTACCTGTGAAGTTCTTGCTTTGGGTGTGCTAGAAGTGCTTATCTTTTCTTTATTCCCTTTTTTAAAGGAAATACCAGTTGGTGTTCTGCTACACAATCATTGAGAGGAACAACAGGCAGTTCATCCCCGTTGTGCGGAGCGGCACCGGAGGGGACCTTGTGCAGACCTGCACCAACCCCCTCGACAGCTTCTTCCCCTTTGACCCCTACACACTCAAAAGGTAGAATTGAAAAGTGAACAACTCTTTTGTGCCTTCTAGAAAATAATGAATACAACCTGTGGGAAACTCAGTGTTTCAGCTGTTCACTTTCCTCCCTGATCCTTTCGTGTTCCGCATTTTAACCAGATTGTCAAAGGTTTAAATTAAAATGTACCCCTACTGTGAATACAGTAAGTCATTCTGTGCTTTGTTTCCTCTCTCAGATCAAAGAAGACCATTGATCCTATGTATCAGTTCTGGGAAGAACTGAGTGCTGAAGAGCTTGAGAATCTGAAGAAACCCATTAAAAAGGTAATCTTCCCTGATGCAAACATAGTTCAGCTATCAGCTGCTTTTGTTGCAGAATATTTTTTAAGTAGATAAGAATACACTATACATTTAGGGGAAACTGTGACTGAAATTTGGAGTCTTTAGCAACTGATCCATTCTTGCCTTGAGAGCACTTTTCCCTCTTCCACAGCACAGGAGCTGTGTGAAACCTTTATGAATGTGCTCAGAAAATGGACGTGATTTTGTCGCTGGGAAAGCCACCCTGTAGATGTGATTTAGCTTTCATATTTCATACTCAGAGTACACCTAATTCTCTTACCATTCCAACTCGTCATGACAATCATAGTGTAAATCCAGCTCTCTCTTAAGATTTGACAGTATTGTCTGCTGTCACTGATCCTTTTAAATTTTTGCAGGGTACTTCTGAAGATGAAGACGATGACTTTTTGAAAGGAGAAACTCCTCAAAATGATGGTGTGGTTGAAATTGCTCCACATTCTTATGAGTCCAACACACGGAGCCCTGTGAGCAGCATTGGCTCCCCTGCAGACTGTTACGTGCCGTACCCACTGTGACATGGACAGCCAGAAGGGAAAAGGTTGAAAATTGTGTGCAATGTTTTGCTCTGGAAAGAGACTTGAGCTCAACTTCCAAACTGGCAAATGTTTAACTACATTTAAGAAAATTTACTCTTTCTTAGTTATCAGATTTCTACAGATATGTTATGGTAAAGTGATACGTTGCTAGAAAAGCTTAGAGAATAAATAGGGTGATATTTTACAAATTTCACATTGAAATGGTTTTTATGACTTAGAAGGTTTGTTTTTGAGTAGTTTTTTCTGACTCTTCAAAACTTTGTTTACTAATGTTTCTCTGCAAGGTTTGATATATCAGGGGTGAAATTCTGGTGTTTCCTCCTGCAGATTTGTGTGGGTACCAGAATTCCACTGTCACTGTTCCGACTCTGATGACTCTTCTTGAGTTGATTTCAAAGTAATGGTGTAATCTCTCCATAGGCAGGGCAAGAATCCAGTCTGACAGTGGTTCTTCTGCACACATCTCTTCAGCTTTTCCTGTCTGTAGAACTGTACTTGGTGAAGCCACTTGCTAGTGGGGAGTGTACTCAGAAAGCATTATCCTCCTTAAATCTGTAGCTGACACATGCCTTTCCCAGCTATGAAAGTTCAGACATGTCAAAGTGATGGTTGTTGGGAAGTGTTAAAAATGAGGGAGTAGCTGAATGTATTATTTGTAGATAGTTTTCTTTGGGGTGCTTGTGAAACACTCTGAGACAGGTATTTATTTTCAGGATTTGAAGTTTATATGTGAATGCTGACAATAGAAAAAAAAATCTGCCCTTGTGGAAAGGAAGTGATGGTGTCAGTGGTGTCCTTGTGTTGTCCGTGTGTCTGTCAGTCAGTGTTGAGTTTCTCTACAGAGGTTTATTGTCTTCTTTTCATGGTTGCTGGCTTTTACATTTGAGTAAGAATATAAACAATGGGGAAAAATTAATGTTATTTGTATAACGTTTAGTTGAAAATTTTATGCATTTGGGACTAAACTCTAATTGCCCTTCTTTAGAATGTGAACTTGGAGGCTTTCAAGACAACATTTTTATTTGGAGCCAATAAAGTTCCATGCAAACAGTGCACTTCTTAACATCCTTGAGAAAACCACATCTCTGCATGTAACTGAGGTGCTCTCTGTGTAGCCTGACTTTTCACAGTTGGGGTGTTCATTCTGACAGAATGAGTTTTGGGGATGACACTGCAAAGTGCATCAGTGGATCTGCTCATCATTGTATAAACTGAGAGGTTTTGGTTTTAATTGTAGTCCTCTTTATTGTCAGTCCTGAGTAATAAACAGTAGATTTCCATCTGAAATAATTGCATTTTCTCCTGGCATGGAAGAACCTTCAGATCAACAGCAAGGAAAGCATCCTTTCAAAGATGCATTTCAGACACTACTTCCAAAACGTGGCTGTGTAAAACTTTCCCAGTTGTAACACCAGGCATGTGAGTCAGGAGCTTCCAGATCTCATTAAAAGCAAAAACCAAACCAGGTAAGTGTAGTGTGCAGACACTGAACTGTCTGTACTGAAGTTGCACAGTTTTAACTTGTTTAAGTGTTTCTGGAACCTCTGCTGTGACTGCTGTTTGCTCAGTGTAATTGCAGGCAGGTGTGCTGGCCTGTGCTGGTGTTTTGCTAAAAAGACTTTGTAAATATCAACAGCTGTGAGAGGAATGCTCCTCCCGAGGTGCAATTTTGTCTCACCTGAGAAACGTATCTTTTGAAAGCATTTATTCTGCTATAAAATCATAAAGTCATAGAGTGGCCTGGGTTGGAAGGGGCCTTAAAGATCACCTAGTACCACCCACCCTGTCACTGGCAGGGTCCCCTTCCACCCGACCAGTTTGCTCAAAGCCCGATCCAGCCTGGCCTGGAACACTTCCAGGGACAGTTTACTGTTGTGAAGATGGATGGAAGGGCTGAGCTGGGGTCTTGGGCAATTACTGTCTGTGGGTTTTGGACAGTCCAGGTGCCTGGCTGTCCACATGCCTTGCAGGGTGAATTAACTCTGCTGCTAACATAGTTATTTTTCTTAGTGTATTCCACAGACACCTGGAGGAAAAAAAAAACCCACCTGGTCTTTAAGGAAAAACAGTCATCTTTGGGATTGTCTGAAAGTCTGTCTTGTGATTGCTGGGGCGCAGGATGGTGGTGTGGGGATTGGCCGCTTATCTCAGGCACCCAGTGATGGGACAAGGGGATGTAGTCTTAAACTGTGCCAGGGGAGGTTTAGGATTGACATTAGGAATAATTTCTCCACAGAAGGGGTGATTATACACTGGAAGGGGCTATCCAGATGGCTGGTGGAGGTGTTTAAGGAAAGGCTGTCGTGGTACTCGGTGCCGTGTACAGCTTACACAGGGGTGTTCACATAGAGGTTCGATTCGATAATCTTAGAGGTCTTTTCCAACCTTAATAATTCAGTGATTTGTAAATCTGTGGCTTTGTGATTGTTATTCCAAAAACGATTTCATACCACAGCTTAGGGACAGCCCCGCAGCGGCGGGAGAC
>VZTJ01001955.1:1004434-1036127 GCA_013397795.1 Orthonyx spaldingii
GGAGCGCGGAGCCGCCTGCGGGCCCGGCCCGGCCTGCGGGGGGAGAGCGGAGCCGCCTCCGGGCCCGGCCCAGGCTCGCCGAGATGCCGCTGCTGGTTAACGGAGCGCGGGTGGACCTGTCCCGGCCCAGGGGGGACATGATCCGCGCCCACCCGCACCTCGAGGTGAGGGAAGCGGGAAGGGCCCGGCCCCGCCGCGGGGGCCCGGCGGAGAAGCCGCGGCCGCGCCGGGCGGAGCGGGGCGGGCTCGGGCTGAGGCGGCCCGGGGCAGAGCGCGGTCCCCGCGCCGTGACAGCGGAGAACCGCGGGGTGATAGAAAATAAACAAATCGGTGTCCGCGGAGAGGCTCAGCGGTGCCGGTGCGGCCGGCAATGGGGGTGCCCCGCGGGGCCGGGCGGGCCCGTGCTGCGCGAAATAACAAAAACTGGCGATAAAAGTCACGGTGGGCACTCCGAGGAAGGTGCAGGCCTTGCTGCCGGGGTAGAAATGTTATAATCGTAACGGTGGAGTGCGAGCCAGGAATGTGAGCGGAGCTGACTGGGGAGGTGTTTCCCATCATAACGTGTTTCTTTACAGACCCTGAGATTGTGCAGAAAACCAAGGCAAATTTGATAAAGCTGTGAAGTGTTTTTTGAGCCCAGAATGAAAATTGACTTTGTACCCAGCAGGCCTGTGATGAGGCACTGCAGTAGTCATAGCCCAGGAATCCGGGTTTTCCACGCACCAATCAAGCTAATAAATGACAATATTTTGATAAGTGCTAAATAAATATTCTGGGTTATGGCAGTGGAAGACTGAAACTTCTACATTTCAGAAGTTTTTTCTTCTGATTAAACTTCCAAGATCAGTTCTGGTATTATCTAACGTAATCTTTGCCCAGTCCAAATGCTTTTCATTGTGCCTCCATT
The DNA here is from genome assembly GCA_013397795.1 of Orthonyx spaldingii. NCBI lineage: Eukaryota > Metazoa > Chordata > Aves > Passeriformes > Orthonychidae > Orthonyx > Orthonyx spaldingii. Next base: position 1,005,342 of record VZTJ01001955.1, read on the forward strand.
TTATGGTCCATATAACAGGGAAAGGTGATTTGTGTGCTCTGGATTGATGGGATTTAACTATTCACTTGATCAGTGTCAGGAAAGCAAAAAACTAAAAATTCAGAATACTTTGTAATACACAATACACATGTTTCTCTCTGACCTGAGTCCCTTTGCTTTTCAGAGGTGAGGTTTCTGTGAAGTAATGAATACTCCTGAGAATTCAGCCACTGTAGTATCTGTTATCATTTATCTTCAGGAAAAGGCAAAACTTCTGAGAAGTCAGCCTGCTCAGATTGTGGAACCCAAAGGCCTTCTCTATGTCCAGCAGAGAGAGTTTGCAGTGACTACCCCTAAAGATGGTGTGTAGGAACATAAACATTTCTTCCTGTACTGAAGCAGTGATTGTGAGAGCTGAGTTCTTACAGTGTTTTCCTCCTTTAAAATAGGTTCTGTTTCCATCCTTGGATCAGATGATGCCACTACCTGCCACATAGTTGTGCTTCGACACACAGGTATCTCTAGAGGATGTTCAGAGTGAGGAGTTAGTACTGGTTTATGTGGCATTAGTAAAATGAACTGCAGTTACATTCATATAAACCTGAATCCCCAAAAGTCACATAGTGCGTTAACTAAAGACTCGTTCAGAGAGTTGGTGTGAGAGGTTCCGTGTTCTGGTTGCTCAGTGAGCAGATTTTAGCTTGCTCTGCCCCTGTGGCATTGCAGCCCTGGGCTGTGTCCAGCAGTCTGGCAACGCAGGGTTTGGACACTGCAGAGGTAGAATTTGTGGGATGATCCTCACTATGTGCCTGGATTTCTGCCATTAGAGACATGGCCTGGTCCTGTTAAGAGGCTGCTTGTACCCCTCACACGAGCTGTGCTGATTTTCTGATGGCCCACGCAGAGGGTGTTGCCTCAGTCCAAGTCATGTCCACTGCTGGAGGCTGCTGTGCCGAGGGGAAGCGAGGCAGTGGTGGGGCAGCTCTGCCCGGCAGCCGTGGGGGCTGTGGGGCTGCAGTGGGGGCTGCGGGGCTGCAGTGGGGGCTGTAGGGCAGCTCTGCCCTGCAGAGGTGGGCACTGCCCCTGCTGTGGCACAGCCACCGAGCCCCGTTCTGTGCCTCCGCAGGCAGCGGAGCCACGTGCCTGACGCACTGCGACGGGGCGGACACGGAGGCCGAGGTGTCGCTCATCATGAGCTCGGTGAAGTCCCTCTCTGACACCACGGGCTGTGGCAGGTCAGCTCCGCTCCTTCCTCGTGTTCTGCTTCTCTCAAAGGTCGCTGCAGCTCGCACGGTGGGGAGTGGCGAGGTGATTGTGTGGGGTTCAGGCAAGGGAATTGTGCAGGAAATACCTCTTGATCAGCAGCGCATGTGAAGTGAAAATTGTTTCCTTGATGATGATCTTGGGGGTGTTTTTAGCAGTCATTTAAAGCATGGTTCTGTTCTGAAGAGTGTCTCTGTAAAATGCCACCATGAGGTTTGTGTTTGCTGTTTCCCATTTAACTTTTATTCCAGATTTGCAAAATTTTCCATATTACTGGCTTTTGGTTTAGATTACATTTTTCCCTTCAGAGTGTTGACTTTGTAAGTTGCTTTCAGCATCTAACAATCCATCCGAAATTTTTCTAAGTCGATAGTACAAAAAAAAAAAAAAAGGGGGTGGGTGACAGGACAGTGGGTAAAAAGCTCTGAAACACAATTTAGCAGACAAACTTCTTTCTGGATGTGGAGGTTTTTGCCCCTCTAGTTTGGTAAGAACAAAAGGTTCATGATTTGTAAGGACTTGTCTTTACATAGACACTGCTTGAGGAAGAACCTTGCTGCATGGTCCACAGTAGTTGTGAGGAGGTCATGGGAACAAAAATCTTCAAGTTTAATTAACCCTTGTTAATTTGTTGGGACCTGAAAGGTGATTATCAAGTCCAGTCCAAACCAGAGGTGCTGACTGTCAGAGGTACCCCTGGGATAGAATTGCATGTATTTAATGCCTCTTCGGGCTTTTTCCTGTGCCATTTCCTGGGCGACCCCTGAAGTTGTCGGAACGGAGTTACCATAACTTGCTGTGTAATGCAAACCAGCTTGGTGCATGTGATTGTAATAAGTGAGGCTTCTCTAATGATTGCTTTGCAGTTTGGGCTGGGGATTATTTTGTAAAGCTATTCATTTTGAGATGTCTTTTTAATTGCTGTTTCCTGTTATTCCATCTCTGTTAGGCTGGAAGTGCACCTAGTTGGAGGTTTCAATGATGATAGGCAGTTATCACAAAAACTTACTAATCAGCTTCTTAGTAAGTTCACGTTTTCTCCACTCTCATGTCCAAAAAAAAAAAAAAAAAATTCTGTCTGGATTTGGGTAGAGTTTATTTGTAATCTGAGTCCCCAGTCATTTACTGGAAAGAAATGTGGATTCACTTTGAAGGGTCTTTTTCTCTGCCTGAGAACTTGGTGTGGAGAGGGGTTGGACTGCTGGGGTTTGCCCACGGTCAGTGCTGGGCCACAGGGTCTGATGCCATCACTTCTCCCTGGCTCATGCTTGGGTATGGAGAGTTGGGTGCAGTTCAGCTGGGCTTTGATTCCTGGCTTGATTCCTGCCCATCTGCTGTGGGATCTTGGGCAAGTGTTGTCACTCTCCAGATCTGTACATGTGGGTGACTTCATTAGCTGCCATTCAGCTCATACCTTAATGGGATGTGGTAAAATTTAATTATTGTCTGGAATTGTCTAATGAAAAATGTCAGCTCTGTTTATAAAATCCATAGTCCAGAGGAGTGATGGCAGTGCTTTACTTACAATTGGAAATGTAAAGTACCTGCTTCCCTGGAAGTGCTCTGGCCTGTGCTGAGCACTTCCTCAGTGTGGAGAGGGAATGTGGAATGGGGAGGGGGCAGGGATGGGGCAGGTGTCAGGATTGGAGGGAGGTGTTTAATGGGTGAACAAAAAAAGAAAACCAAAGGCTCTGTGGCTGTGACACCTGAGGTGTTATGTGTCATGTGAGAGTTCTGTGCAGAATAAATATGTTGGTTAACTTATTTTAACCTTCTGATTTTCATGCATCAAGGTACAATTTGAATCAATAATGCTGTATCACTATAAGAACTTTAAAAAAACCCAGGGTTTTTTCTGGTGTTTGGGATGGTGAAAGGCAGAACTAATTTACAGGTAATGAAAGACTGGATTTGTTCACTATATATGTAACATTTTAGGAAAAAAACGTTTAAATATAAGCTGCTAAATGTACAGCAGACTGAAGCAGAGCTGATGGGATGCCAGAGCTAAACCAGTGTCAGTAGAAGGAGTAAGTGGCAGAGCACTTTTGTAGCAGATTTTTGCTGTTACAAATGGCCCCTCTCTGTAAATTCCTGTTTGAAGCAAATGTGCAGAACCCTGTTTGCTGTGTTGCCCTGCCTGGGGCAGGGGTTTAGGTGTGTGCCCCTCACCCCCTGACAGCAGTGCCCTGCCACCACTCACTGACACGTTGCTGCTGTCCCTGTCACTGCAGGAGCGTTCGACCTCCAGCCAGAGGACGTTCATTTAGTGACTTTCTGCGTAACAGGTAAGGAAATGTTCCCTTGGGTTTGGCAGGACCTTTCCTGAAATCGGAGGGCAGGGGGCTTTTCACACATGGCTTCTTCTCTGTCCTGTAAGAAGGAACAGCACAAGTCCCCCACAGATGTGTAATTTTCAGTTTCACTGCTGGTGTGTGTGTGGGGATGTCACAGAGCCACTGCAGGGGGGATTCTCTCCTTGCCAGGTGCTGCTGCACTCAACCAGCTGTGATCACAGCCAGGTTGGTTTGGCACATTTATCCCAAGGAACAGGCTCTGTACCTGTGGATATCTTACAGTTGAGAAGGGCACTTTACAGACCTTTGTTCTGCTGGGCTGCTGGACCTGCCTCCCTGCAGGGTCCAGTGAATTCATAAACTTCCGTTAGTTCATAGTGTGTGATGGCACGTGGAGGAGTAATTTCCTTTTCTTTGTATCATGCTGAGGTCATATTTCCATCCTCTTCCCATGTCAGAGATGTTGGTGACTCACATCTTTGAAACCTGGCATCATGGTCCTTGTGCATTGGGTTCCTTTCCCTGTACCCTGTCCGTGCAGAAGCAGGGGCACTTGGCTGGAGCTGCCTGTTCTGGTAGGAGACAGCTCCAGGTCCCACGTGTGTTGTTACTGACCTCCACCTTATTTTCCATATTTTTTCCAGCCTTTCTTTTTTTTCTGTCTTTATGCAACATCAGATCTGTTGCTCTCCAATAACATACAATTAAACAAATGCTGCTCAGATTAAAATCCAAAGCCCTACAAGCCTGACTTCTCTTTCTTCTTTACAGAACTAAATGACAGAGAAGAACAGGATATTCACTTTCCAATAATTTATGGAATAGGTGAGTTAGTTAAATTAAATTTTTTTTGGTAACTGGATTGCTTTTCAGATTCCAGTAGTAAGTGGGCTGCTTTTGATGACTGAGTAAAGTCCACCCTGAGAGTTACACGCTGCTGTCAGAGGTGTGGGTAAAAATACTTTTCTTGTGGTGCCACAGTTGGGGAGATGCACACATGGAAGAGGCTGTGTACAAATGCAAACTGATTTTTTTTTTCCTTTAACTGCACTTAAGATTTTATCAACATCAAGCTACTGCACTAAATTTATGCTTAGAATTTAACCTTCTTCTCTTTGATTACTCAGTGTTTTTTTCTAATTAGTTCACTCATCTCTGCAATATTGAAATGCTGCAAAGGAAATGAAGTACAAATGTGCTCTCACAGGCTCAGGGTCTGAGAAATACAAGTGTGTGATGGGTTCTGCAGTTCTGCAGTGCAGTTGTGTTGGGGACACCATCATTTTAAAGAAGTGCCTTCAAACAATTAATTCTTACTGTATTTATTCTCCATTTCCTACCAGCTGTGAATGTTAAAACAGCAGAGATTTTCCCGGCCACCTTCCCAGAAAAAGGGCCGGATGAGGATTTGCGTTCAGCCCATGTTTTAACAGGAGCACCAGTGAGTAAAAGTAACGGGGAAAACGGGAAGGGGAGACCAGTTAGGGACAATGACACATCCAAAGTGTGAGGAGAAAATCCGTTGGTAGCTCTGTGTCTCTGGGTTCTGGGTTTGTTGTTCCATTTCCCGTTGTGTCTGTGGGAGTGCCTGGGTGACAGAACTGCAGCTGGAGGGAAGCAGGGCTGAGCTGGCCCGGGGTGTCTGGGCCAGGCCAGGCTGAGGGGTTTGCTCCTGCTCTGGGGGAGCCCTGGCTGCCTCTGCAGCCTCCCTGTGCTGTTACAGCTCACCAACATCTACGATGCCAAGACGGAACAGCTCCGGATTGGGCCTTATTTCTGGGGGCCTTTCCCACACGTGGATTTCTGGTTGGAACAAGATGATGCACAGATTTTACAGGTACCTGAAATCAGCTCTTTATTTTTTTTTCCTTCTAGCTGAGTACCGAGAGGGGTGTGTAGTCTGTCAAAACTTTTTCCAGTGCACTGCTCTCCCTGGGAGGGTGGGGAATAACCTTCTAGAAGGGCAGGATAACTGAGAACATTGTATTCTGAATGTCAAGCAGCTCTTGCTCCCATCTTCTTTTTCAGAACCTTTCCACGTCGCCCCTGGCTGAGCCACCCCACTTTGTTTCCCACATTAGATCTACATTAACATTTCTGAAAGAACATCCCTTCCCATCTCAGTCCCTGTTCCCTGACAGGAAACCTCGCATCTACAAAAAAAATGAACAAGGGTTGTGGGAACAGGTTTGTTCTGACAAAATCTAACCTGGAACCAACTCCCACAACTGCTTTAGGGAAGTACAATCTTGCAAGAAGAGCAATTTGTTGCAAATAGCATATTGCTGATCACAAATACCATTGTTCCTGTGCTTTTCAAAATAAAATATTTTGATAGAAGTAACTTGCTTTTTCTGCATTACTTATGTAGAAATCAGGGTGTCTTTGAAGTAAGAATTTGGCTTTGTTTAGGTTCTGTTGCTCCAGTGCAGTGATTTGATGGGCACAGGTAGAGAAGTGGCAATGCTGGAGCCTGACAAGGTGAGTCGCTGCACTGGTGTGCACTTCATTAAATGATTTTGCACACACAGGGAAAGAAAGAGCTTGCTGGAATGTAGGGAAGTGTCCTTCAACAAAAACTTAATTCCAGAGTAATAATTTGAAGAATCTTTATTGAAACATTCAGGTAAGTATTTAAAGAATGAAGCTCATTCCAACAAAACTACTGATTTAACATTTCCAAATATAAAAACATTAAAAATTAATCTTTGTGGTGATAACTTTTATCCCCAACAAATTACTCTTATTAACATACTTCATTGCACCAAAGAAACCAAAGAGGAAGACTAGTCAACTTAATTGCTTTTGCACTTTAGAAATAATTGCACTGATTTACATAAATTACCCCAAAATTACCCCAGCTAAATTAACCTTGTTCATGGCATCCCAGCACTGCAGGCTTGAGAAGCTGAGAGTCAAATCAGGTGCCAGTACAATTCAAAACCCTCAAATTTTGCAGATTATCAAAGTAAGTCCCACTACCACTACAGCCATTACGGTGTTAAGGGATACATATTGGGGGGGGGTGGGGGAAGGGAGGGAGGAAAAACCCAAATGGAGCAAACTGCAGAAACCTGTGTCCAGTTGTAGAGGGAGGGAGGGGGTGGCTTGTATCACCATCAGTACCTTGGGGAAAGCAAGTGTTGCCAAAGATGGCATTTCCACAAGAGGCTCTGAAAATTTGCAGTGAAGTGATTAAGATGATTTGGGGGAAAACACTTTTACACATTGGATTTTGATTTATTCAAAGCTTTGCTTGTGCATTAAGTAGTCCCAGACACTCTGAAGCTGTGCTGTACTGTACTGTAAATAACCTAAATAATTTCTTTTGAGTCTGTACAATTCCTACCATAGGTAAGTTACTGTTATTCAAAAAATAAGTGTCGAAACCATCACAAATGTATTGGTTTTTCAAGCTTTACTACAACTATCTTCAAAAATACACAACAGAAAGAACTCCAGTTACACTGCATGGACATGTTCAGTACTTGGTGTGTAAATGCCGTGCAAAGGAAAGTAACGGTGCCTTGTGCTCCTTCCCAGGGCAGGAGCAGGAAGCTGGCCGGGCATGCAGAGGCACTATTGCTTTCTGGAAGGCTCAAAACTCACTAACCCAGGGCCGTGGCTGGAGGGGTGAAGTGGTCCCAGAGCAGGAACAAAGGGCTGGTGGCCCAGTGCTCCTCAGGGACTCCATGCACAGGGCACTGTCCCTCCCCAGTGCCCACCACCCCACGGCTTGGGCAGGGGGTGGGCAAGGTAACAGAACAGAAGCAACACAGAACCAGGGTGACTTCAGGAGATGTTTGGCAGGAGCCGCTGAACTGAATTTTAAATACTAAAAAGGTGAACAACTGTCAGTTGTTTGATTTTTATAAAGTAATTTTATAATTATTGGGTGCAACTGTATTGTTCATCATGTGCATGGCTGAGTGGTTAGTTAGCAGCTGCTGGCATGCGTGGATTCCTGCAGGAAGGAGAACTGCCAAGTGTTTCTACCAACGTTCATGAGCACTGAATAATTTCACTACAGCTTTGGTGACACTGACAGGGAGAGGATTAAAGCAACTGTAACAAGTGTACAATACGACAAATCTCTGTCCCAGGGGAGGGAATTTATATTTGTGCAAAATCCCAGTTAATCAGTTACAGTAGTTATTACTGTACTGGTGTGTGGCACTGTTCACATTTTGAATGCATCATTTCCACCCTGCCTCCCTGGGCACGGGCTTCCTCGGCACAGTCTGAAATCCACTTTGGATTTTATCTGAGACTTGCTTGCTCCTCTACCTTAGTGCAGTCTGGTGGTGATTTGTCACTGTGAATGTCCTCAGTGTCTGTCTTTGCCTGTGCCACCTCCTGCTCCTCTGCTTTTTCCATCTCCAAAGGTCCTTGCTCTTGGCCAGGGGAGAGAGTTGGGGGTCTCTGGTCCATCTTCTCCAGGTCATCACAGTGGCTGATGGAACTGGTCTCACTGAACCCATCAGAGCTCCTTAGAGACCTTTTGAAAGCTTTCTGACCTGTGAGGTGTTTGAAGCATACAGTACCCGTGAAGCCAGCAAATACAAACAGTGGTGTGCACAAGTTCAGTTCCCACAGGAAGTATTGGACTTGTGTAACAGCAAAAACGCAGATTTTGTTTGTTACTTTGGACCCTGAACATAGACACCACTCCCCTGAGTTACAGACAGGCCTGCAAAGTTGCTGTTACTGTATCCTGTGTATGCAGAGACAAAACTGAGCTGGAGCCAAGCTGCCTGCACACAAACTGAAATCATTCCAGGTTAAACTGCACTGAAAGTCATGCGCTGGAAGCCACCAGCCCAAAAGGTGAGTTAACCTGGGTTTCCTGCCAGGCAGATCAGCATTAATCACCAATACAACTATGCAGAGAGTGCCATAAGTTTAACACATCTTCACCTCAGAATGGCTTTGGCCATAAAATGGTAGCAACAGAAATGCAGCTGCTGAAGTACATGACTATATGGTATTATGCTTTTATTTAAAATAAAACTTTTTGCTTGTTTACCTGCTCATTTTCAAAGCTCAATAACCTCGTAACATTCCAGAGGAAAATTCCAGACTTCACAGGCATTTATCAGTTAATGGGATAATGTCCTGTACTCCCAGGAAGAATATGTCAGGAGAAAACAACTTGGGGCAGTGTTCTGTTTCCTGTGTATGTTAAGGTTTTCAAGGAGGTAGAAGAGGAGCTCTAGTTCCAGATGTTAGGAAAGATGGAAAATCATGTGGGGCTTCCTGTGTCAGGGAAGTTTTAGAAATTAGACACAGAAACTTACCAGGAAGTCTTTGCTTTGCAAGGCTGGAAGTGGGAGTTGGTGGTGGAGTGGTGCCTGTTCCTTGGGCCTTTGATACATACATAGATTCTGTGGATTCCAGAGAGCCTGCAGGTCAAAAAAAATAAGTTGACTAAAACTTACTTCAGAAACTGCAGTGCTCATTTGAGTTTGAACTGCCATATGCGGGTGATGCATTTCTGAGAACCCAGGGACACGAGTGAGTCTTCAGAAGTGAATCAGGTTTCCCCTCACACTCATTTCACAACACTGCTACAACCCTGCAGTCCCATTTCCTCCCTGCCCTGGGCATGTGACATCTTCCCAGCTGCAGCCTGTGGAGCAGTGCTCATGGAAGGGGCATCCAGCCACGCAGGGCCAGCATTCCCTGGGGAATGGGCTGTTCTCTGCTCTCAGAAGCTGCCAGTTGGTGCATCCAGACTCAGAAAGGCCCTGAGCACAGCAGGAGGCTTTCCCTGCAGGGTACAGACTCACAGACAGTGGGCAGTCACTGTCCTGGCTGTGACAGATGCTCTGCTGAGCCCAGGAATATTCATTCCTATGATGGCCACAGTATTTTTACAGTGAAAATTTATAACTTCAGGAAGTATTACATTGGTACATAGGTCTCATGTAAAAACTTACAGGCAGCTCTTTCTACATCACCAGACACAAACTGCAAATCTGAGAGTAAAACAATAGCCTTGCACATTGTACCATTCTGTTTTCTGCTGTTCCCCACACAGCCCAGGTGATGCCAGTCCCCAGCTGACTTTAACCTGTCCTCCAGCTGCTGGACATGCAGGTTAGCACACAGAGCAGCACTGATCAGGATGGCAACAGCCAGGTGACATCCCAAACCAGGATTCCAGGCAGACACCCTGTTCAGGGGCACAGTGGAACACGAGTACCCTGGAAGCACTGGAGAGGATGCACATGCACTCACAGGAGGAGCAATGTGCTAAGGCCAAGCTGCCCCCAGCTCACCTATTTACAACCCCCAAACTCCTCCAGCATACGCAGGCAGAGGTCACAGGAATGATTCCTCTATTAATAAATGCCAATGTCTATCATGGCTTTCTTAAACATGATCCAACATGCAAGAAGAAAACGTAAACCGTACGAGAGAGAGTAGAATATTCTCACTGGGTGTTACAGAAACAGTGCACAGCACGTTCTGGTCCGTCCTGAGGGTGGATTGTGTCACTCATGACCAAACCAGCACAGGCACTGTGCTGCAGGTTCAGCACAGAACTGAAAGTCCCAACGCCAGCGTGACACGGCCCCGAGCCCTACCTGCTGTCAAATTAAACGTCCTTCCCTTGGGCGAGGCTTGGAAGGGAGAGAACCAGTTCAGCACAGAGCCCACCACAGGGATCTGGCGCAGCAGCCCCTGCAAGGCACAACCCAACACTGCCTGGTGAGAGCCCCCCAGGGGGACAAGTTACCTCAGGGTACCACAGGGCTGGTGTTTGTGGCCTCACCTCTTCCAGCAGTCGTTCTTCATTTGCTTTCTGAAGCTGAAGCTGTGCTTCCTGTATCCCTTTTCTAACAACTTCAGTCATGTTTTCCAACAGCTAATAAGACCCAGAAATAAGGATATATATTATTTGGACTTGAAATTATCTATTTAGTTCAGATTTTCAGGATGGAGACAGGGTAGTCTGTATGTAGACCGTATGTGACAATCTCTATTTCATTATGTCTATAAATTAAAGAATGTACATGCTGATTGTAGGATTTTTAACACATAAACCCAGAGGAAATAATGTAATTTTAAACAGGAATGGTACTTTTTTTTTTTAACACTTAGAAATGAGCCTGTGACCCAAATTCTTTGAAGACCTGCTTAGCATATAAATGTTCCTCACATGAATGTTTAGGTTTATACAGTAAATTTTGGTTCCTAGAAGCACCCAGGACTTAGATCAGCCTCACAGTAACAAGGTACATGTCTGCCTATAGGTTGTTTTTCTGCTGTCATAAACAACTGCCACTGATCTGTGGCAGCCCAGGCCAGCACCAGCTGTGTTTTGTACTGCAAAGGACAGGCAGTTTACTGGGACAGCTGCAGGGGCAAGGAATGAGCAAACCCAAGAAGCTACATCTTTTTTTGTGCAAGACAAACGCCAATTTCCATATATTAATGTTGGTTTTAATATTGCACAAGAACAGGCACTTCCTCCAAAATGCCAAAAATTTGTGTTACTGCCAGCTAATAAAAGGACAAAGAGGAAGCTGCTCCTTTTCCCTCCCTGGGGGAGAGGCCAGCCAGGAACTGACCCCCATGGCAGCTCAGTACCCCTGGTATTCCTTGGCTACAGGAGGGAGGCAGTGGGGTGGAATTCAGAATATCAGGAAGAACCACAGTGTTTTCTGGCCCAGCCAAGGTGTTTTTCTCAGCTTTTGTCCTGCCTTTGCTGCATGTCCTCAGGGCAGGCTGCACTGATGTGGGTTTTTCCTAAAATCTTCCCTCTTGTACCAACCCTGCTCATCTGAGCGGGGCAAGGGGCATTCACAGATGGGTTCAGCTTCCCAGCTTTGGATCAAACGGTGAAGATCCACAGATTTACTGCAGCTGGTTCCAAGGACTGCACCTTTCAGAGCCTCCCACTACTCTGTTCCTCCCTGGAGCCTTCAGGATCTGAGGGGCCCATATCCAGCATTCAGTTCCACTCTCTCCACTACAACGGTTAAAGAACTGAAGGTGCTCTACAACCAAAGCATCCCTCAGGTCACCCTCCAAGCAGCACAGGGAGTCAAGAGTGGGCAGGAAGTGACTGCCAGAAAAAAATTCATTGCCATAATCAACATATTCCCATGAGCAGAAATAGGCAAAGGATTTCTGAAGTTCTGTTTATTTTTGAGGTGAGAAAATTAAATGCCCTACACTAGCAGAATGAAGGGACAGATGTGATGCAGGTCACTTAGGAATTCTGTTCTAGAGAACATTTGGAGAACTCTATTCAGGTAAATGCTTTGACAAATAGGAGTTGCATCATCAGCTTTATTACTTCAATAGGTAATTTCTAATTTCTGGGTTTAAGACACCAATTTAAACTTTTTCACATATTGTGGAGCATAGTCTTATCTTAAAGCTGGTATATAAAGAATCTCAATCCCACCACACCTAGCAGTAAAGAGAAATACCAGCTCACCATCAACCTACACCTCCACTTTCGTTTTTTGACAGCTTAGATTGTGAATGATAAAATGAGGCTATTTCAGTACTACTGAAGTTTTTCATTAGAACTGCTGCACGCAGGACCACGAACACAAATCCAGACATCCTCACAATATCATAATCCATAATTCTCCATATGTAGACACAGATTATTCCTTCCAGAGTAATTAGAACTGTTGTGGGCAAGCACAGCTTTTACTTTCACAATGAACAAAACCATGTCCTGAAGCCAATATGAAAGGGGAGAAAAAAAGGTGCTTCAATGTTTTGTGCATTATTAATACATACTCTTGAATTTTCTTCAATTTCTCTGCCTGTTGCTGCAATTGTTTCAACCAGCTCTGACACATCCAGATCCTCCGTCACCATGCCAATGTAAACACAGTTCTTCTGCCCTCCAAATTCTGGACCTGGGGGCACAGGGAGAGTCAGGGCTCTGTGGTGAACAAATGTGCAATCGTGCAGTGGCTGCAGCACTGGTGAATCTGCAAACCCCAGTACACACCCCCCCTCCAGCACCTAAGAGCAGGAGCTGTGTGGGTACAAATTATGCAGGCCAAGGGAAGTTCAGCCCTGGGGGTTTTCAAAGACAGAAAACATGACCTGAGCAAGAAAAACAGTGGATATTTTATGCAGCCAAGGAGTTGAGTTATAAATATCAGTATTGAATATGCTTTAAACTCCTTCATTTTCTGCCATTTACAGGTTATTTGGTTCCACCACCACAGGGCACTTAATTTTTGACAGCTGATTAGAAAAAGATCAGAGTTCTGAATAAGCAAATTAATAGTTTCAGCTATCATGTGGCCCTGAGTAAATGTGAAAGTGTTGCTAATTATCACAAAAGTCATCTAAAGCTCTTAATCGAGCCACAGAGAGCAGTGAAGCCGTCAGTGCCAGTGGGTTTGGAATGAGATCTGTTTTCCACTAGATCCAGCGCTACTGGAGAAGGCTCAGTTTATACAGAGGAATGCTGCAGCTTTTATTCTTTCTGACAAGGAAACCCTTGGCCTAGTTGCCCATACAGGAGTTTTCACAAGGATTTCTGGGAACAGTGCACCTTGCTCACCTGGTGAACGCTCCCCCGCTGAAACAGGGGGAGGAGGAAACAGTTACAGGTGTTCCTTCTGCAATAATCACATGGACAGCAGCTCATTCTGCATTATCATAGCCTATCAAATCATTCCAACACAGCTAGGAAAATGACTATTAGTTTGAACAGAAGCTCCTTAAATAGTGCAGTTACCCAGAGAAAAAGTGAGATCCGACTCCAGTTCATTTAACTTTTTCAGAAGTTCTGTATTGATTTTTTCTAGTTCTTTTTCTTGTTTGTCATCATTCTTCCCATCACTGTGATAGTTGTACCTTCAAACCAAGCCAAGAGATAGTAATTTCACTTTACAGTACATACAGAAGCACCTACACATTTAGAATGTTTCTACAAATTCCTGTATTTTACACACAAAAGACCTCTGAACATTACAGCTCCTACCAGCAAGTTTATTGGCATTTGTTTTCAGGGATTGTGGGGTGGGCTGAGCTTGTTGCTGCAAACTCAACACAATAGATTTCTGGTTGCTATATTGATTATACTTGAACTGTTTTGACTATGCAGAATCCTTCCCAGAGGACTGCATCAAAGGATCAGAACAGACACTTGGAGGGTTTTCTGAAGTCTATTCAGCATATCAATGAGTGTAATTATAGATAAAAGTATAAGTTATGCTTGGCTAAGGACGGTGGGATGCACTTGCTCATTACATATCCCACACACACACGGCCTCCAGTGTTACAACAGGTGCCCAAAGCAGCTCTTCAGCTTTTTCTTTAAGAAATAATCAAAGAAAGCAACTTTATAAAAGCAATTTTCTAAAAAGCACTCACGAGTTTCAACCGGGTGCAAAGCCAGACAACAATCAGCAAAGGAAACATCCAAATCACCCCTGAGGAGACCACGCACTCCTGTCTGCTCAAGCACAGTCTTTGCAAATACAGCATGAAGAAAGTAATTTACCTCACAACACCTAATCCTGGCCAGGCGAGATCTTCAATATACAACAGGCCAACTGTTCTTCTGACTTCTTGCTCAAATTCCTCTCTCAGCTGCAGTGTGCTTGTCAACACCGGTATCTTCATTTTTAAGCAGTCTACCAACTGATCAATGTCTTGTATTTCAGTTCCTAAAACTACAGAGCAGATGTGTTAGAGTGTGGTAAGTGTGATGGAAATGACACAGATGTCTGAATTAGTAATTTGTAAAGGGGTCGCTCTGCAAGTTAATCACAAATATAATTTACAGACAGTATTGAATATCTTGGTCTGTATAAGTAGGTTTTTAGTTCACTTATCTGTGCACTGATACATCAAAATGAAAGGAAATACGGATTTCATAAAAGCCTAATAAAAAGGATCTTCTCATGTTACAAACTAATAAAGATATGTTACAATACCCTTTTACATGACATCAGTAGGTAGCATTAAAAAACCCCCACAAACATCCTCCTCCCATAGCCCAGCTGGTCATAAATTAACTTCCATGCTGGTTTAAAGCACAACATCACAGCACCACCACATAATTGTATTCTACAATCTGCTGTTCTGTGTACACCAGGACACTCTCACTGAGTGTCAGCTGTTCTCCAGCCTAAGCCCCTCACCCCACACAAGCCAACAGGAGACACTGTGCATCCCCCTGAGCCCTGCACACTGCTCTGTGCACCTGCAGGGTCTAAACTACGAGTACAACACTGCTGGCTGAACAGGAAATTTAAGACACTTTCCAAACACTGATTTTTTTTATATCCCCCCTCCACCAGTAGTTATAGAAAACCCTAAAGGTTTAATAAATAATCACTCTAGCTAAGTGGCTGTATTGTGAATACAAGCACCACTGCAGTTTTGAAACACCTGTGTAGAAGGGTCAGGCATCTGGTGAGAAGCAGCTGAGAGAAGGAATTTAACCGCTTTTCATAATTAACTGCTCTTCCTAATTAACTGCTTTTCCTAATGAGTTTAAAAAGTAACCAGGAAGTCTTTCTCTGCAGAGGTGAGGCAATGTCTCCCACAGTGGCTGGGCTCCCACTAATGCATCCAGGGCCGAGGTGCAGCAGAATGATAAAGCTGAGGTGGTTTTGATTTTTTATAAGAAAATCCTCTCCAGAGGAGAATATCCTGAGGAGCTTCTTGAGCACATTTGCTTTTACCCCAGGAGATTGTTGTACCACTCCTCAGCCAAGGCCAGCTGTTCCGAGGGGCTGGGTGAGTGAATGGTACCTGCAGAAGTCATCAGGGGGCTGAAGCGCACGCACGTTCCTTCGTCCTCCAGCTCCACCACATCCACTCCACTGGCAGGAACCAGCTGTGCCAGCTGCTCTCCCAGCTGCAGGGACAAGGACAGTTAGGGAACTGCACAGAGCGTGGCTCCTGCAGGCCCTGCCTCAGGCCCTGCCTCAGCTCAGGGAACCACACGTACACAGTTTTCTCTCAAAATCAGTTCTTGCACCAAAATACTTCACCCTGCGGGTGAGAGGACTGAGTCTGACAGATGCTTCAAACCATGAAAATTCGGGATAAGCTGCAAGTGTTACAAGTCAGCAGTTTCTGCAGAATTGTCACTTCCATTAGGTGTGCCATGATGACTGCACAATGGATCCAAAGCAGCCACGTGCTCAGCTCTGCCTGCACAGGCTTCTAGAATTATCTCAAGAGCTGGAAAAGGCAGTCGGTTCAAGAACACAAGAACTGGCAATAGAGCATTTGGCTGATTTAAAATAATTCTAGTTTTCACATATTCCCACAAGACCAAGGGAAAAACCAACAGCTTAAGATTCAGGAATGATTTCAGTAGTAATTACATGTAAAATGATCAGAAATGTGAAAGCAACTTTGCCTTAGAGCAAATTAATCTTTTAAACAGCCACAAGTTTTACAAAGGAAATCGGCTCAAGAATATCTTTCAAACTACTCAAAACGTTTGTAACTCCTGATGACCCTCTGAACCATTCCACTGTCAATTTCCCTTCCCTGAAGGAAAAAGTATCCATTCTTACCCACTGATTGAAGGTGTCATAAACGTGCCTTTCGTTGCTTATTATGGGGTGCTGAATAGTTGAGGCCTGTGCAGCATGTGAGGTCTGATCTGAATCCAAAGATACAAGAATCACAGAAGTGGATTTTTATTTACTTAATTAAACAAAAGGCAACCTAAAATTTAGATAAAAGACAATTACATTTCTTAGATAATGTAACACATCTCCACCATGTACTGGGCCAGATGAGCATGGATGCTTTTGTAAAGGTAGGTTGAACATGACAAATACTAGAAGTAAAACAGAGTTGAATGTAATAGTTTTTTTAAAAAAAACACCCAGTAAAATACTTCTGAGTTTTGAGGTTCAAACGCCCCAATGGAAATACAACCAATGTTTTCACAAAGCAAAATCCTGTCACAGTAGGCTGCAATATTTAATACTTGTGACAGCATTTCCAGAGCTGTTCCTAATGTGTTCTGCTGCTTTTAAAATTATTGCAACAGTAACCATAATCAGTAAACCACAGCAAGGTGGTGCCTGCTGCTAGCTATGAAATGTTTGAAAGGAACAGAAAGCCTGAACAAACCAAAGTCTCTCCCCACCAGTACACTCAAACCCAGCCTGCAGCTTTTAAGAGACTTCCATCATCTACTCTCAAGATCAAAATCATATGCAAATCTTCTCACTCCAGAAGGCAGAACATTACCTGTTATGAAAATTTAAAACACTGCAGTCTAAAAAAAGAAGCTATCACGTGTATGATTTGTCACAGATTATGACCAGCATTCACAACCTTTTTAAAAGCACATTACACGAGAGAACTGCACTACATCACATTTATCTCAAATTCATTTGGTGAATTAGTAGTTTCAAATACTGTATAGAAAGGGGTTTTTTTGTTGTTGTTTGGTTTTAAAAAAATCACATACCTCTATTGGAATATTCCTGGAAAAACTTGAAAACCACTACTGGTGAACTCAGTTCATCTTCAACCTTAGAAAGAAAAATATTTTCCCCTGGTTTTTAAAGATTTAACACCACATATAATTCCTTACACTGCTGAGCAAAGCTTGAGCTCTCTTGGAAATCACCCCAGAATCACTGGGAAACATCAAGAAAGTTCCAGCAGGAAAAGTAAGATTATAATTGATCCTGCTTTGGGTCAATTTGGAGAAACAGACTGTGCTACTTCTGGACACAATCTGAGGCTACATTTCACAATCCTGAAAATGCAGGATTTATTTAAGTAGAAGGGTGATACAGTAACTTGAACTCCCAAGGCCATTAATACTCTACAGCTTACTCAGTAAGCTGACTCAATTTTCTATCCATAAAATATCAATTAAAATTGGGGGGGGTGGGGGAGGTAGAGAGTAAAATCACCAAACCCTGTTGGACAGGACCTCTCACAGAAACTGAACTTGAAATGAATGCATTAGCTGCAATTCCTAAAACTATTTCTGCTGTGAAAACCTCAGGTGGGGTAATTGTTGTGTACAGTTTCACAGGGTTCACAATAATGATCTCAACAGCAGGGTAAGACACAGCCAGAATATCTTAGAGACACTTATGTGGTTTCATAGATGTATTACTGAACAAATCCATGTTCTAAATGGAATTAAATCAAGCTCTGAACACAACTGCTGGATGCTCTTCTGCACTCCCCTGGGTACACAAGTACAGAGCAATGGCACAAACACCACCCACAGGTCACAACCAAGCCAGGAGATTTCACTGAACACCAGAACTTCATTAGAAAGACCCCAAGGGTCTTCAAAACAATAACTGTGATTTAAGTAATATTTTTAAATTATTCTAATCAGTCTTATCATTTAACAGGCAGAGACTAAGATATACAACCAAAGTATTAAAAGTAGACTGTACCGAAGTTTTAATGAAATCCAGGTTTTTCAAGTTTTCCAGCAGCCTTTGACTCTAGAAGACCAGAGCAGGAGAACAAATAGAGGAGAGAAATACAGTTTTAGAAGTTGAAAATTATTCTGAAAAACATTAAACAGACACTACCATAATCTCTATTTTTGAGCAAACCCCTACAACATGTCAGAGATTCATCCACTTTTAATTTGTAAATTTAGAATTTAATGGAAAAGTACTTTCTGGGTTTAGTAAAACACTGACTACAAAGTGATTTTCATTAAAGTCAAGCCTTGGTGTATTTGATTACAAGGTGCAGAGATACTACAGCTCCAGTGACCAACTAAAGCAGTGTGGAACAGAAGTTAATTTTCTCAAAGCTACCACAGCCACTGGTTATGATGGTTTGCTAATGATTGTTCATTAGAAAAGACATTCTTACATTGTGGTTTAAGGCTATTAATAGACTATTATAAAAGCTAAGATCAATCTTAGATGCCACAAAATCTTAATGACTAATGAGACTGTCACTCTTTTAGGTCTTTCATGCCAGTAGCTTCTGTACCTTTAAGAAATAATATTTTGCATTAAGCACTGCATTTTGTAACTAACACATTATATTGGACCTTAACTTTTACTGAAGTAAGGACTCCAAACATAGTGGACTTGTACCTCAAGAAATGTTTTGAAGTCCTTTTCACTAAAAGTAATTTACTATTACTTAAATCAGTAGGATGCCGAGTAGGAAAATGAAGTCTCTCTGAAGAGCTTTCAAGCAAAAATAGTTAAGAGAAGTGACAAAAAAGGAAGCGATTATGTTAGACTTCACTGTCTAGGAAGAAAACAGACTTTTTTTCTCATTTATAAAAAAATACATACAGTCTAATAGTGAAAGCATATTCCCTCCCTCAAACACTTTCCTGTGCTTTCATCATATGTGTAACAATTGACCCAATGTTATACTGTCAACAACTGCAGCATTTTAGTTCAGTCTTCTACAACACATCACAATAACCAGAAAGATCTGTCAAGAGCTGTCGTAAATCACTGCTGAGCTGTTGCTCACCAGTTGTGAGGCATGTTTTATCCTCTCCACAATGCCATCGTGGCCCAGGTACTGCAAGGAGAGCCACAGGGGCAGGGCACGGAGCTTCTCCACGGGCTGGCTCGACGTCAGCCCCGCTGCCAGGGACTGAGGAGGAAAACAAACAAACCACTGTTAACCTCTCTTCAATGCTGCCACTCCTGCCAGCTTTGGAAATTATGCTTTAGATGCTTATGAAGAACATGGCAGCACACTGTGATCAGAATCAAAATTCCAGGATCTTGAGAATGGTGAGAGTGAAGCTGAACATACCAAGGATGGATCCTCGTGTCTGTAGAGCGTCACTGCAGGCACTGCTGGCAGCCCCAGCCAGGAACCCAGGGTCAGAGTCATGCTGTCACATTTTGTAGCAGCCTGAAGTTTATTACAATAAGCAGAACATAAGCAGTATATATTCTGATTAACCTTACAAAAGCACATTATTAAGTTTCTAGATATAGTGAAACATACCAGTACAGAAGAGGAGACATAACCCAAAGCCAAAGTTGCCAGATTCACACTGGAAAAAAAAAGTGGGTTTAGCATATATTAAATATGTATTAAGAGACAGCATTTTAATCTGCTGTTTAAATATTTCATATTGTTGTGTAAAGGGAGGTAATTTTTGTTCTTATATTTTTCATTAACAATGCAGTAGATGTTGCTACTTGGTATTCTGGGATTGAAAACCCAAAAGTAAAAATTTTCAGTCCAACCTTTGGTGAAATCATCACCCAAGGTCCTATCCATAATTTAGCATCAATTTGGTACCAGAAATAGACAGTATGCAAATATAGCTATTCTACAAAATACCAGGAGAAACAGTCTCTATTTCAGGCTCAAAAAACATAATCTTGCACTGGAGTCTTCACTGACATTGTTCAAGTTCTTGGAATTTCTTCTTCTCTTGGTTGAATCCCCCTCCCAGTTCTGTTGCACACTGCTCTTCCTGCAGCCTTCTTGACAACCTTCATTGAAGTGTCCTTTCATTCTCCCTCCTCACTCTCAGTAACCACTGTATAATGTCCTCCCTGACTTAGAAGGTCTTTTAGGCCTCCCTGGCCTAGAAGGTCTTTTTATTCATATTTCAAACTCTTCAAAGCAAGGGCAGATAAGATTAGCATCTGAATAAAAGTAATCACTAATCTGTGCTGAAATTACCTCTCCAATTAATTCTTCCTGTGCACATAAATCAATTTCTATCTCACAATAACAAAATTATAACCATATAAAATGCTTACTATAACAAAACTAAAGTTGGCCCTATGGCTCTGTATGAGCTGTCAGATGCTGTCTATTAGTCAGACTTTTTAATGAATGCAGTTGTACAGAACTAAGTCTCCAGTTCCCTACCCTTCCACATGGAGCCACATCTTGTGCTGCTCACAGAGCTCCTTCAGCCGGCCCAGCTTGTCCGTGTGCCCAGCACCTGGAGTCCCTGGGGTGGACAGGAAAGAGGCAGTGACAGAAGATCAGCCTCAGCTCTACCAAATGAGCCTCTGGTACTGATTAACGTCTCAGATCATTTTCCAGGTCCCAAGCAAGTAACAGCCACCTCCATCATTCGCACTTAAAACAAATTTTGTACATGTGTTTAATTAACTAGACAAGAAATGTAACTTTGCAAGCTAAAGTTGATGGCACATCCATCAAAAAATTCAGAAGTGCTAATGTGAAACTGATTTTTAACAAGAGATCTGCATTCACTAAAATAAGTTATAGTCATATTAATATACCAACTGACATAAGCAGAACTGTAATAGTACAATCTAAATTTAAATCAGTCAAATAAAATCTGGACAGATAATTATTTGTGGTCATTAAGGTATTTCCTGATATTTCTTGATATGCAACCACTGAGCTGTTTAGGAAAATATATTTTTATTTTTTATTGTATTCATGAAATAGTATGGGGGGTTTTGTGATTGTTTGTCCACAGCACTTACCAGCATTGGCCACAAGCAACAAAGGCAGTTTTCCAGACTCAACATCATCTTTAATCACTCTGTCCAACAAAGCAACATCCTGGTATCAGTAAGAAAACATAGGTTTGTCAAACACTGAACTGTTTCCGCTGAACTGCGAAAATGCATCAAGAATGAAAATGAACAGCATTCTGAAATTCTGAAAGGAAACATTCTCAATGGCTTTGTTTGTGGCTTGCAGGTTCTTGTTCTCAAAGGCAAAATAATCTGAAGGCCAAATATAGTATTTTTTATGTGAAAAATAAACCACAAATACATCACATAGTTTGTGAAAGTACTCCACCTACTCCTATTCTAGAAATTTTGCACTAAAAAGCACTTTACTTAAAAGCCATTAAAATATTTTGCAAATGACAAGACCAAGATACAAGCTGCTTTTACAGAATTTCCATCTATGATTTGTAAAGCTTTAACACAGAAGATTTAGAGGTTGAAAAAGTAAAAGTATTAATAGCTTTTCCTAACAACATACTTGATATTCATTTAATGAGGCTTAAAAACCAACCAACCAAAACACAGGAAGGTCTCTTAGGGAAGACAAACTTACCATTTGGTGCTGAGATCCAAACATAGTGTTACAAGGCACACGACACATGCAGGAGAGGGGCAACCCTAACTGCAACAGAAATCATGGAGTTTCAAGTGAGAAATTTCATGGGTTCACAGAAATACAGAGTGACACAAGAATCAGTAGGACAATAGAAACCTTAATATTACATTATAAAGTAAGTTTTCTGCCAAAATTTATAGTAAAATTAATAAAGAAAAAGCACAGGACAAATTATGTTTGGGCTCAGGTCTATTTCACATGACCAACAGCTTATGTAAAGCATAATGCAATCTAGAAACAATCACTCATTTTTAAATAAGTCAGCTTGCAGGATCCTTCTACTAGAAATATTCAGAAAATTTCTCTTCCTCCCACTGTATCACTGCTGCAAAACACTGGCTGTAAATGAAAACTCGAAGTATTTTTCCCAGACAAATGGTTTTATTTTAACTGTATGGTCCACTACAGCTGAGATTATGCACAGTAGGGAGTCTGCTTCTTTTGCTGTCATTTCCACCACAACGAAAAATAAGTTGTCAAAATCCCCAAAGCTATGCAGGCAATATGAAGCCAGGTAGGTTGTAGTTGCAGCTAAAACCCCCCGAGTGACTTTACCTGATTGCAGAGAGCTTGGCCCAGGCCTGTTCTGGCTGCAGAACTGATGTAGATGACAGGCTGCTTGGTGTAGAGCACATTGAACCCCTCGAGTGTGTAATCTTCATAGCGGGTGTGAATTACAAGGCGACAGATTTTTAGGAGACCTTCACGATCATCTTCATGGTAATAGGCTGACCCATTTTCATACCTGCAAGAAAAGCCAAGTAAATATGATCAACAACAGTCAGTTTAGGGACTAAAGTAACACTGATCAGCAAAGGAGCTCGCCAGAGGATGGAGAAGATAATAAAAAAACCTTCTATTTTTCCAGGTTAAAGTAGATTAAAAGAAAACATTTATGAGACAGGCTGAGATGAACAATGAGAGAAGCCTAGCATATATTTTAATTTAGACTCAGAAACAGAGCAAGAAATAAAAAACATCTGGATTCCTTTAAGATTGCCTTTAGAGAGATCAAAACCTTCCTTACTAAGAGCAGAGTGTGGGAGGAAACACACAAAAGGCTTCATTCTGGTTTTAACATAGATGTAAATTCTGGACTGCTAATTTTAAATATAATGCAACCTGACATTCTTGAGGCTAGGTTAAGGCTGTGTTTCAGACCTTCCAAGTTTGTGGCAGAGTGGTTTCTTTTGTTGACATCCTCAACCCAGTCACCCATTTTAAACACTGTCACTACCTTGTCACACAAGTGATTCCCAAGGACTCACCTGAAAAGCCTGCAGAGCCAGAGAGTAGTGTCAGAAAGGATCCTTGTGGTGAGTTTTCTCAGCCTTTCCCTGTCCAGCACAGATATATAAGCAGCCAAACTGTGTCCCAGTAGAGCCATGTGACCCTGTTCACCAACGTTTTGAAGCCTGCAAGCCAGAACAGAGGAACTGCCAACCAATAAAGTCAGGACATTACAGTGATAGGGGTTTATGGATTTTTAATGCAGAGGGGCAGGATTGGTCGACATGCAATTGAAATGTCTGGCAGAGAGAAGTGCAGTGTATCACAGGCACCCTGCTGCCATTGTGTGACACCAAACTGCCAGGGCAGGCAGAGCACTGCACTGGCACAGCTGCTCACAGGAACAGCTCCTGCTTTAGCACCAGCCAACACGAGCACCTTATCTGCTCTGGGACCTGAAAGTGCACTAAACACATCCCCTTCTCTCCTCATGCACACAAAACTCAGGACACTTACCATTACTACTTTTAGAGGCACAGCTTTTCTTCGTTTGTTGGGGTTTTTTTGTTTGTTTTTTTTTATTTGTTGGTTTGGGTTTTTTTTAATCTTGAACATGTTTTTGAAAGTTAGTTTTCAATAATCTTCTGCAGACTAGTACTATTTCCATTTTACAGAAAAATGGAAACAAATTTTATCTCCTTTCATTTTAAAATCTACAGAGACGTGATAAAAAAATCTATGGGAATTCAAAGCTTTAAGACTTTCTGACTTAAAACAACTTTTAGAAAGTGGAAAAAAATGAGCTGTCACATGAGAAACAATTCCCTTGTATAATTCAATTTAGTAATTAGTAATGAAAGCTTTGTAATTTTAAGAAAGCCAAGCCTCATGCACTATTCTGCTTCACTATACAATGTAAGGTGTCTTTAAAAGGTTGCACAATATTTTACACTTTAAAATATATAAATATGTACTTATATATATAAGTATATATACTAAAATATATAGAGAAATTATATATAGTGAAACAGATATAGGACTTAAAATTAAGTATGTTCTATAATGATCAGAATATAACAAAATCAGGTGTCTTTCACATACAGTAACTGATATTGGCCTTACCTGTAGGACTGGGAAGTTTCCTCTTCCTCCTCTCCATGCATCAGGTTCTGAACTAACTGAAGAATGCTCACCATATCCTGGCCACTGGGAGGGGAAACAAAAGCATATTAAAAAGACACAAAAAGGTAAATAGCAGCATCTAAAAGGAGCCATCTGGGACACTGCACTTGTACTGAATGCTGAGTACAGCACCAAAAATGGTTCCTTGGTCTCAGAAAAACTGATCACAAAGAGTCTCAATCACAGTTATAGGCACCAATGCTTCACCAGGTTCCAAGAGTTCAAAATTTCGGTCACCAAGGACAAGTAATCTTTTTTTCTCTTCTCTACATGAGAATGAAAATAGTTGGTATCATTATAGTGTTACTTTTTTCCCCCCATGTGAGTATGGGAAAAAGTTTATTATGATACTTGGAAAATATTAATATTTCCATTAATACAAGTTGTTTGGAAGAAAACATGCTATGTGTAGTTTAAGATTTTGAAAAGAGCATTATCAAAAAATTGTTGCTGCCTACCTGCCTTGGAGTGGTCCAGGAATATCCTTCCGTGCATATTTCTTTTCATTTTCCTCCTCCACTTTCCTAAGTTAAAGACACAGAATAAACTCTGTATTTAGCTTGTGTTTTATAACATCAAATACCTAATTGACTTTGACTTGCAGAAATACTGACACGTATCTATTTCACTGACAATAGGTTCAGAAATAAAACAGATGAGACCAACACAAAAGTTTAGTTCAGACTGAATTAAAGAGTTCCCAGGTTGTTTGGGTTTTTCAGTTCTTTAAGAGAAAGTTTGGAGAAGAATCTCACATATACAGGAATTAAAAATTACTTGCACTGCAATAATAAAAAAAATCCTAACTTTGAAAAACAGACTTGAGTATTACAGAACATGCATAAAAATGTATACATTTACTTTAAAAATCCCAACACTTGAGAAACAAGGGTGATTTGTGTAGGTGTAAGCTTCAGAATGACAATGTGACCTTAAACTACCAAGAAAATGAGGGGTTTTTCTGCTTAATGCCAGTGACACAAATAATCCTCCCCTTAGCACAAACAGCTGTTGTTTTTTATTGTATCCTTTGCACACACCTCTGATTGTCTTCCAGCATCTTCATTGCTTCGTTCAGATTCTTCCCCATTTCTGCTAGAGTAGGGTCCACCATCTGTTAGGAAAAAGATAGCAATTTTCAAGAAAAGATCAAAAACCATTTATCTTACTACTGTCTCTACAACCTAATAAATCCTATAAGAGGTTAAAAATCAAACATTTTCCACCTAGAAACACAATAAAGTATCCTTTGAGACTGCCCTAGAAAAAAGAAATAAAATGGCACCGCTCTCTGCCATTTCCCCAGCAGACTTTTACAACAGTGGTTTTCAAAACAGATGAAAAAACACCTAACCCAAATACTCTTGTAAATCTATTTTTTCCTATTTCTGGTATCTTTAAACCAGTTTTTAATTGTAACTTACTGGACAAATTCCCTTTATGTAGACAAAAGAGTAAAACTGACCTGCAGCAGGCAGCTAAGACAGGCTGACATGCAGCAATTATCCTCCAGCAGCTGCACAGAACAGGCCAAAACCCCTGATCTCACTGATGAAATCAGGTAACCACAGATACTGCCAGGATGGAAGAGTTTAAAAATCATGGAACTTATCTGCCCTGAACCAATGACAAGCTCAAAGTACTTCCCAAAGAATTGCTTTGGCTTTGAAAAAGTCTCTTTCATAAACTTTAACCCGAGGCCTGACAGAAGCTTGTGACACTGACACAAGACACCTGGACAGGAACATTTATCCATTTAAGGATCAGATGCCATTTGAAGCTTCCAGACAATGTGGAAGGTGTCATCTGGCAGAGCCTGATTTACCTATATTTGAAAAATAAATAAAGCCCAGCGTGATGGTAGAAGGCAACACCACTGCTGAGCCCCATCACATCAGACAGCAAAACCCCTGAGGTACTCAGGTGACCCCGTTCCAGAGCCTCTTCTCCCTCCCTCTGCATAACCTCAACACCAAGCCATCACCCACGTACCAAAGACTCTGCTGGTTACCCCTGCGGCTGCTGCCAAGGTTGTGAGGAACACCGGGAGGGACAGGGGTTGTTTAAAGAAAAAAATCCCACAGGCAAATGTGTTCACTCAGGCAGACGCAGACACAAAAGCAAATTTAATCACAGAAGGTACTGGGATTCGTTTACATGAAGATTTTAAACTATTTTCATCCAGAGGACTGATCAAAAAAGGGAAAAAAAAAATTAAGTTGAGAGTTACCATATGTTCAAAGACTATTTTTAACCAAATATTTTGAGATTTAACTCTCATTATAGCAAGTGGTAGGTGGCTGAAAGAATCAGTAGCCGGGCATGGGCACAGTGATGAGACCAAGCCTGACAATTCTCTACTCCGTGGCTTTGGAAGTGGCCAGTAACAAATGTTTGGGGGAAGAACAAAAGAACAGAGCAAGTGCTGAGTAATATTTTCCCAAAAGAACTCCCAGCATTCAGCAATAAACAGGTTTTTACACTTTTACACTGACTTGCACAACATCCACCGGGTATGAGCGCCACAAGCTAATTTAGCTCTGAGTGACAAA
This sequence comes from Orthonyx spaldingii, assembly GCA_013397795.1. Lineage (NCBI taxonomy): Eukaryota > Metazoa > Chordata > Aves > Passeriformes > Orthonychidae > Orthonyx > Orthonyx spaldingii. The sequence continues at coordinate 1,031,908 of VZTJ01001955.1, forward strand.
GCAGTACAAATGCAAAAAGTTCAAGACCTCATCACAGAGATTAAAAAAACCCAACACACACTGCAAGCATTCAATACTCAGAAGAAAACAGATATAACCAAAGGAAAAATGTAAGTTTGATCTTTGGCAATATGTCCATATATTTTGAGTGGTTTCCAGAGTTGCACCATGTCAAAGAAACTCTGGAAAGAAGTTTGGAAAAAAAAAATCAGTTTTGCTCCTGCAAGCCCTTAAGAGAGCAAATGATTGGACTAATCTACTGATTGTGAGTATCTCACTTAATTTAATTCAGGCTGCCATAAAACATTATCAGTGGCTGGAAGGCAGTTACTTGTTTGAACCTTCCTTAGCATCACATGCAAAATTCAAACAGACTGTTGTAGATGAGGATTCGAGATGCAGAGACATTACAAAAAGGGCTCCGAGCTGCTCTTGTTTGCTACTAATATAAAATTCACCTGCTGAAATGACATCAGATGTTAAAAACTGCACATCCTTACCTTGTGACTCATCCTGTCTCACTAATAATTACATAAGCATGAAACCCTTCTGCCAATAAGCTGGCAGAATAACTACATAAAATACAGCTTCAAAACCCCTAAGTTCCATTAAGCTCTGAAAAATGCAATGAAATCCGCAGTCTTTGAATTCTGATATGGGCTGAACTGGAAAATTAATCCCTTCTGATTTTTTCCAATTGCTAAGTGGATGTGCAGCAACTTATTTTCTCCTCTGAATTCTGGAAGGAGAAAAAGCCCACCTCTAACTGCTGCATGCTGAAGTTTATATATCCTCCTCCTCTGCTCACATTAGTAAGGGCATGGAGGTGGGAAGCAGGAGAGTTTCTGCTTCTTTTAGGCTGCAAGAAAAACAGGTGTGGCAAAGTTGCAGCAACAAACCTGAACACACTTTAATAAAAAGAGCAGTAATAAACAGAATATTTTTTTCATGGTCTTGACCTGTTTTTGAAAATGACTGGGGGAGGAGTGCTTGAACACTCCCTCCTGGAGCACAGCACAGCACTAGTGTTTAGGGGGTTAAACCAGCAGCAGGAAGTTTCTGCACTCAGTCCTTCCCCTGGATCACAGGCAGCCTTTGACCAGGGGACTTTCAAGACACGCAAATCCTTCCAAGCTCTAAGGAGGCACTAGCCATGACTTTTTCCTTCCAGGTGTCCATTCAGCATCCCAACACCTCCTGCCTCCCTCAGCCCCTCAAAGACCCTGCCTTACCTCAGCCTGCTTTGACTTTTACCATTCATTGCCTTCCAAATGTGTTAATCCAACTCCCTAAGGTTATCCTGCAATGGCTTTGATTTGCAGTCACTTCCCTACTCTGTAACTAATGTTACTATTTTATTAAGCACTTTGAACTGTGAACTGTTTATGATTTTATAGGCAGGATGTCACACCTTGGAGTCACTTGGCAACTGGGGAGAGGATAAGGGGCCATTCTCCAGCTGTGATAATACTGAACATTAATTGCAAATTCAAAAGGGAGAATGTTGCTTCAGATACTAATGTTTTACAATCTTGATTTTGCTTTTCTGTAGGCGGTACTCCTAACAAAGGGATGAATTTTAAACAGTTTACATAAACTAACACAGTGCAAAGCAACTCACAGGTGTAGCTCATTCCGTATTCCATGGGAGCTCGCTTTCCCACTACATTATTATAACTGCCTTAAAAGAAAGTTTTACCATCAAAAACCAAAACCTCTTCTCAACAGTAAATTAATCTCAAACAATATCAGTATTCTTCAACCAAAAGAATATTGTGTTTATTCTCCAGGGTAAGAAAAGTTTAAGATAACAAAAAAAAAGCAGACACTTAATGACTGTTTGGCTTGAATAAAAATGGCACTGTCTCATCACAAGGCTTCTGCTTATACATATTTGCTCTTTTAATCTTTATTATCCCCCTGACACGCACCAGGACCTGCATGCAGCTCTGCTGTCATGAGTTTTCTGCAAACTTACCAGGGTGTTGTGGTAAACAGCACAGTAACAAAAGACAAGAGCCATAGGCTGAGCAAGAAACCAAAACAGGTTTTTTTCATGTTTAGGGAAAATACTGCTGTAGGGACAGCACGAAGTTACAAGGAAAGAACTTACACTATTTTACCATTAACAAAGTCACCTAACGTAAAATGTTAAAAATCTTCAGAAGATTGGTCATTTCTATCAAAATCTAAATGGGGAAAAAAAAAAAAAAGAATAGTTCTGTTAAGGCAAACTTCTGAAATCTAACACAGGCTTCCAGGATTATTTAAATAAGCTCAGCCCAAAAAAGATTTCTGCATTTCAGATAAAGTTAATCATAATTATATCACTTATGACACACAACATTAATGCCTGAAAAATAATGCAAAAAAAAAAAATTCTGCTGAAACAAAGTTAATTTGCAAAATCAAACCAAGAGGTTTTTGGTGTGCACACCTGTGTGTCAGATTCTACAGTGGTTTTCCTTGCAGTCCTTATGTGCAATGTTTTCAATTCTCAGGAAGTTTCTCACCTGCTAAAAAAATCTTTTTCCATTTGCAAGACCCTAATGACTGCAGTCACTCAATGTCACTGCATTACAGCCCATTAGGTGATTGTACCAAAATGGTTATGAAAAATACAAAACTGTAACAAATGTTAATACAAGTTTAAAAGTACTTATCACTGGCATCCTGATAAACTACATGTAGAAATACATGGCAACGAGAGAATCCATGGTTCAAATAAAAGACAATCTCAGATCTATTATGATAATGCTTAAATAAGCACAAGAAGTGGGCAGACATTCTCTGCAGAGAAATGTATACCAGCTTGGAGAAATTTCAAATATATTTGGGGAGAAGACTTCTGACATATCATGCTCAAGACTAGATAAAATGCAAGCTGTACAAATTTACCACAATCTTAACTAAAGACTATTCCAAGAGGGCACTTACTGCTAAATATCTAGAAGACCATATTGTATTATGGCATTTTATTATACAGAGGACTACACATGTGGAAAAAAACCCATGATAAACAAGAGAGAAAATGAAACAAATGATAACGCTTGACACATATCTATCTGCATACAGGGAACAACCAGACACGCAGGTTTTTGGAGACCATTATAGATTATTCCTTACATCAAAAATAACCAAAACATGGACTTCTTTTAGGTATTTCATTCTCACAGTGTGTTTATGGCTCCTTATGATGAACTAGTCAAGCAAAGCTTCTAAGAACTTGGTCAGTACTACACTTGCTCTGTACTAATGCACCTTCTTTAAATAACCGTGTATCATACCATTGTCCTCTCTGTGTTCATAGAGAGCAGACTCCAAACTATTCCAATAAAGTTTTACTTAAATAACCAAAACTTTTCAGAACAAGCAGAAGTCACTTCTGTCAGCACGAGTAAAGAACCCAAGCTTTCAAACACTAACAAACACTCTGTAACAATTATTCTTCATGCAGCTTGCAAGATACCAAACTTTTCGCCACCAACCCATTAGCCACGTCAGAATGATACCTCCTGAACTTCCCAACCATTCCACTGGAGCACATCCCATCCGAATCCCTCTGGAGATCACACAGCGTGCTCCATATAGTAAATGACGCAGGGAAGGGCGTGTGCATTCACAAGCCTTAAGCACACAAAGTGCTGGTTATTCCAGAGGCACCCTGTCCCCACAGCCGCGGGACAAGCGCCGGGCGGGGCAGCACCCTGGGGCAGGTGCGGGCCCGGCACAGGTGCGGAGCAGCCCCTGCCCCGCGGCGGGCGAGGCACACGGGCTGTGTCCGGCTCCCTCGGCAGCACAGAGACAATATTTGCTCTGTGCGGCCAGAACGGCAAACACGAGCGGCAAACGCCTTCACTGCAATTAAAACAAATGGGTAAAATAATAATTTATTTAGTTATGTTTCCTCTCCTGATCTGCTGAAGGCTAACACTCACACGAAATAAGCTCCATTTTTTTTTTTTTTTTTTTAAAGAAGACAAAAAACCCGCTCCTAAAGCATTTCCCGGTAGTTATGCTGCCTAGTTCCAGATCCGGGACACGGATGCCGGTCACACCGGCAGCTGCGGGGGCCGAGGGGGACACGCCCGGGGGCTGCACTGGTTCCCCAAAGTCCGGGAGGCAAAGCCGCCTCAGCCCCGGCGGCAGCGCCGCGCCCCGAGCCCCGGCCGCCGCCGGCCCGCGCCCCTCCCCGCGGCCCCGGCCCCACCGCGCCCGCC
>VZTJ01001955.1:1036324-1050893 GCA_013397795.1 Orthonyx spaldingii
CGGCCGCTCTGCGCGCGGCACCGCTCCGCTCCGCGCACCGCCTGAGGCCGCTCCCCCCCGCGCCGGCCGGTGGAACAGTCCCGGCGAGAGGCCGGGCCGTGACCGACGCTGGTGCATGCGCGGGGCGCGCGGCCCGGGCGGCGGTGGGCGCCCCTTGTGGCGCGGAGCCGCGAGGCGAGAGCCGAGCCGCGGGTTCGAGTCCCCGCCGCGGGTTCGACTCTGGGCCGCGGGTTCGAGTCCCCGCCGCGGCGCGTCGGGGCAGGCCCGCCGCCGGGAGCGCTCCGCATGGCTCCAGCCTTCGCGAACCGCTCGGCTGTCACCCCGCTGTCGCCTACGGGGGCACCAAAGCCTTTCCTCCGCGTACGGGTCCCGCGGCGGAACGCTGCACAACCGCGGCGGACAGCACGCACCTGGCCGCGGGCTCCCGTCCGACAGGCAGCCCCCGGAGACCCAAACCCTGGCCTTTTCCTGAGCTTTATTTCCGTTCTTCCAAGCCGGAGTCACGTTTCGGTACATGCTCCTGTTCCTGTTAGTGCTGTTACTACACGGCACCGTTCCCCGCTGGCGGTGTTCTGCGCGGGGCTGTGCTGGGATGAGCCCCTGGGAAGGGCAGCCCCTGGCCCCGACACGGCGTGTCCGCCCAGCACTGGGCAGCGCGCTGTACACTGTTACTAGCATTTGCTTAAATCTACAAGCCACCCGTGCCTCTTTATAGTCGTTCCTGGAAGAATTCGCCATGGTTTCAAAGGCGTTACTCCAGGTCACAGGGAACTACCACCTCCTGCCTGGAGATGGTTCCCTCAGTCAAGCCTGAGCCCGTTGCCAGAGCCAGGGGAACCTCCCGGCGCTCCCGGATGCGCTCCTTTTCTTCCGCGGCCAAGGGGGCTGTCTTGCAGTACACGAGCCACCTTCGGTGCCACTTCACTAGGTGGACTTCAGATCCGCTTTGTAGCACTGGCTCTGTGTCTCCAAAGCCATGTGCATGAATCTCTTCAATAACCTCACATCACTTGTGGCTTTCTCCTCACGTTCCCTCAGCAGCAGAGGGCAAAGCGGAGGAACCCCACGGGCTGCTGCTGCTCTGCAGGTGTGCATGGGCCCTGTTCAAACTGCAAAACGAGGGCAAAATTGAAAAGAAAAAGCCGTCACCTACTCATTTAAGTACTCAGTAAGGAGATGGTTAAAAAAATATGAGGAAACAGTGCCTAGTTTTCACTTGTCTCTCAATAACTGCAGCACTAATGCACAGTGACTCCACGGTGCTACTCAGACCAAAGCCCAGGCGACAGTCCCCTCCACCTTCGGGGTGAGCGCACGGGCACCGGCGAGGCGAGCCCACGAGCTGGCGCCCGGCTGCGCTGCCCTCACCCGCGGCTCACCCATCAATCCATCCATCCATCCATCCCTCCATCAATCCATCACCCAGCGGGGCCCGGCGTGGGGAGCCGGCCCTCCCCGGCAGCCGCAGCGCTCCGGGGCCGCGGGGCCGGCGGGGCGGCGGCGGGCGGGCCCGTGGGAAGGAGGAGGAGGAGAAGGAGGAGGAAGAAGAGGAGCGGAAGCGATGGCCGGGGCGCGGGTGCTGCGCGGGGTGCGGCGCTGCCGCTGGCTGTGCAACGTGCTGCTCTACGGGGGGCTGTTCGCGGCGGGGGACGCGGCGCAGCAGCTGCTGCGGGGACAGCCGCCCGACTGGGCGCAGACGCGGCGAGTGGCGCTGGTGGCCCTGGCCTTCCACGGCAACTTCAGCTACGTGTGGCTGCGGGCGCTGGAGCGGGCGCTGCCCGGCCGCCGCCCGGCCGCCGTGCTGGGCAAGGTGCTGTGCGATCAGCTGCTGGGCGCGCCCGTCGCCGTCCTCGCCTTCTACACCGGTGAGTGCCGGGGCTCCGCGCCGGGCGGCGGGGCTCCCCCGAGGCGCCCGGGCTGGGTGGCGGCTCCCGCAGCCCCCAAGCGCCGCTGCCGGCAGGGGGGACCCACCCGGCCCTGCAGACCCCGGCAGCTGCCCCCGAGGAGCTCCCCCACCGCCTGTGGCACTTCAGAGCCACGATGGACCAAAGGAGGCCTGCCGTGAGCTGGGTTGGGCACGTAGCTTTTAATTAGCGACAAAGAACGCGAAGCGCCTTACGAGGATTGTAGCATCCGTGTCTGGTTGAATGGCTCTGCTCAGTTCTCAGCATCAGCTGTCTTATTTTCCAAAACACAGCTGTGAATGTCAGGAAATACCATAGTTCGACGAGCCAGCTGCTGCTGTGAGAGCCTATTGAAATACAGCCTGCTAATCTCAAAAGCTAGTAAGTAAGAAGATACTTTAAAGAAATCTGGTATCTATTTCGGAAGTAAACATGAGGGAATAAGAAAATTAATAGGTGAGACGAATGTAATTAAATACTCTCATATAACTTAAACTTGATGTGGAAGAAGGTCCTCTTTTTGTCTGGTATTGTGAGATCTGCATTCTATGACCCCAACAGGGAAATCATTCAGTTTGTGATTGAAGAGAAATGAAGCAAAAAAAAAAAGAAGTGAAACACCACATACTTCCTCTCAAAATCTTAACTGCGTCACAACTTAAGCTGAGAATTGCCCAAGGACCAGAAAGATCTGAAGGACCACAAAGGGACAGTAAAAGTCCCTAAACTGGGTAGCTGGAAAATAATGTATCCATTGAGAGATACCGATAACCTCAAGGCATGGGAATACCTAGAAAGATCCTAGAGTTGGACCAAGGAGCCTCTGCTTATGTGCAAAATGCCTTATTCTCTCTCTCGTGGGTGTAAAAGGTGCTTTTGTCCTCTCTGTTCCACCACCATGCCACTGGTGTGTGGTATGGCAGAGAAACAGAAACTCCACCTGTACACCCAGCACATCCCAGCTGACCTCTGGTGTCAGCGCTGGGAGTCAACAGATGAGGAGATTGGATGGAACACTAACAGGTAGTCAGAATGGTGGTTTTTGTAACCATATCAGCTTTTCTTTCAAAGATGATGATGTATTTTGAGAAGGGATGTCATTGAAAAATGTGAATATTTCATTTTTTGCATTTTCCCCGATTGTTGTAAATATTTTACCACTAGGTATGAGCATTCTTCAGAGGAAAGAGGACATCTTTTCAGACTGTAAAAAGAAATTTTGGAACACATATAAGGTGAGGCATGCAATTTGCTTATCTCACAGCTAAGCAAAAAAAAAAAGGATAAAATATTTGAAATATTCCTTCCTCCAACACTCTTTTTTTCCCCTCTTTCTTTCTTTCACTCCATTATTTGATTATGTGTAGGAAGCTTTAAGTACCAGCAGTCACGTGAAGTAAAGGCAGTTTGGGTGAGGCAGTGCTGTCAGATGGGTGAAATGATGCCATTTAAAACATGCACAGTGTTGATACACACAACACTTGCATCCAGCTCTGTTTGAACGACAGCCCTACAATACAACACTGATTCGGGGAGTTTTTACCTTTTGTCTTAAGAACTACCCATGCACCAGTGTTTAGTTAGTGATGCTATTGAAAAACACTTACATGCACTCCTATTAAAATCATTAATTACAGACACCTTCTTTAGGAATCATGTTTAGCCTGTACTTTTCAGTGACAAGCTTCTCACTTGCAGAAATAAAACCGCTTGTTTTAAGAAGACTTTGGTATAAACAGCTGGCTTTGATTTGCATTTCTGCATATGCAAGACAAAATTATCCATGCTGCCTCAGAGCTGAGCAAGCTGAGAATGTTAAAGGTTTCTCAGATGCAAGAAGAATGATGGATTAGGAGGGAAAAAAGTAATAGAAGGAGAAAATGTGATGCAATGTGAATTTCTCTTCATTTTGTAGAACTATATAGGTAGGATGAAAAAGGATAATTTTTATTTCTATGGAAGATGATTCTAAAAGCAGTGCCCACTATATCCTATCAAAACATAAGGTTTCTATCAGCCTTGTGTTCTATGAGTAAATTATCCATTGATTTTTCTAAATATGCCGTATGTCTATAAGTAAGTAGAAGGAGCATTGCAAGTGTGAAATAAATAGTGTTCAGTCATATTTTTCATTAATAACTGAAACAAATGTTCACATGTTTAAACATTTGTTCACCCATCTGGTAAATGCACTTATTGTGTCTGGTGTCAGATGTCTGTGAAGACTTAACTGTGCTTAGGGTTCAGTATTTAAAATGAGTTAGAATAATGTGTTTGAAAAACTCAGAGCATAGAGGCTCGTGAAGACGATTACAAGTTTAATATGGCAACCTCTAGATGAAGCAACTCCATTTGTAGTTGAGCAGCTTGTATTAACTTTACTCAAACACGTTTCAGTCTTCACTAAATGTGGAAAAAATGAATCTTGGTGGTTGAAATCTGTAAGAATAACAAACGATTCGTTTTCCTTTCAGACGGGACTGATGTACTGGCCTTTTGTGCAGGTGAGTTCTCAGGGTGACTCCGTGAGCCTTTCCTTGCCGCAAGCGCCGGTCCCGTGCAGCCACTCTGTGTCTGACCCGGGAGCAGCAGGGCAGCTGTTGGGTGTGTGACAGTGCCTGGAGCACTAACTGAGCTCTCTCTCCTTCCAACACAGCTGTCAAACTTCATTTTGATCCCAGTTCACCTGCGAACAGCTTACACTGGACTCTGTGGCTTTGTCTGGGCTACCTTCATTTGTTTTTCCCAACAGAGTGGAGATGGCACAGCAAAGTCAGCATTTATGTGGCTCCATGGAGAGAAGGTCAATGCAGATGAAGAATCATCAGACAAATAAGAACTTTAGTTCTGAACACAGTCTAAATTGCTAAACTGGGTTTGTGAAAGTCAGTAAATCACACTGCAGCCTCATTGTTGTGTTTAAAATAAGCGGTTATCTCAACATTTGGTGGTTAGTATAAGCAGTGGAACAGTTTGTCTTTGTGCCTGTTTATTTTTCATAAAAGAGGCCAGTTGTATATTGACATTTAATTATTTTCATGCTGTCAGCCCATCTCATCTGGGAACAACTGACTTACAGGGCAATGTAAGCATTTGCACATCACGTCAGACTGCCTCACTGGGGAGAAATATTAACTGTAATTTAATTTTCAAGCAACTTGTAATTGCTAGAAAAAGGAGAATAGAACATTAAATCATAAGTTGTCAGACTTGACAATTGTTATCAATGCAAGATGACTTTGGAGAACAAAATTTAATGGATTCCGTATCTGAAAAAGTGGCATTGAATCTGTTTTATTGAGAGGAAACAAAAGTGCTGTGTTTGTAGAGCCCACTTTTCTGTGGGCCCAACTTGTTTTATCCTACATGAAAATTTATATAGCAAATGAATAATTTCATGGAATATACAAACCTGAACTATATTTGTACATGTTTCATCTTAGCTTTGGTCAGAGCCCTTTGGGGTGGGTGGTGCCCGCTGGCCCTGGGGGTCAGTCATAAGAAGCTCCTGCACGGTGGAAGCCCCAGGCACTGCAGGGAGCTTTTGCTCTGTTGTGTGCAGCCACTGCTTCCTTTGCTTCTCAAGGGCCAAAGTGTTGAAGAGTACTTGACTCCTCCACTCTTTTCAGCTGTTTCCTTGTGCTGAAGATATAATTAGAATTTTGAAGAAAAAGAACATGGGAAGGAAGGTAACATGTATGGCAGAATCCAGCTCTATATATATCAGGAACTCTCATTTCTTCCTCAAATGGCTTTTAAATATTCCTATTAATAGAAGATGCTGGGTAACTGTACATAGGAGATTAGAGAAGGTGAAAATTAATTACGCATCTGCTTTGTCAGCTTGAGGATGAGGTCTGTGTACGGGTTTGTTTTAAATGTGCATATGTATCTCAAAACAGGAACTGTGCAAATTTCTGTGATCGCAGTAAGTTGAAATCAGGCCAGTAAAGGAGCCCTTGCTACATTAGAATGGGATTTTATGCCTTGAAGTTACCAAATGGTAAGCTTGAAAGAGTATCTGCTTTAATGGGTCTGATTGTAAAGAGAAGACTCATCCCTCTGTTACAACCACAATAAACCACTTTGAGGAATGTCTGAATTCCTCAGTCTTGTCTAAATAGTGTACCAAAGCCTGCTTAGGCTATAAATATAAATTCCTTTGGCCAGCAGCTGTACTACTTAATATATTACTAACAATTATTTGTCACTGTAGAAGCCCAGTGCTGCTTAGCTGAGAGAGGAAAAGGGAAAGGGAAAGGAAAGGAAAGGAAATAGAGTACCCCGTCTATTTCAGGTAAAATCAACTTGTTTAGCATAACCCAGTGGTCAGGAGTGGTGCAAAGTGCCCATGTGGCTTTGACCAGAGGCCTGCAGCAGTGGGAGGAGGGTAGGTGGCAGGGGGCTGCTTCCACAGCCAGTTTTGCTGGCAGGCAGGTGGAGGAGGTACCTTCCCTCTCAGGATGGACAAGCCACTGCAATTCCATCTTCAGCTGCACAGACATGTGTGGAAGAGCACACCTGCCTACAGCCTCAAGGTGGAATAAATTTTATTTGGCTTTTGGCAGCTGTGGTGTGGACATCTCCAGCCTGGCTGACTGGTTTAAGCCCTGAGTGATGACAGGTGCACTGTAAGGGCCCATTTCTCTCCAGGGCCCGTTTCTCTCCAGCTATAACGGGGAGGCTCAGGACTGCCTGCTGTGTCAATAGCTGCTTGGTAGATGCTTACATTTGGTGAGTTGAATTCCCCTGCTGGATGTTACTGCCTGAATCTCATAGTGTGGATTGAGCAGTCCTGATGCTGGACATCCCAGGAGGAGTAGAAATCCAGAGGAACTCACTGCATTTTGTCTGTCTGTTTAAAAAAATGAGTGAACAGATGCTTCAGACAGCTATAGCTGTTAAACTGTTCTTGTGTTTAAAGTCCTCAGGATAAAGAAGCAATTTCAATAGTGGTTTTTTTCCATTGATATTTTTGGGATCAGACTAGTATTAAGTCTGTTCTATTTAAGAGCTAAAAGTTTCATGTAAGGTATGTTAATTAAGTATTTAACTTTTTTTTACAGATGCTATTTATTTATATTTCTGCTTGTGCCTTAAGTGTTCAATGATTAATAGCATTCACTTGGAGAAAGGAACTGGAAAATAATGTCATTACAAGGAGAGTGAAATGCTGTTGGTTTGCTGTAAGCAGTATGTGGGGTTTTGCTGTAACTCAGAGCAAAAAAATCTTTCTTCATGGGTATGATTGGTAAAACTTAATCCCCATATGAATCAAGAATTTATAACTCATGATCTGGATAATGCTGATGCCTTTCTTCATCAGGACTAACTAATAAATGGAAGATCCATCTTTTATTTTGGATGGCTTAAAAGCTTATACAAGCTGTGCTTTATTGCTCTCTGCTTTTGTGCTGCCAGCTTTTTGCTTGGGAGTTTGAGCTAAATCCTGCTTTGTCTTCAAGTTTCTCTGGCTGGGGAGTTCAGGATTTCTCTCCATCTTTCTATTACTTGAAGTACAGTTCTTTCATGTAATGGAAGCCTGTGGCTCTTATATTTCAGTAGACTTTAGATCCTGCACAATCGTTTCACTTTCTCTGTTTCTCTTGTTAAGGCACTTGACAGCTAAGTAACACAAGTCCCTTTTCACATCAAAAAGTTGTGGTTTTTTGTTTTAATTATGAGCACTGATTGGTCTTACAAACATTTCAGACCCAAATAATGCAAAATAATGAAGCTGTGTTGGGACAATTTCTCAGCGTGCATAAACTAATGAACCTTCTGAAGATTTTCTTCCTCTGACAGTTTAGTCTGAGGACTTAATCCCTTAGTTGTTAGAGCCTTCATTATTTCTTGATACTTTTTTGGCTTAGAAGATTAATTTCACAGAATAAAAGAGTGGTGGAGGTTGGAAAGGACCTCTGTATGTCCGGCCCAGGTCATCTAAAAAACACCATTTGGCACATATGTAAACTTCTGCTTGCTTCTTCTAGCAACTCAGTAATTTCTTGGGGGAAAAAAAGAAAAGAAATAAGAACAAGATGGGCAAGATTTATCCTACTGTCTCTCTGCTACCCTGTCAAAAACGGTCATAAGGACTTTATCACTATTTCGAGGAATTGCACTGATCTTACTGCTGGCTGAACATGCAGATTTCCACAACCAGCAGGATGAACAGAACTGTACATCACATAGGTGCTCAGGAAGGAGCAACACACTGCCAGTAGCTATTGGGCTTGCAGTCAGGTGATATTTTTATGTTGTGGATCTTCTCTAAGAGCAAATGGGATGAGCAGACATTTATATCCGGTGCAGTTCCAGCTCCATGTTATTCTGGATGGCTGTGGAGATGTGGAGTCTGAATTTGATAAAATGAGAATTTCAAAATTTATTTTTCTACTGCAAATCTTTTATGTAAATGAACCTTCTGTGCTTACTAGTATGCTAAATACATGCTTCTTGGAAAATTCACCAGAAGGCCTCTGCCTTTTTCACACCAGAAGCACCCATCCAGTAACACAGCATAAAATAACCAATTCCTGCTGCAGCGAAGGTGAAACTGCCTCTAGTCTGTTGCCATATCTGATATGTTGAGTTCTCTTTATAGAACAACCTTTGAAATCTATGCAGCTTCAGCCTTCAAGTTCTCTGCTGTAAGTGCCAGTGCTTCCTGCTTGTGCTGCTGCTTCTACTGCCAGTGTCAATTCAGTGAGATGTGCAAGAAATACTTGAATTTTACTAAAGTAATGAATTTCAAGTTGACTGAAATTGTCTATGTTTTTGCAAAGGCTTAATAAACATTAGATGCTGTTCTTTGGCTCTGTCTTTAACTCGTGTGTGTACAAACAAAGCCATATCGTGTGTGAAGTTCTTATGGGATCTTCATGGACCACGAGTGGCAAAAAGCTCAGTTTGATGTCATAGACCTTAACACAAAAACTAAGCAGGGATTATTCACTCCCTTTAAAGTTTAGTTGCATACATCAAGTCATCTGCCATTTGTGAACAAATTCAGAACAGAACTCCCATCTTCAAAGTCTTATCCTGAAGCCAGTGGACTTTTATTAAAAAGATGCAGAATTTTGATACAATTATTTCTTTAGATAACGAATATATTTGCAGTAGGAATGGAAGAATTCAGGTAGGAAAAAGATATAAAAAACTTCTCTAGAGAACAGAGGTTAGAAATGGGGTCCTTACTGAAGGACTTCGCTCAGTCTAGTCAGTGTGGGATACTCTTGGGAAGGAAAAGGTTCAGAAGATTTGAGGCTGAAAGAAGTAATATATTCCACAACTGGAAGAGAGACACCACCTCCATTCCCTGCTGTAGCTTCTTGTATATTTAGAATGAGGAGGAAGCTTTATGGAAAGATTTCAAGTAGAAAAATTCTGTTTCATAGACTTCATGGCCAACAGGGAGAAAAAGGATCACTCAGTCTGAATCCTTGGATAATGCAAAGCAAAGAGTTCTTCCTGAATCAAACCAGTGATGTGGAGTCCAATGCCATCTTCTAGGAACTTATCTATAGATTTCAAGTAACAGAGGATCTTCTGTGTCTCAAAGAAATTATATATGTGTTCTTACGAAATTTTGTTACCTACCCACATCAATCTAGCCTTAACATTCTAATAAAATGTTATTCCCTTTCTGACAAGATTTAAAGACTTGGTACAGCAGGCAAAGCCTTCTGTGTGTATGTAGTGGGAAGACTTTTTGTTTATTCCTTGGATAAACTGTAATAGGTTGAGCTTTGTTAGCCCTTCCTTTGCTACATCATTCTTGAGGCTCATTTGCAAACCGTTTTTTTGCTGGGCAATCTCTAATTTGAAACATAGACAGTAACACTGTATTAATCCCAGTGACTTTCACATGTACCTCAAATAATATTTTTTCTATTTCTGCCTAATATTCCTGTAAGCAGCCAAGAACTGTCTGTCTTCTCTTAATACTAAGAATTCACATCCAATTGCCAGTCCACAATGTCTGGTTACTGTAACCCATTTTAAACAAGAACAAAGGACACAGATTACACGTCTGTATGTGTTGCATATACTTTTCAACATCATCCACCCTAACAAACACTGCCTTCCCTTTTTTTTTTTTTTGCAGTGTATGAATTTAATGTGGTAGTGCCTAAAAATCTTGCACCTTTATCCAGGCAGAAAAACAGAGTTTAGTGCAAGGAATGTAGTACAATGTGTCCCTCCTCTCCATGCAGCACTAGCACCAATTACACCTTTTTGTGCTGAGAGAAATCTTGGGCCTGGAAAAGCCTGATGAGGTGTGAGGTATGGTCAGAAAAGACATTGTCAAGGACAGCTCTGCTGTAGCAGCTGGTACGTGAGAGAACTTCAGAACCTGAAGAATGGGTGGTTTTGTTTGCTGTGTTAAGGGAGAACCAGTTGTGAAGTGGGGCTGTAAAACAGCAGGAGAAAAATGACAGCAGTGAGTGTGCACAGAGTTGGGGGGTGTGTGAGTGATGGAACAGGGGACGCCGATGCAAATGCTCCCCTCTGCCAGAAGACCTTAACAACGGGATATTGATACAGTCACACTTTGCCGTTTTACACCCTCAAAACTGACACTGTCAAAGAGGGACCAAGAGGGGGCATGGCTGTGTAGTTTGCTAGGAAGTTCAGTCACCAGAGAGATCGGGAGAATGGGAACTGACGGGGAGTGAGAACTGTTCCCAGTTCTGCTACTGCACTTTATCCAGTTACAACAGAACTAAAATGCAGAAGCACTCAGGTGGCTGTGATCAATGCAGGGTTGGGCCCATTGGACTCAAACCACGCACACAAAGTTCTGCACCACATGAGATCCTTTATCTGTGGAGGAAGTGTCAGCTTCATTCTGAATTGTGTGTCCTTCTACAGGGTGTAATTTGGTGGCAGATGTGCACTGTGACTAACGTGCACTTAGCGTGTGCATACATGAGAACAAACCCTCATTATTATTTCTTTGATTTGTCAGGACAACAGCTTTCCTCTCATTGCACAGATACTTGGGAAAGAAAATACAAGTTTTGATGATTTCTTTTTCCACCTCTAGTTGTTTGTTTTCTCCTGTTCTATGCCGGCCTGGGGAGATGTAACTCTGAAAGACTGGTCCCCTGTGGTATTCTTGTTTTGCCATTGCTTACACCTCTCTGTGAATTAAAAACCACCTTTACTTACCTTCTAAGGGTGTTCAGCTGCTTCCATTTCATGCACCACATACTTTTACATCTAAAATGTAACAAGATTATTAACTGCACCTGATTAGCCATAACATGCCAATGACACTGAAGGATTTTGCTTTAGTTCTACATCTAGTTCAGAATGCTCATCATACAGTAATGAATTATTATGTGTTCATAATTACACCTGATACAGCATGGCAATTACCCATACAGTGTTTTGCTTACTGTTTTGGGGCAGAAAGTGGCAAAAACCCCTAATGGAACACAGACACAAATTCAAATCATAAACCCTTTCAGAATTCAGGGCAGTGACTTTGTAGCTTCCAGTTGCAGTGAGGGGAGTAGTGAAATGGCCTGCAGAGGTGGACCTGCCTGTTAGGGGCAGGGGTAATGGAGCATGAACACTGCGTAGGGACATGCACCAGCAAGACACCGGCACAGTCTCTTTGGGTGCCTCACAGCTTGCAGGCAGTTCTGAGCTCTCTGTGTAAGAAGCCAACTTGTGTAGGTAACATGGAAGCTTGCAGAAAGTCACCTTTACGTTTTGGACTATGTGAAATGAGAACAGGCTCAGGCCCTGAGAGAGCTGTGCCTGGGGCTGTGTGCTGCTGTGTTTGCAAAATTTACACAGGATGTTTATTGCTTCAGAACGGACATTCCCACATACACACTGAAATCTCACTTGTTGCCTGCTGTGTTTGCAAGTCTAAAATAGCCCAGACCAATTTATCTCAACATCTAAATTTACTGAACTCAAACATCTGCTTTCGTTTGTAGCTATGGACACCCATCACAGATGAAAAAGCCACCTGCACAGTGACTCACCTGCACAACAGTCAGTCCAGTCATACCACTGGACTGGGCTCCAAATGCCAAAAATAAGACTCTTACATGGGTGACTTCACTACCCACGATATTAGAAACGTACCTGACAGATGCTATAACAGCTTTTTCTGGGAAATTTGTACCTTAAAATGACAGTGAACATAGAAAGAATTTACTAAGACAAAAGTGAAATGGGAAAGAAAAGAGTTTAGAGAAGTATGTTTCTGCAATCTGTTTTGGTCACAACTACAGCTTTTGAAGTGTGCAGATTGTTTCCATTCTTTCTACCTGACATTTATGTCCTGACTCTTTGCTGCTGCATCTCCCAAATTTGTGCTGTGTATTCTGACCTTCCATACAAAGAAATAGCTGAGATAAATCCAAGTAACTCATGTCTGCCTTGGGGCATCTGTGATGTCTGACAGAGGCCAGAGAGCAAGAGATAGGAAAGTGGATTTGCCAACTGTTCCTGCTCAGGCACAGCTCCTGGTGGCAGGATTTAGTGAGAAATGGGAACTGAAGCCGTCAGGGAAAATGACTGCAAGAGCAAGGAGCACCTCTGTTTCTCTACCAGGCATTGTGTTATGAGCAGTGAGAAGAGATCTGAATTTTTATATTTTCTTCATTAACAGTGCTTTCAGCAGAAGAAAACCAGCCTTCATGAGGAAAGGAATGCATTTATAATTTATATTGCTAGGTCCACTCAAAGACCTCATTAGTAGGAGAGAAAGTTAATTCCACTGGCAAATCATCAGCAACAATGCTCCAGAGCCACAGTAACAAAAATGTTGATCCTACATTAGCAAAATAATTGATACATACTTAGGCCCTACTCTTGCAACAACTTTTGTGCAGATGACCTCAGCGGGGTGGCTTCCACACACCTGCTCTTATGTGCAGCACTGTGTACAACTGGACCCTTACTGGATTCTGTGACTTTTCAAAATGGGCAGGTGAAAACTTCCTAATTACAATAAATCACCTTATATATTCTTGGCTTTATGTAAGTAAATTCTATGCATCCGAGTTTCTGGCTAGTGGGTGTTCTTCAGCCATACTAACAAAAGCAGAGCTTTAAATATTCAACTATTTCTAGGATCACTCCTCCATCTCCTAAACAATGCACTTGAATTGTAATTACCTAAAAACTTGAAAGGATGGTTTGAAATTAAATAGTCCTCAGAGCCACCAAAAATTGGCCCTTCTCCCCCATCAGCGTGTTTCCCTTAGTCCCACTCTCATCCAGATCCCAGATGGACTCTTATTCCTCCCACACTTGTGTTCCTCACTTCTACCATGAGTCAGTCCAGCCCACCCCAGCAGGCAGCTGCACTGTCACCCAAAATCAGCTGTGCAGAGTCCTGCCACCAGCTTTTCTGCTTGACTCACAGCTCTTTTTGGGCTCTGTCTCTAAAGGCCAAAACCAGCGAGGATGAGGCACTGCAGAGTCAACAAGAGCTGTTCCAGCACGTCTGGTGCTCAATTCGTGGCACATCTCTGAGGGGCTCAGCTGACAGAAAAATCAGAGTGCCCTGAAGATGTCCTAAAACTGTCCAGCTCCTCTTGTTGGCTAATTCCAATGCTCAGGAAGACAAGTAGAGAAATTTTCAGTGAAAATTTTAAAAGCAATGTGGAGGTTTTCTCGCCTCCAACATGTGAAGCACTCCTCAAACAAAATCGTTCACACAATAGCATCAATGTGTGCCAGTCCAATTAGTAAGTGTATCGCTGAGTCCAGAGGTGGCATTTTTGAAGTGTTGATGATTGAAGGACAAGACTTCGCAGGCAAAGGTGGGAGACAAACAAATGAGCTTTCCCAGTATTCACCCAGAGTACATCATGTCTATAAATGAGGCAAAAAGTGCTAAACCCTGATTTGCTGTGGGGCACTGGACAACCTGCCTAACTCCTGCTTCATTGTCTTTATGTCAGAAATGATACCACTCACAGTAAAGTGCAATGAGATCTCCCTAGGAAGGGTAGTCTCCAACTGTAAAATGCTGTTCAGGGATTTCATCCACATAACCTCCCCTACAATCAAAGAAAAAACTTAGTAATAACAATAATAATCACCACACTTGTGCTTCCTGCAAAGTCATTTCCTTTATTCCCAGCAGGCTGCATAAGCGGCAAAGCTGCGTGCTGATGAAAAATGAGAAACACAAAATCACATCACTTGTTTGAGTGCTGCTCTCTGGCTTCTGGCAACGTGATGCTGGAATGAGTGTCATTCCTGTCAGTGCAGGACCTTTAGGAAAGCCAAAGGCTGCGTGCACAGCAGCCCGAGGTGTGTTGGACTGCAAAAGGCACGAGTGGCTGTGGATGTTACCATTCTTCCCCAGCTGCTCGGGTCAGAAGATGTGCTCAGCGCCGCGCGGCCGCAAGATGGACAGTCCTGAGTGCCCTGGCAGCGAGGGGGTTTGCGAACTCTCGCCTGCCCGAGCGGTTTGGCCGCGCAGGGCTGTGCGGGGCTGTGCGGGGCTGGGCAGGGGCACAGCGGCGAGCCGGGGGGCAGCGGCCGGGGCCGGGCAGTGCCCGGGCGGGCGGAGGCAGCGCCGGGCGGGCGGGGCGTGTGTGCAGCATGTGCGGGCTGTGACATCGCTCCGCGGCGCGGCTCCCCCGCCCCGGCCCGCACTGAGCATGTGCCGGAGCCCCTGC
>VZTJ01001955.1:1051206-1121596 GCA_013397795.1 Orthonyx spaldingii
GGTTCGTGTGACCGTTTTGCCCTCTGAGGCTGGTGCCTTGCGAGGGGAGCGTGCCGGGGCCGCACAGCGCGTCCGTGCCGAGGGACGGGGCAGCGCAGCCGGAGCGGCTCCGGGCGCTCCAGCCCCGCCGGGCGCTCCAGCCTTGCCCTGCGGCACCGCTCGCTCCGCAGAGCCCAGCCGTGAGCGGTGCCCGAGGAACGGTCGCTGGGACCTCTGCTCTCCCCCGTTGTTTAGTAGGTGGGATTTAATACAGAGATTTTCGTAAATGTTGGTAGTCTTTAATGTATTTCACATTTGGAAAGCGTGGATAACAACCACTTTATTCCCTCGTTATCTCTGGCAGAGGGTACAGCACTTAATTCACACCCTCAGTGGTTGCACTGTACTGATGAGCTCGACAAATGTTCTGTGTTGGGAGAGCTTTCTTGAAATCACAATTTTCCAGGAAGCAGCAATGGACATAACCTGTGCAAAGTGCCGATGGAAAGAGTAGTTAAAAAGCTACATCACTGCCAGTTCATGTTATCCACGGGACCGTGTTGTCTCTAAGGTAGCCGCTATGATACTTCCATTGGCAGAACTATCTTCTTTACAACCTGATAAGCCTGCAAACCCCTTATAATTTTCGAGGTAACCACTGAGGCAAGAGATCTTGAAAAGCTAATCACAAAAACTGTACTAGACAGTAGCAAGAAAAATATTTTCTAAGTTTCATCAAGTGTTTGGTTTGGTCACAGGAAGAAAGCTTTGCGTGCTATCTGTTGTGACACCTTCAACTTGGCTGCTACTGGGATTGCTGATATCCTTGATTCCCCACCCATCTTTTGATGTGCATCGTGAAGTCTCACCTGGATGCTTTTAAACACAGCATGGCTTTGCAGCACCTTGGTAGCAGATTTTAGCCAGTGTGTCTGCTGTGTTTACTTTTCAGAGACTGCTGTGTTGTGGAATGATCCTTCACCTTTAGCTTCAGTTTTTCATGGCTTTGTTATTGTGTGCCATATGCTGATGACAGGGTGTAACTCTCCCACTGATGTTCGGTTGCAGTGTTCGTTTTGTTGCAGTGCCTGGCAGAGGTTCAGGACTGAGAACTCCACACTTTCTAAAATGGAGTTGAAGACCGAAATCGCTGTTGACCGAGTTGGTTGAGTCAGACACATGCAACAGTTTTGCAGGTTCTCTAGCATGACACAGACATGTTTTCTTGTTCTCATAACTGTGTCTGGTTTTGTTCCAGCGCTCAGGAGCTGAGTGCAGTGCAACACTTGTAATAATAATAAAAACTGGTATTCTGAGGTATTAGGAAAGGTTATGTCTTGAAAGCTTTGGACAAAAGATGGTCTGTTTGGCAGAGGACAATGTGCAGGCTGGGAGGGAGATTTGATCCGCTCAAAAATATGTGCTCAGCATTGAGCTGCCACCCAAATCACAGCTTGACAGCCAGTACCACAGTGAGCTGTCAGCAGGACTAGGACCCAACGTCCAGGTGTGCACCCTGGCTCTGCTCTGAGCTGCCCCCCTACACACTAGATTCTGTTTAAGGAGAATATTTCTCTGTGTATAAAAATTTAGATAGGAACAGGAATTAATCTAGAGACCATGATCTGTTCTTTGAAAAGCAGAAAATTATATTATATATTTGAATAATTGATATCTTCTGTTTGCTCATAGGCTTCAGCTTTCTTTAAATACTGTGGAAAATGCTATTTATAGTAACTGGTTTAGACAATTCCTGCCTATCTTTCCTATTTAAATACTAACGCTGACTTCTGGTCACACTTTTGCATTGATTAAAAATAAATAGATCTTACTATTTACTGTAATGCTTCCTTACAGTGATCCTAAATTGCATGGCATGATGACAGTAGTCGCCAGGCTGTCTGTGAAGGAGCTGAAAAGCCGTCATCCCTTTTTTTCTCGATGTTGACAGTTAGCCTTTAGTATTTCCTTATTGTTTTAAATACAAGATGCTCGGTAAGAGTATTAACAAAAGCAGAAGTCTATTACTGCATATGAATTTGCCTTTTTTACTCTGAGGATTTGTTGTATTCAATCAGGATCTCTTTGAAGACAGAACTCGTGTATCTGTACAGCACTGCACGACAGAGTGCTGTTCCCTGGTCAGTGCCTGGTGATGTGAGTGCAGCCTTATCACAAGAGAATGTGATACGTGCTGATTATGGCCTTTACAGAGAGAACGTCATGGAAGTCAGGGAGTTTCTCTTCAGTTTGTCGGTGGAAAGGGAGCTCTGTGCTAACTTCTCTATCCGTGGTGCTGGAAGCATTGCCGGGTGTTGGTTGTACACGAAGATCAGTTACTTCACAGCAATGGAATGCACATCATGCATATTTCTGCTCTACAGTGGCCTCTTTGAACCAGCTTATCAGTGGGGTTAAGCCGGTTCACAGTAGCTGAGGATCTGACGCCCTGTGACCTGACGGTGTCAGGATCTCCAGTGGCTGTGCAAGCAAAATATGAAGCAGATTGTTTAAAGGTGTCTCCTTAACAAGTCCCTGAAGCCTTTCTCTTCGCATACAGGATGAAATTTCCAAGGACTAGAGGACACTGAAAATGGTGGTTTACTATGTACAGAGCAATTCATCTATTTTCTAGTGCATGCATGTAAAAGACAAGCTTATAAATTGTCAGGCTTGTGTAATAATAATGTGGTTACAGCCTTCCCAGTAAATGATTTTTACAACATAGTCTCGGGCAGCCTGCTCTGAAGCAGAGCACTCGAGCGCTTTGGTCAGTGCTCATTACTGAGTGCACAGCTTCATTTAGAATCATCTGTCTTGCCACTGCCAGGGACTCATAATGCCCTGATTAAATAACTGCACGCACACCAGGCAAAGAGCCACAGAGAAACAAAGCAGTTTTTCACTGTCCTTTCGGACACTGCACTTCTCAGATACATTTCTGCTGAGCTTTTCTGTCCTCTTGCAGTTTGTATCAGGGCTGGAACTAAATGCAAAATTCACCATGCATCCTCCAGCTTGAGCCAGCGTAGGGAAGCAGAAGTGCCAGAAAACTGCAAGGGTTATGTTTTGATGCAATTTAGTGCACCATGAAACTTGTTTATTGTTTTCATCTGAAAGATAACTCAGCATTGGATGTAAGCTGCCACACTCCTCTATTGCAGAGATCCACCCTTTTGACTGTTCTGGAATATGAAGTGGAGAATAGGGGAAAGGGGCCCTGTTACAGCTCAGTACTAAAGAAGCTGGAGATTCCCTACCGTGAGACTCAGTTGTAGCATGAAGCCTTCACAGAGAGCTTTACTTGCTCTCCCTTCTTGCTGTGAGTGTTGTGTCACAGGTTCTGTCCAGGCAAGGAGCTGTGAGAACACTCCAGAACAGCACCAGTGGGGTGAATCTAGTTCTGAGATCACTCTGATTTGTTCCAACAGCAGAAAGATAGAACAGGTCCCAGCTTCACTGCAATCCTGGGCTGACACATGTGAAAACTTATTTCACCATATCCAGTTTATCTTCAAAATCTTTCTAAGCTTGTTAGCCAGAAAGACTCTGGTTTGTATTTACATGCTGTGCTGCTGAGCACTGGAAACACAGCTATTTAGTATTTTATTTCGATCATCTGGATAGTTAAATATTCGAACATATACCTTTGGGTCTTCTTTCATAATACCCCACATATTGCAGACATCCACAAACCCATGTTGATCCTTTGCGTAAAAACTTCCTGTAACTTCAACACCCCCCCAGTCAGTCAGGGATGCAGTACGACCCTGCCTATCATACTCTCATCACGCTGTTCCCCAATCTCATCATGTTTCCACTCTGATTTAAAAAAGAAAAAAGTTTCAGAGGCACAAAAATAATTCATAGGACCCAACTACCGCTGCAGTTCTTTCACAGTCATACCCTTGTGTTACTGTAAATTCCCCACAATTGTTAATTGTATCTATTACAGGCAATAAAAAACACAAAACAAGTTAGGCTTGTTCAGACCATCTATTAAATAGAAGGGAGAGAGGCTAACTGAAGGATATACACAGTTATGCTTCTTTTTATAGAAACAGCAAGACTGCTGGCTTTGTGAAGGTCTGAACATGGGCTTCAAACTGAGAATATAATTAATATTCTTTCCATGTCTCCATTTAAAAAAACTTCCAAGCCTACAACTGTGTAAAATTTTTGAAAAGTGAGTGACCAGAAAATTCAAAGTGACAATAAAACGTTAATAGTGAACCCTAGACCTTTTTAGGAACTATTGGACAAAACATTGTCATCAACAAAGACAACTGATTCAAAGGATGCTGCCAGTTCTAGATTTTTACCTTGTTCATTATTTCAGTTTTAACATATTTATATTGTACTTCAAGAGGAAAGGCAGCCGTGTCTGATCTGTGGAACCAAGACAGAACTCCCACGCTGAAATTCAGAAAGGGTTTCTAGAAAGGATTGAGGCTATTTTCTATAGAACAGTTGTAAAACTCACCTGCTTTCATGGCAGTCAGATGGCTCTAAAATTCTCCTACACAGCTTAGTGTTTTTATAAGTCAAGGGTGATTTTGGCTATCAGTCTATACCTAAAATGTACTGTTTAATAATCTCCACCAGGTCATTGCTGCATACCCTGTAGCTCATGAAGGAAGACTGTAACTTGGTTTTTGATTTCACAAAGAGCTCAGAAATGATTGACGGAGTGAGACCAATCCAGTTTATACTGTTACACACATTGTCTCATTTTTCTAATTCCCCCTCACACAGCTGGTTAGGCAGCTACTGAGACAGAGGAAGAAGGAAAAGGGAGAACTTCAAATATTTTAGTGCCTCAGAGTGCATTCCTACTAAAATGTTGGTCAACAATGGGGGGAACTGTGACTCTTAAAGCAGTTTCTTCCAGGTGATACTTTCTGTGGGTGTCTCAAGGCCACAGAACAGAAATATATCAGTTAATGGGCCACCCTTGCTCCCATAGGCTCCCTACCATATTTCATGAGTTTTGCCCTTCCTTCACTCTTGTGTCTAGCTACGTGTGTCCAGGGTTTCTCAACAAAAAAAGTGCAGTTTATTTACTCCCTAACTTGTCCCAAGGTTCTGGACATGAATGTCTCTCTATAGTACTTTGTATCCTATGAAGTCTTCCTACAAAACACAGACAAATGAGGAACACAACCAAATCCATCCCAGTCTAATCAAAGCCAAGGGAGCTGAGAGGAACCAGGAAAGGCTGAGGGAGCTGGGGCTGTTGAGCCTCGAGAGGAGACGGCTGAGAGGGGACACCATCCCTGCCTGTCAGTGTGAGCAGGGAGGGTCGGAGCAGGGACCGGCTCTGCTCCCTGGGGCCAGCAATGGGACAGGAGGAACGGGCAGCAGCTGATGCCCAGGAAGTTCCACCTGAACACGAGGGAAGAACTTCTTCACTGTGAGTGACCGAGCACTGGGACAGATTGTCCAGAGAGGCCGTGGAGTCTCCCTCGCTGGAGATGTTCCAGAGGTGTCCGGACACAATCCTGGGCCGTGTGCTCTGGGGTGACCCTGCCTGAGCAGAGAGGTGGGACCAGATGAGCCACTGGTCTCTTCCAAGCCGCCCCATTCTGGGAGGCTGTGTAATTCTGGATAGGGGCTGTTTTGCAAAAACGTGGTGGTTATTACGGACCAAGGTCTTACTGCTGCACATCTACTCACATTCCTCAGCAAAGACATTTCTCTCACCTGAGACACTCGTAAATCTGAGGGTTAATGACTTCCCAAACTCTGTGCCCAACTGTGTGTGCCAAGCAGGAAATGAACCCTTAACATGTAATGCAGTGTTTCCAGTCAAACCAGTGTCAACAATAATTGCTGAAAAAGTTATAGATGAACCTCAAGTGTCGTATTTGGGACTGTTGCTCATGAATTTTCTCATTTCCTTTAAACATATTTTACAGAAAAATGCATTACATTTGCAAAGTAGGACACTTTGAACTACACAAATCATCCTTGCTGTTGGTAGCCTGTGGGATTATGGACTCGGTCTGTGTGATTTTTTTTACTGTGTTTGATAACTGATGTCTTAGTTGCATGGCATGTTTCCATCAGAGAAACCACTTGTGAGAATGTGTGTTTGTCTGCCTCAAGGGTGCGTTATAAAACAGGAATAAAAACTTACATTCGGGACTGGGCATGCACTGCAAAGTACTGCGTATCATGTGTGAAGTTTCCACAGTTTTCTTGTAGTTACTGAGCACAGGAAAGTTTTGATCTCAGCACTCTTTAATCCTTATTCCCAGAGGGCTCTTCTGTAGCCAAATATGTTCAGTTTTTGTAGAAATCTTACTTAGTAAAATAGACCCAGAGACAATAAATAATGCTAATTTATTTCCATGAAACATGTTCTGCTGTCTGCCTGCTTAAAAGGCACAGTATAAATGGATTCAAAACTCAGAGATGAAAAATGTATGCTTGGAGGGCAAACCATGAGAAATCAGGAGGAGCACCCTTGGATAAATTATGTTAGTTGCCCTTCAGGATCAGCAATGAAACATGAACTATCAACATTTTGTCAGCTCATAAAGGGCAAACTATCTGAGAAAATAATTTTAAGAGAGTTTGTCACTGAATGAGGATGAATGATTTCCAGTGACACGAGCTGCTCATTGTAAAAGCCTAATGATTGCAAACACTACCAAAAGGCAAAAGAGGTAATTTGTTATTGTAAGAACATCAGCAGTGTGTAAGGATCTTTTTATTGTCCTGAATCCTTCCACCTCCCAAATCTTCATTGATTAGGGTTTTTAGTAATTTTTTTACACACATATTTGGGTTTTTTCATATGCTGATAAAATTAGAACAAAAGATCTCCCTATAAAGTGATTCAACAGCTTTGTTCATCTTTTGTAGAAAACAACTCAAACCAGGAAAGGAATCAACAGTCATTTCTACCACTTATGTCCTTTCAGTCCAGGAGGCCAAAGTAAGTTTTAGAATAATGGTGTTGAAGCCAAAAGAGCAAGACAGTGACCTGACCTCCCTGGGAAAGGATGGAGAAGCCTGACTGACACTTTCTTGGCTGCAAATACAAAATGCAGTCCTGACTTCATTGACATCAGTGGAAATTTCCTCACTGAGTTCAGTAAAGAAAAGTGGACCAGACTCTGTGTCCTCATCTCCCAGAGCTCTGTTCACTTGCTACCCTTCAGAAAACTCCGGGGGCTGTGTCATTCCCTGAGGGCTCCCCTGGGAATCGGTGTCAGGCTGCCCCCGGGTTTGGTCTCTCTGCCCTCACTTGTCACTGGGCCTGTCCTGTGGCAAGCAGGGCTGAGCGTTTGCTCCCTGGAGAACCATTGGCACTGGCAGGGTAATGGCACTTCCATCTCCCTGTCTCTGAGCAGTGAATCATTGGGTAATACACCGGAGCCCTGCGGGGAGCGGCTGCTCCTCAAATTATCCTGTTTCACACAAGAGAAAGTCACAGAAATTCAGCGACGCATTTGTGTCCCCACCTTCCTTATCCAGTCTGCAGTTTCTCTGCTCTCATCCTGTACCATGGATTCCCATACAGCTTCCTCTGGGCGCTGTGCCTGGGAGGGGGTTGAAGTTCCTGCAGTTTGGCAGATTCTGAGGCACACATTTTCCTTCAGGCTGAAGGTTGTCTGTGGCATAGACAGTGTGTGGGATGTGATACTGAAGGGCAAGCCATGGGGTTTTGAAAGCCAGTAAAATCAAGATCCATTTGTCTCTGCCTTGGCCAGGGGTGAAACCTCCTGCGATAATGAAATTTTGTTCTTTCTCGTATGCAAAGAGAAGGTGACAGCCAGCTATCGATTTGTCTCAGGTATAGATAAGACTCTGCTTGAATTGCCTTCATTTCTTCACCTCTGAGACCTCAGTCAGCTCAAACACATAGCTGCCCAATGCCAGTTGTGAGGAAGAAATATCAGTGTATTTAAAGAAAAGTGAATCAAAAGTCAGTGTGCAAAAGCAATTTGGTTGGTGAAAACAGAGCTTGCTAGAGAATGACTCCACAGATGAAAGGCGAGTACAAAACGTTTTTTTGCCAGCTCTCCTCATTTGTGTGAGTTGAAGAACTCTGTGCTGTTTCACCTCAGAATTCACTGAGAAAGAACCAGCTGGTTTTGGCTCTTCTGGCTCTGCCTATTTGATCTTTAAGAACGGACACAGCTTTTGCCTGTGGCTCCCTGCAGGTATTGTGTGCCTCATACACTGAAGAACGAGATCCCAGTGCGATTCTCTCTGCCCGACCTCCCGCTCTGCTGTCAGGCTGTACACATTGTGTGCCCACGGCCTTAAGAATAGCAACATTCATCCCTCTGGGCAATTACTTGTCCTATCAAATGAAAAACACTTTTTGTTTTTTCTTGGCTTCTAAGGAGCATTTTCTCAATATTTATTTACTTGCTGGAGTGGTAATCTGTGATGTGAACCAGTTTCTTTACTGTCTGAAGCAGTTCTCTATACCAGTATCAGTTTTGGTCTTTACTGGATTGGACTCATATGTCTATAATAATTACCCCGTGGTTTTAAGGTTACCTAAAATTACCTACCAGCTGCTGGTAAGATGTTTAGATCACTGTTAGAAAACGGTGTTATTAGAGAATCACATCACAGAGAAACAAGATTTCTGGTATGCAGTCAGATAATTTCATAGGAGAATGTCCTGAAGATGTGAAATCTTGAAATGTCAGTGGCCATTTTACTGTTACTTCAGTCGCACATATGCTGCTCTTTATCAACTGATGCTCATACATTCATTCCTAAAGAGGTTTTGCAGGACTCTTTGAGAGTGAGCATTTTGTTGACTTTGTGTTTTGGAATTAAAAAAAAAAAATTAATGAGGATAGAAAAAGCCTTTTAAAAATACCAAACTAAATAAGTTTTAAACTCCTGAACATTAGCTGTAGCTGGCACTGTTACAGCATTTGAAACATAAATGCTGAAGCTTTTTGTTAGTATTACAGGCTCAGAATCTGACTCTGGTGAGGAATAAAATGGAAATCCACAGGCTGTTTCCTTTGGCCACTGAGCAAAATGCCAGAAGTAAATGAACAAGTAATGTGTGTTTTTTAATACTGCTTTTTAAATCTCCATGGCATAAAATGAAGTGATGCAGCATGAATTGCTTTCCTTGCAGTGTGGCTGAAACTCAGTCTTGCTCCGGATGGGAATGTGCAATGGTTTCAGTGGGAGCTCCACACCCGGGAAGGTACCTGCCACAGCAAGGAACTGTTCCAGTTTCTGTTTGCAGCCTTCTGGTAGCGCTCAGCCTCCTGCAGGGCTGTGCCAGGGCTGGGCACAGAAACCCCTTCCAGAGTCTTCCTGGCGGTTTTCCTGAGCCAGACTAAAATAGCTCCTTACAGATAAAGGTCTAACCCAGTGCCACTGAACAAAACTGGCAATGAGGGCTTCTGTGTCGACCTTCAAAGGCAATTTTCCCTCATTTTTCGTGTCCTGCTTTGGATCCACTTTTTCATAGAAGCAGCTGTCAGATCCCATCCGCTGTGCAAACTTTCCCACCAGCCTGCACACAGCTGTGTGTTCTCCTCGATCTCTGAAGGACAAACTGCTGTTTCAATTCATAACATCATGGGAAAAGGTGAAAGGAGTATGGAAATCCAATAGCAACTGCATTGTCTGCATCATGGTTTATTTAACGTCAAGCAAGTTTTCATCTCACACAGGTTTATTTTGAAAAATAGAATATTATTTTAAGCACTCGGTCCATTCCTCTGTCCTGCACACCCCCCACCCCGTGTAAAAGCATTAATGAGCAAATACCAAGAGCTGAGTACTTTGGGACTTGCGACTGCTGCCTCTTTTGCATTCTCTTTAGATAATCAGAGAGCTACAAGGAAAGCCAGTGCCTGTTCTCACGGATCAGACCTCTAGAAAGAGGTAGCTAATGCAGTTTGATTTCTGGATGTTGTTTTCTCTGCCTCTGAGGCACTGGAGGTCACTGGAGCGAGGACAAATGACTGGTGCTCATGGTGTGAGAAGCACTGAGGTACCTGGAGGCAGCCAGTGACCAGTGTGCTCCTTTGTATTTCTTTGTTGATAAAGTGAAAAAAGTGTTCAAGAGGGATGTAGAGTGGTACTAGGACAACAATTTGGGGAGGAGGGGAATATTAAGGCCTCGTTCAAGGTTTACATGTATGGAATTATTTCTGTATACTCCCTGATCAGGATGGGTGCCAGCTCTTGTGCTGGCTCCAGCAGCATTTCCCACTACGTTCAATCTTGTCTTTGATCTACAGGCACGGTGTGCTGGAATGAATGGCTGAGCTTAATTCACCCCTCCCCTTGATTCCTCCTGTCTTTACTGCAGCTTTCTGCCTCATCTCCTGTGTTCATTCAAAGAAAAAAATTACAGCTGTGACTCAAACCACAGCTCTCCTGCTCCAGGGTTTGTGCTTGCAAAGCTGCAGGGATCTGAGGGCTGGACAGACCACACCTAATGCATAAAAAGTGCCCTCAGCTTGTGTGGTCCAAGCTGTGTCTGTTCAGCAGAGATATCCTGCAAGGGAGCTGAAGTTTCAGGATGATTCCCTATCAGAAATAAAGAGCATGTACAAGAGCTCTTCTAATATCAATCTTAGCTAGGCAAAGCATTTTTCAAACAACTTCCTAGTTTTATTATGTTGCAGTCTTTTCATAGTAGCTGATGTGAGGTTTTCCTCAGTAGCTGCAGAGAAATTTTATTGAGTTTGCCTTTTATGTAGAATACTCTGGATGTACAATATCTTTGTAAAAATATTCTTGTAGTGGAGAAAATCACAGCACTTAATGTTATTGTTTTAAAATTATGTGGTTAGCCACAGCAGAGTAAGTCTGATGTAACTGTTTTCATGCTGGGAAGGTGTTACACGACTGTGTTGCAAGCAAGAAAAAACTGTGAGTCCTCTACATAGACAGGTATTTACAGCAAATGAAATATTGTCCTTGTAGCATGTTTGCAGTCACTCTGCGTTCACGAGGGAGAAGAGACATTTCTTAGAAGTCAATAATCTGTGTGTTTGTAAGGAGGTCATCCACTGCCCTTTGCAGGAGTAAAATATACGAGAAGCAGGAAACAGGATCCCAGCTCATGGAATATTCTTTTAATATTTTTCCCAGATTTCCTTACTCTGGAGTGTTAGACAGACAAAATATCCGAGCTAGAAACCATTGTGTATCTACTAGAACAAATGAGCAGGATTCTCATCAGTTTCTAGGTCCTGTGGAACGCCCTCCCCTAGTACCAGTTGGGAGTTTTTTGTCTGCTGTCCAAGAAGACTGGAGAGCAGTGAGATTTTTGTGGGCTAACCCAGGGCATTATCAGATGCTGGCTGGGATAAATGGGTGTTTGCTGTGAGTCAAATAAAGAAACAGGCAGCATGGGAGATGGTTGTTTTGAGATGTATATCTTTCCAAATGAATCAATACTGTAAACGAGCTGAAAAACGTGCTAACAGATGCAAATAAAATAGCATGAACTGTTTATAGCACTAATTGAGCATTTTTTATACCCCAGTCTGCACCAACACAAATTAGGTCAAAGATAATCAATTCAGATAAAGATTTGTAAAAATGATATTCATCACTAAAGGCTTACTTAATCCAGGAGGTCATTAACTTTGCATAATGAGTTCTGAGGAAATAATTAAATGGAGCTTATATTTTCCTTTTTGCAAATAAATTCCTATTAAGCATAAGAATTTATACACAGAGATTAAAACTGGAAACGAAAGGTAAATTCTTTATTTAATCCTGTAGAATTTACTGTAGGAACAGTGGTGTGGGACAGGTTATAGTGAGTGTGTTTTGTCTATTCAGTCTATCTGGTAACACTTCCTGAATAGAGTCAATATTATTTTCTTTGCTGGTTGCAAGTTTTCATAAAGCAACAGGGGAGGTAAACACCTAATGAAATAGGAAAATCTCATTGTAAAGCCAGAGAATCAAATAGAAAAGATTACCTGAGGGGGAAAGAGGAAGGAAAAGGAAGTAATTTAGCTTAATTCATTTTTAAAAACCAACAGATTTCATGCTGGTGGCATCCCAATATTTCACTGAATGACAAATTTCTTTCTAGCTCTTTTTAGGCTTATGTTTAATTCACAAATAGGGAGTTTCAGCTTAAGAAACACAGGATTCTGATCTGTTGGATTTGTGGTGGCTAATTCTTGGTGAAGTGTATGTTCAGCATATGTCAGAGATCTTGGTCTCATATATTGTATTGTGGAGATGCCCTGAGATTAAATTCTTGGCTTGGATGAAAAAAAATTTCCTTTTTCTAACACCTGCCTCGTAAGGAAGGTGACTTCTCAGATAGGAGAGCTCCAACTTTGCACCAAGTATTTGTATCAGACACATTGATTTTTGCAAAACAGAGAGAGTTCATATACGAGGTAAGAGGTCACATATTTCCTTGGTACTGAGAATTTCTCTGGGCAGCATTCTAAATGGGACACATTCCAGACTGGGTAGGTAATGAAGAAAATCTTCTCTAAGTCTGTGATACGTGCTGTATGAAACAGTACAATGAGAAATCAGCTGATTTGTCTCACATGCAGGAATTTATTTATTTATTTGTTTATCTGTGTGTAGGGGTAGAGAGAAGAGTCAGAAACCAGAAGAACAGAACATTAGGAGAAGCTTCTGGTTTTAGACCTGCTGGGATAATGAGGGCACCCTTCCATGTGGTTAGGTCAGTAGCAGAATCCCTGATGGTACACACAGCGGCACATCTCCTAGAAAGAGGTGGGGAAATGCCACTCTGTTACTTCAGTTACTGCAAGACCAATGATGTTGCTTAGTTTCAGACTGACATGTTGTGTGGTCTGGGGGAAATTGCTTTCACACCTCACCT
Source organism: Orthonyx spaldingii (assembly GCA_013397795.1). NCBI lineage: Eukaryota > Metazoa > Chordata > Aves > Passeriformes > Orthonychidae > Orthonyx > Orthonyx spaldingii. The sequence goes on from VZTJ01001955.1 coordinate 1,064,021, forward strand.
AAAGTCACCAGCCAAATGTGTGAAAAATCCTGTTGTCAGAGCATCTGGTAACAAGGACTGTTGTACTGGTACCCAAACTAGAGTTTGTTTAAAATTGGAAATAACAGTAGGAAGTCTGGAAAATGTTCTTGCACAATTCAATTACAGTAGTTTGTGAAGTCTGTCATAATTCTCTGCAGACCTAATTATGTGGACAGCTTTTCTTTAAATCCCACTCAAACCCACTTAATCCTTTATGCACAACAGAAATGGCTGGATGAGATACCACAGGCTGTTTTGCAAATGGACTGTAGTAGTCTTGAAGAGAATTTGTGGCTCAGTTCAGGCACTGGGGGTACTGGAACCTGGGCTCTGAAACGGTGGCACCAATCGTGGTGATGCCCTTCCAGTGTGCTGGAATTGCTCTGAAAATTTTCTCTGTGTGAGCAAATCCTTTTTGCACCCTGTCAGGGTGTGTGAGGCACCACTAAAGACACACTGTGTTGCTCGGTATTGATGTCTAATGTGTGATGGGAACTACACTGAGATGATCCTGAGCTGGCTGCTGAGCAGTCAGTGGCAGGCCAGCTTGCATCTGGAGGCAAGAGCTGCTGTGACCTTATCACAGCCACCATAAGGAAAAAAAAGTTAAATCTGCCAAATTTAGAATCGGAGTATTTGAAAACTTTCTCAGCTCAGAGATGCAGCCAATATTAAAACAAAGGATTTGGTTTCAGCTGAGTGGAGGATTGCATGTGAATCCATGAGTAATGTGTCTGGGGTTTTTTAATTCAATAGGACTTGAATTTGGAAAGGTTTTTATAAAGACATATTAATTCCAGGTCCCTTTGCTGTTTTCATGGTTCTGTTTTCCTCATTTTTATGCATTTGCCCTCTAACCAGCTGAAGAGATGTGTGCAACCTTGTTATCACTGACTGAATGGAACTTGGCTGGGGCATGCAAATTGCCCAGACAGAGTCTTGGAATCGACTTCAAAGGAGCGAGGTTGAGCCCTGTAATTGCAGTGTCAAAGCCCCCAAGGGTTTTCAAGATCCAACCTGTAAGTGTCATTAGGGTAATTTATCTCAGTGGACATACTTCTGCATATCCTGAATTTATTTACACCAGGAGCACTTCCTACAAATTTCTCTCACTCTAATAAATTCTGTATTTTTGACAATATTATTGCATAATCAAATCAGGCCCGGGGCTTTTATTCATTGTTTATGCGAAGATTTTAATAGGAAGCTGCTTTTAGCTTATCTTTTCAAAGAAACTTTAGTTCAATATTAAGTTCTGACTTCTTGGTCATTTATTGCTGTGAGTGCTGAAGTCCCGTTTCCTGATCTGTAAATATGGTTTTGTATTGGCTCTTAAACTGCTGCAAGAGAGGGTTCTACTGAGGAAAAGTCCTCCCTCTCCCCCTAAAATTGGCTGTTTAGGGGACTATCCAGGGTACTGTGAGTCACAAATCAGAGACACATAAAAATAGAGAACTAGGAGAACTCTCAGTAGTAGAAAACACCTCCATGAAAATCACACTGGTATTGCTACAAACCAGCACCAAACCAAACACAGATTTACAGCTAGAACTGATTCTAGTCACAGATAATTAGGTAGCAAATTGTCCCACTGTACTGAGTCAGTTCCTTGCCCACACAAGCACCCTGAGATCCAGAGGGAGGAACACGGAAGCAGAGATGGAGCACTCTGCTGAAGGGATAGTTTAATTTGACAGGATGGATCCTTATGACTTCCTGCATGGAGGAAGAGTCTGCAGTCTTTGTAGGGGCAGTGTCTGACTGCAGAGGACACTGGACCTCAAACAGCTGAATCCTACCTTAATGAGTGAAGCCCCAGATAATGGTGAAATTAATCTTCTCTACTTCCTGAGTCTGCCCTGCTGTGCCTGCACATACACAATGCCTGAGCTTGTCCACAGGCCCGTCTCCATCAGCACAAGCAGATGAGTGCCACAAGGCTGAAGGCATCAGGAGTCAGGAGAATGCTGAAATCTGAAAGTTTAAGTGCAAGGTAGAACAAATGGAATTTATAATCCAAACATAGGATAGCAGTATGGATTTTGAGGTACATTAAATCTGAATAGCACATTAAGACCTATGCATGACATTAAATTTCTACAAGAACTCCAGCCTGGTGCTGATTCACAGGACCCTTATTGTCAGGGCAGGATGAACAACTGTTGCCAGATCAGCTGGTTTCTCTGGATATCGTTACAACCAAGATGACGCTTTTTGTGCACAGAGCAGTTTCTTAAGACTAGAGACATCTTTTTCCTGGGGGAAGTGTAAGATTAAAAGGTTGCATAATTATCCACTTTGGAAACTGGAACTGCCATAAACTGACAAAAAACAAAGCCAAGAATAATTACTGCTTATACATTTTACAGGAGAACAAACAAGACTTTAACTGATGCTTTTTTTTTTTAAGAGGCAAGATCTTTATAGAACTCATCATTATGGATGTGTGCTGATATGTATATTTAAATAGGGAGCAAGGGCAGAAAATGGTCCCTAAATTAGAAAGTTGGAACCATCATTTAACTGTAAAACTTCTGGTTAGCGAAGTACTGAAGACCATCCTTAATTAGCACCACGTTTACCACTGACTGTCTATTTCTGCTTGGGGATGTGTAGTTCAGTGAGAAAACTCAAAACAGGATCCCTTTCAGGTTCAGTTTTAAACCAGCTTTATTCAGTGCAATGCAACTTGTTCTACAGATGTACAGCATAAAAGAGGGAAAGCAACTGAGAATCTTATTTGGGCAGTGGGCAACTGCAGGAACTTCTATCAGATGTGACAGAAGTCATTGTGTGCAGTACTTTGAGTGCAATAGCACAGGAACCAAAAGGACTTTCAGAGTTAGAGGAAGGAGTTAACATTCAACACTGTGAATCTGGCATTTATATTTCAAGAGAAATTTCAGTGACACCAAGTATACAAAAGCCTGAAATGTGAACGAATAGACTGCTGCCAGCAGGCTTTCTTGCAAAGATAAATAATAAAAAATAAAAGGTCAAAGCTTGGAGATAAGAACAAGAACATACAGGATAAGCAACTAAAAGAATCTTTTTATATCCAGAGTCTCTTAGATATGGAACAGACAGGGCAGTGATCCTGGAAGTGCAGTGGGCAATTGCACACAGTGCTTTTTATATTCTCTGCTCACCTAATTTTAAAATGGGGTCATAGGGTAGAGTGTGAGTGAGATACTTTTGAAGTAGAAACTTATGTTTGAAGATGTCTAGGCTATAAATCTGTGATAATTAAAAAAAAAAAAAAAAGAAAAAGTATTCATGACCTGGACAAAAGAAATCCCAATATTATAATTGTGCTATTACACCCAGACCAAGCTGACTGATGGACAGAGCCATCACCAGTCACAACAGGTGATTTAATAGTCCTTGGGAGGAAATGATATGGCAAACAGAATGATCTGTGGTGGGTTTTGAATGGGAAGAGGTGGATGAATAGAGAAAAATATTAATCATATGTGTCTCTCTACAGACATGAAATTCTGCTCTCTTGCCTGAGGAGCTGCAGAATGGACCAGATGTGAGGCACTGCTCAGGTCCAGCAGTTTATCCCAGAACAAAAATGATCTTTACACAGCACAGAGCTGAGGTGGCCAGTGCTTTGCGCTTCAGGTTTGTTGGAAGCAAAGATGCACCACAATTCCCCACGAATCAGAAAAATCCCCCACTTGTTTTTCTCCTTCTCCAAATGACAGTTGAGAAGCAGGGATATTTGATGACCATGACACTCCCAGAGATGCTGGTGTTTAATCAGCTTTCAGTAGGCATCTCTGGATCCTTCCTGCCAAAGAGGATCCCTAGAGTTGCCAGATTTCACAGCTGCCTGTTGCAGAGCCAAGCTGTAAGGGGACTCAGCCAGCCCAGAGGTTTACTCTGAGACATGGAGCATCTGAAAAAAACAGCTTTGGGATTTCTAGGTGCCCTGCTGTCTGGCAAAAATATTGGAAGCTTTGATGCCTGGTTTAAGCCAATATCTCAGGGCTCTAAGATTACCCCCTGTGCACCTGGGAGCTGCATTGCAGTTGAAACTTCTGATTATTTTTGGAATTGAACATTTCCAGAAGTGCAAGGCTGCTCTGGATCCTCATGCACTGAAAGGAAACAAGGGTCTTTGCACAGAGGGATTCTTTTTGACTTTATAGTAAATGTACTGAATCCAGTGTGTTATCTCCCAGATACTCCGAATGCCACTTCTCTGGCATTTTCCAGCAGACAGTTTTGTTGGAAAGTTTTGGCTGCCATCGCTTGCAGGGACAAAGCACATCTGGCAACCTGTGAAGGAGATCTGCTCCTTGTGTCAGCCCAAAGAGCAGTCCATGGCTCTGCGTGACAGAGATCCCAAAATTTAAATGTGTTGCTGCATTCATGGAGAAGTATCAATAAGGATTCAAAAATTATAACAGGCACAATAAGAAGAAAACAGAATCAGCTTCCTGCTGGAAGCAAAACTCAGCTGTGTTATCTGCAGTATTCAGTGCCGTTGACGGCAGCGGAAGCAAAGTGATTCTGAGAGCTTCTGCACATCTCACTGGAGTAGCACATCAGCTTTTTGCTCCTCCAGTAACAGCCTCTGCACACTCCTGTTGTCTTTAGAGGTTACTTTTCCACAGTGTTGAAACTCCTCAGGTATTTGTGCTCCTGCTGCCTCAGTGCAGCCCCTTAGCTGGGCACTGAGGCCTGAAGCAACCAGCAGCACCAGCCCAACTTTTACGAAATTCGCTGCCATCACCGGCCTGTTCTTGGCAGGAGGTGAAACAGGAGAGCAAACTGACAAGCAGAGGGAAGAGGTTGTCTTGAGGGAAAAGAGGAGATGACAGCATTTCTGAAAGAACCCCTGGAATGGACTGTGGGCTGTGTTCTGCAGGAGGATGAGAACTGATTCCTGGGATGCTTCCCAAAGCCAGACCCCTGCCCGTGTCCAAACCAAGTGAGCCCAGGCAGTGCAAGCAGCAGGAGTGTGGGATGTGCTCAGTGCCACAGCAATCAGCTCACTGCCATACTGGTACTGCCCCTCTTTTCCCTTTCCCCCAGTCTAGTCACTTGAAATTGCACAAGGCTGCAGCCTCTCAGGCAATCCAGGAACAGAATACATTGCAGCTGTTTGTGTTGTATTTATATGGTAATTCCATCATAAACCATTGAGTAAATACTGTTCCACACACATGCCAAATTTAATAATTGTTAGGATTCACAGTAATAGAATGCTGCAGCAGGCTAGATTAGAAATAAGCAATTAAATGTAGTTTTTCCTACACAGGTTAGTTATTGGTCACTCCATCCTGCACCAGGTGGATTAAATCAAACTGAAAAAAAAAAGTCAACTCTGAGGCAACAATAAAAGGTGTAGCAGAAGGCCTGGCTGCAGTGCTAGCCATTCGTGCCTCCCGGTGACATGCTAGTAACAAACTACAGGAATAATCTGACTCTTTTCACATGAACATATTTTTATCTGGAATGTTTGGAACTATAATAAATTAATTTTTCTGCATTATGCAACTATTTCAATTTCCACCAAGCAAAAGCTGTTTTAAAGTTGTGCTAGCTGGTTCTCTCTTCATCCATTTCTGACCTGCGCCTCCTGCTTACTTCTGCTTTGTCTCATCAACTAATAGTGGCCTTGAGAGTCTTGATTTTGATATGTGAAGCAGCATTAAGAGTTTACTTGCTGCACTCTGCTTTATTAGCACTTAATATACTTCAGTGAAAAAGGATTAGCTCAAGAATTCTTGAAAAAGCCCCAAAAGTGCTGACCCAGATTTGGAACAAAACTTATCCATTAACATTTTCTTAACAAGAATTATCTTATTATTGGACAATTTAAGGGAGTAGAAATAGGCCTCAAATTGCTCAATTTAAGTCCAGTCCAGAACAATGACTTAAAATCATTTTCAACTGGAGCACCGTAATTGGGTGGGCTGAGCCGCAGGTTTGCTGCCGAGTGGTTTCCACATTAGAGAAGTCATGCAGCTGATCTGTGCCACCATCCTTTGAAGAGCTCTCAGCAGTCACGGACTGAACAAACAGAGACTCATTTAGGATGGTTCACCCACGTCAAAGACGAGAAAAAGAGAAGGGGTAGAGAGCTGGGCCATTTCCCTTAACCTGTGCTGGAGCTCACCTCGTGCTGACTGAGGTGACTCTTCAGGGCTGTGACTGAGTTTCCAACAGCAACAGATCCATAAACAAGAGGAGGATGAACAGTGTCCTGAGAAGCCCCCCGATCCAGCAGACCCTGTGCTTGCTGTGTATCCCCAGGCAGCTCCTGGCTGAGCTGTTCTGCCTCCATCCCTCTGATCGCCTGCCCGTGCCGGCAGCGCCCGTGGAGCTCCGTGTGCGCTCACCGGAGCAGCGGCGACATCGTTTTGGGTTCGCACAGCAGAGATTGGGGACCCGTTGTGTTCCTGATACCCCCCACCTCTCCGTGCCTCTGGCGTTTACAGTGCTGACAACAACCCCCAAATGACAATTAAATCACTGATGGCTGCAGAGCACGGGCAGCTCCTCCTGCAGGGCCACCTTCAGCCTGGCACCGAGTGACAGCCGCAGCACCTTTGCTGGTAATTGATTACTGCATCCCTTACCAACTGGTCTGAAACTATGGGCACCAGGTGCAATGAGTTCTCCCATTTCTCACTGTGTCAATTCAGGCTTCTTTTAAAGTTTTCGTTGCACTGAATGACTTAAAAGGCAATTTCTTTTTTTGTTGCTTTAAAACACAGCTGGCTACTGTTCTGTTTCTGGCTGGCACACTGAGGATAAAATGTGATCATTAAGTTAATACCCAGTTTAACTATACCAGTCTGCATTGAAATTGAAGCAAAATTATGCATAAAGAGCTTCAGGTTTGCCTCTTCAGTCCCTCTCACTATATGTAATAGCTTGATAATTTTATTTCCCTATAGTAATTATTTTAGTGCTAATATCTTTTTATGCATACAGTAATATCATTTTACTTGTTTCTTTGTCACTGAAAATTATCCTGGAGATTGCAGAACAGACAAAATTGTTTCATCCTGTCACTGGCTGTGACTAATCTCAGTGTTGTCTCCACTTTTGCTTTATGAATTTTGTCTCATTACCAGAAAAAAACCTTAATAACAATATATGCTAAAAAAATAGTTGACTACTGCATACCTGCTTTAAATAAAATGAAATGTTCATTCTTTCTTTTTTGAAAATTTAAGAGACTTCTGCGTGAAGCTGTTCTGCAGCATGTCTCAAAGCACTAGAGGTGTCATTCCTCACTGGGACAGAGTTAGAACTTTACTTAAAGGCTCAAGAATGTTAACATATTCTTCCCAAGTGGTTCACATCCCAGGAGCTCAAACCATTTCATGAACAATAATTAGTTATCCTTCAGCACAGCTGCTGCCAGATAGGCCAGTTATGCAGAGTGTTAGAAGAGAAGCTGAGGCCCAGCCAGGCTGGTGATCTGTGAGGATCACAAAGCTGAGGGGTGAGGTGGGAATCCTGAGCCAGCCCCTCCAGGGGCAGTGTCCTCACACCTCTGCTCGGTTCCGTTGCTCCAGCCACATCTCTGAGTTTGCAGACAAGTTGTGAACTAATATCTGATGGTTTCTGTACTTATTTCCCTCCACTTTCAAACTTCTGCTGCCTTGCTTGCATTTTTGATTCCTTTGGAAACACTCCATAATTCTGGATCGCTTTCAAAAATATTTTCTCTGGTTCAAGCACACATTGAGTGGGATGGGAAGGAGAATCTCTTGACTGTTCTGCAGGGGGTCAGGGTAGACTTCTCCCTGTCACACTGATTTCTGTGCTGGCTTTAAGCACAGCACCAGGGCCCAGGGCTTGCTTGTTCCTGAATTGTTGAAACCACAGGGTGGTGGCTGACCCAGCACCAGGGCTGACACCAGGGCACTCACAACTAGATCTGCAGAGTGCAAGTAAATGAGTTACTTTTTTTTTTCTTCTGTTTTCTGAGCTCTTGAGAACTAATTTTCTAATGTATACATATGTGTAATTTATTTATGGGTTATATTTCTATTTACCAGTGTTAATGGCTTTAATTCATGGTAGCATCAGAATAACTCCCCATCTCCTGCTTATATTTTTGGCAAGCAGTGGAAATGAGAGGTAGGCCTAGGAGAACCTTGTGACATTTAGGCTACACTTCAACTAAATATACCCCAGTAAACACAATGATTTCTAATCGGGAAATCCATCTTGTACGGGCAGCATTTGTGTGTCAGACACACAAGACAGCCTTACTTTACAAACCAATTTTCTATTTGAGTTTTAAAAACAACTACTGAGACATGGCTGTTCTCTCATGACAGACATTTCAAAATGTCTCACTCTTTTTTCCTCACTTTCTGTTACCTTGAAAAAAAAAAAGTGATTTTTTATATTTGTTTCCTTACTTTCTTCATGATGAAATGAAGTCAGAACGTGCAGCTAATACTAGCATGATAACTTTAAAAATACATGTATTTGATCTATTTGTAAATATAAGAGAAATATATTTTGTTTATGTAGTATAGAAAGTTTTTCCTTTGCTTCCATTTTGGGAGAACTGTGAACTAAGCTCATACAGGGGCTGTTTGTTGAGATTGTATAGTTTCATTCCTAGTCCAAGTTTCTGTCAGAAATTCTTCTCAGCTGTGCTTAGTCTGTCATGAGGGACTTCAGAATTTGTCTCCTCTTAATTAATTGAACAGCTTATTTTCTGATGCTGTTTGTCTGGTGTTTTCTGCATAATTATGCTGAGTACATTTTGACCTCTCTATTTTCCCTTTTTCAAATCAATACAGCTGAAGCTGGCCTGCTTTCAGGAATATCTCCCCATTTGGGTACCGAAATATGCAGCCACCCTATTTTTCAGTCTCTAAATTCTTGTTTAACATGAAGGCCAAGTATGATGAACCCTTGGAATGGGGTTTTCTAGAGGTCAGGTTGCTCTTTTTCCAAAAGCATCTTGTATGAATCGGTTGCTTTACCTTCAGGGAGCAGAGTTCCCAGCCCTGTTTCTCCCTGGGTTACAGAGGTAGTACATCAGTTATGGAGAAATAATCATAGAAGCCCCCTGGCCTTACCAGTTGCCACGTTCTTACTGCAAAGTGCTTTTTGTCTCCTTAACCAGTTTTGATGCCCTGGTGAGAGACACTCAGCCCCTTGCAGGATGAGGCCCTGCATCATTCGTGGGCACAGCCTTGGCTCCTCTGGCGGGGCTGGGCTTCAGCTCCGAGCCAAGCTGAGGGTGGGGTGCCAGGGAGAGTTAGAAGGGTTAGAGATGGCAAACGTTCGTGGGTCTGTGTTGCCTGCACCAAGACAGAACTCTTCAGAGCTGCAAGTGATTGCTCTGAGAGGGCTTTGGAGCAGTCAGTTTGTGGTGATATCAGTTAAGGGATGGTGGCTGTAGCTGTGCACGGGGTTGGGAGTCCTTAGAGGAATAATCCAGCCTGGCTAACAAAATGATTTTCTCTTTGGCTTAGGGATTCTTCCACTTCTCAACGGTTACATTGCAAGTAATAAGCAAAACAATAGAGGGACCAGTCAACACAGCATTCAGCTAGAGTATTTTTTACTACTTGAATTAATTACTCCATAGTTAGGTAGCTCTGTGATTTAATTTACATTCCTGAAAAACACCATTAAGACAGTCTGACTGGCTTAATTCATTTTCTCTGCTTCCACACACAGATCAACTTGACATCATTTCAATGGCTGAAACAACAATGATGCCTGAGGAAATTGAGCTTGAGATGGCAAAGATCCAGAGACTTCGGGAAGTGTTAGTCAGAAGAGAATCAGAACTCAGGTTTATGTAAGTATCAGTCCTTCTGGGAAAACACTATGCAAAATTAATCAAAATAGGAAAGAATGGTATTTAGAAGACTTTTATCTGCTTGACATTTTAAAAGGGAGAAAGATAAAGAGCATCCCAGTTAGGTGAGCACTTACAAAATGCCGTTGGGAAATGATTTTTGTAGTTGCAAAGGAAATTACCATTTTTTATTCAGCACCTTTTTTTTTATTCAGCATGATTTGCAGAATATATAAAACAGATTTCTGACTTACAAAAGGAAACTTCAGCAAAGTACGTGTTTATGGAGCATATTTTCCTACCTCATTTCAGTCCTTTGTGGGAAGAATATTTGTCTGAACAAAATATCAACAGGTACGGAATTTGAAGCTTCCACAGTCTAACCTCATTCAGGCTTTATTCCTCCTTCATTAGTGGTCGTAGACAGTCCATGTCACAGGAGAGCACGCTGTGTTCTGCACTAATAGCAGCCAAAATCTGACATTTGTTAAATGGAAGCCATTAAGTTATGAACACAAAACTCTTTCTGATATATCAAATGAAATAGCAATACTCCAAGAGGGATTTTCAAAATTGCCAAAAAGGTCAGGCATAGGAGCCTCACTGAAGGTTCATGAATATTAATCCAGTTCTGATGATGAAGTCAATAGGTTTAATATTCCTAAATCATCGAATTTAGAAGATCAGAACTTATTAATAAGAAGTGTGTTATTTTGAAGTGTCCTCTGTCTGTGAGTATCTGAAGTCAGAAACAAATGCTCTTGCCGACAGAACAAGAATTTCAGTAGATCTAAAGCCTGCTGAACTCAGACCCCTGGCATTAATAAAGCTTCAGTAACCTGACAAAACTCACTGGCCTTCTTCTCACGTTAAAGTACAGGCTTCTGGTACTTCAACCCTTACACTGCAGGTTAATTTTAGTGCAGGTTAACTTTAGTGCCCTGACTTGCACTCCCAGAAGCTGAAAGCCTCACCCCTCTGCAAACAGCACAGACATCTGTCCTCGAGTATTGTCCCAGAAAACTTCTGCCCAGAATCACAGCTTAGACACCTTTGGAAATAAGGGCTGGTAATAGTGGCACTGACCTTTAGTAATGCCATAGGGGTACAAATAAAGTGAACAGGAAAGGTCTTGTCACTCCTGCTCCTGGTAGTCAAATAACTACTTGGTTATTGGTTTGTACATAAATATAATCTGGAAGAAGCCTCATCATTGAACCCTGCACTTCTCTTGACATTTTCTATATCAAACAAAGCACTGAAATAAACTACCCCAGTGAATGAGAGCAATTGTTCTGTTTGTTCTGGTATCCAGTCTGTTCTTTTCATTTCCCCCACGCTCCCACTCTTTACTCTGAATTGCCTGGCAGGTGTTTGAGTAAGGATTTAACACAGGAGAGCTTGCTGGTCGAAAAGGGAACAGAACTGACGTTCCCACTGTGGCACTGTTCTGCTCCTGCCTTAGATCTCCCCCTCACACACGGCCTGGAGCTGCCCAGGAGCACTCCCAGCCTCTCCCTTGGCCCGAGGTACTGGCAAAGCAGGGAGGTGACAGAGGCGGCGACTGCCGGACGTGGCCCCGGTTTCTGTCTTTTCTAAGCCATGGAAAGCCGCAGCCACAGCCCCTCTCATTCCTTCAGCTCCAGCAGGCCAAGATGACCACTTTTCCAGGGATATTCACAGCTTTCTAGCCCAGCTGCTCCCTGCTGTGTGGCAGAATATTCTGACTCTGCTCATGAATCCTTGAGGCAGTTAAATTCAGTTTGTTAACGCCACTGAACGAAATGGCCAAAAAAATTGTCTATTTGACTTTATTTATTTTTAAAAAATGTTTTTACAATCTATCCCTGACAAGAGAGAAGCATGTTGCTAGTGATATGCCAGTAATACAGCAGCACCTGTTCTTTACAGCTTTTCATGTTTACACTGACAGAAGGGCTTGGCTGCACTTGTCTTCAATGACAAATATCTCTTAATGACAAATGTATTTTAATGACCTATTGCTGAGATTAACAGCACAAGTCATAGCTACCTCAGTGGTCCAAGTTTTTTGTATCTGTTTAACTAAGCAAACGACATAAACTCTAATTCACAGACAGACTGTGGAAAACTTTCTATGTAGCCATATTTTTTTTCCCTTTTGATTTCTGAAGTAATGCATTGCCAATGTCCCAAGACCAGAAGTCTGTATCTAGGTCATGAATTGCAGTAACTGAGTTCTTCTGACAGGAGCAGATTCCCCTGGGAATGACCTGTACAACCAACCAGAGGAAGCTGAGCCTCCTCAGACAGGTTTGAGGCAGACTGAGCTTTGAGCACTGCTAACGAGCAGCTACACCTACGCCCAGACACGGAGTGCCAGACCAGCTTTAATGAGAACCACATCTCTTTAGTTCTTGCATCTGCTTTGGCTTTTCCTTTAATTATAGCAAAAGGATAAAACACACACATAGTATTAGAGAAACTGTGGTATGTGTGTATTCTCTTTTTTGCCCTTCATGCTGTTAGCAACAGAATAAAATTCTCTTGAGTTAAATTGGGGGTTTTTATAGTTCTTCTCAAAGCATGAACACGATGAAACGATCCTGTATCACTTCACATCCAGCCACAGCTTACATTTCCAGCTACATTTTTTAAAGTAATGGTTCATTCTTCTCACTGCCTGCCTGTCTGACTGATCATTTTATTCTCATGCAGCCAGAGCCCAAAGCAGGACAAAGTACATTGTGGCAGTGCTTGAGGAAAGCTCAGAGTGTGTCCCCAGCCCTCGGGTGCCCGTGGCTCCCTCCTGTCCCAGGCACGCCCAGCCTGTCAGCTCTGCTTGCACACCCTGCAGGTGCCACAGCTCCTCACTGCCTTCAAAAACACTCACTCTCAAGAGTAAAACAAAACACTGCAAACTAGACCTGCTGCTGATGGGAGCCACAGCAAGCTCTTCCTCTGTCAGGTTTAATCCAAGGAAGGAACGTGCTCTAAGGCTGCTAATTGAATTTACTGCTTTCCTTGAAGAAGATGCAGATGTGGTAGCCATAAAATGAGGAAATTTGGCAGAGAACTGCTCCAGGTTAGCGTATCAGCCAGTAAAAAACACCCAACAAACCCAACTGAAAAAAAAAACCAACCCAACAACCCAGCAAGGTGTAGCTGCTCAGTGGTCCTGGAGTTGGTTTGCATTTTTCACACTTCTGTGTGTGAACTAGGAAAAACTGTTCTGTTGATATATGAGATCACCAGTAAGGTAATGTTCCTTCTGGCAGTTCCTCAGCTGTGGTTTGTGTCTCTCTGTGACACTCTGTGCCTCTCTTCAGTCGGTGCAAACTCTGCACGAGGGAGTCCTTGGCAAAGCATAGAATCACAGAGCAGTTTGAGTTGGAGGGGACCCACTGCCTGGTGGACAGGCACTAATTCCCATCCAAATTATTTTGAAATTCAGAGGATATCGTTAAGAAGGTGTTGCAATTTCACCACATCTCTATTCCAGGCCCACAAATGATGTGCTGTCCCCAGTCCCACAGAGCTGGTTTTTAGTGACAGACCAAGGATTCACTCTCAGACAAGCACAGATATTTCTGTAGTCTGCTATCACTGTATTAAAAAAAGCCTTCCCCAAAATACAGAAAGAGCCATCTGTGACAACAGTGGAAACAGGTTTTACCCTGTTTAAAAATGAAACAGCAAAAAATTTTAAGTGAAAACCATAAATATCCATACAGTTTCAATAGGTGTGACTTTCCACTCTTTTGTTTTGCTTTGCAGTCCTTTGTACACTCTTTTTCCTCTGCCTTGCAGAGAGAAGTGGGAATTCCTTACAGGTACACTGAACATAATGTAAGACCTCATTTCAGTAATTGACAACTAAAGCACTTGAAGTGTTGTCACACAAAGATAGGTTTAAACAGTGTGACTTTCTGGAACTCTGAAGCAGAAACGTACAGTGCAGAAACTTCAACTGACATCTCTGATTTTTAAATTTGTAATCATTTTCATTGCAAAACACAGCTTTTTAATTCTGCTGCATGAAACTCAATAAAATTAGATGTAGGACATCTTATTCTTAGCCTGGACTCTGATTTTTTTTGATTTGAAAAGCAAGGAAAGCAGCTGAACTCTTCTATCTATGTGACAGACTATTTGCTATCTACCACAGTGAGACAGTTCATCCTGTCGTGTCTACTTTATAAGAGGCCAGTTTTCTGATAATTCTTGTTTTTATTGATACAAAGAAACAAAGAAAGCAAAATGAGCTGAAGCAATGGACTAACAGGTCATGATGTTTTCCAGACCATTGTGCAAACTGCAGGTCAGATATTAACCTTTGTAAATGTGTCCTTTGCTTTGCTCCTTTTCTTTCCTCCTTTAAAGAAAACAAGCAAGCAGCTGTACCCTTCATATCCTGGAAATCCACACTAGTTCTAGCTGAATATCTGCTTGCTATGAAGAATTACCTAAAGTTTATGAGGAGACAATTCTCAGATTATAAAATCAAGCCTTCCTCAATTAGGTAATGCCACAATTTATGTTGCACAATCATATTTTAGCTCAGGCAGCCTCAGTCACAGCAGAGCAGATGCCCTGTGATTTGGTCTGTAATTATATTATCAAATGCTATTTTTGTCTCAAGACCCTGCCTTGCTTAGTGCCCAGAATGGACCTCCTCAGGATATGTCCAGGTTATGTAGAAATTGTGGCTGTTTGTAGCATCTCCCTTCTATGCTACTGATACTATAAAATTTCATAAAATTATGCCAGGAGCTGTTGTGACCATCTCCAGCCAGCCCAGGAAATGAAAATATAGCTTGAAGCCATCATATACTCCAGCTCTTCTCAGTTTGTTTTTAAAATAGCTGAGAACTCAGCATATATTGATATGAAGGAGACAATATGTACAGAAAAGCATCAGTTTATAGCCTGCCAGCACTCCCCCTCCTTCGCTTCTCAGGCTTCTCTCAGCTCCTTTCTTAAAATATTCTCTATAAAAAGAGTTTTGGGTCAAACTGTAAACGTTCAATCTGTCTGTGCTGTTAAGGAAAGCAAACACACTGCTGCAGAACATGCACTCTCTCTCTTGCTTTCTAATTCTCCTGTCCCACTTCCCTTTTTTTTTCTTTCCTGGTGAGATAACAGACCCAAAAACTGAGGGAGCTGCTCAGGCAGCATCCTCTGTGTCACACATTTAATGTGTTACTGCTGTGGATGTGTTTGGCTTCAGAGGCAGTTTGGGATCACTGGGGGCATGGAAATCTACTGTGCTGAAAGACACAGTTGTAAAAATGGGTGATACATGTGTTAGCTCAGTTTAGCTGACAGGGAGGCAGCAAACCCCCAGACCTTTGTGTGACACAGATCAGATCAGAACTGAACTTCAAAATCATTTGTAGTGCAAAATTCATGCATTTTAAAATGCATTAGCGTGTTGGGACCCAGTGAATATTATTAGTGAAGGTGAGATCTTCTCACCCACATTTGCTGCCTGTGCCTGTGGAAAGGCACGGGGTTCTTCTAAAACAGCATCCACTGTCACCGTGGAACACAGGCTGTGGGAAACCTGCCAGTGCCTCATACTGCTGGCTTTCCAGATGGAAAGCAGAGCTTGAAGCCAGCTTTATTGGATGACCTTGAACTAAAACTGTGGAAGTTGCTTCCACCTGTGATAGCTGTTGTGGGATGGTTATTTCTGCCATGTAGGTGATACTGAATGGCAGTTTTTTAATGTGTAGGGAACAGAAGATATTAAACATAAAGCCCTATTAGGTTGCTTTAGGCAATTACTGAAAACATTTTACTCATTAAACTTTTTTTTTGTCTGTAAAAATGCTATAAATACAATGGTGTATTTGCTTAATGTCTGTGTGGTTATTGCATCACCAGACTAATACTGTGAAGAGGCCAAATGCACCTCCACACTGACTCAGAATTCAAATTGGTCATTGTCTTTGTGCACTCCCACTACACACTAGTAGATGACTCCCTCTTCTCCAGAGTGCTCATAATATCTACATCATCCAAATTCTCCACAGATCTATTCAGGATTTTAGACCATTTTACACTATTATGTTTGCTTACTTGAAATCCCAGACCTTTTATGCAGAAAAGTCTGCAGCAGCTTGAGTTGGCAGTCCCACACCTTCATTAGCTGTCCAGAGTACATAATTTATCCCTAGTTTGGTTTTTTTTTTCCCCTTGTTTCAAATCAGGCTTACTTTTTCTTGACTTACCTTTTAAACCTTTATCCTTCCCCCCATTTGCAAAACCCCATGAATCTCTGTTGTCCTGCTGGGACATTGATGCATCCATTGCTGGTAGTAGTTGAGGTGGGATAGTCAGTAATGGTCATTCTGGAGGTGTTGGGTATAATGGTAGAACCTCAAATTTAGGGCAAATTCATGGAGAAAAATGTGTAGTCCATATTGGTTCTGAGAACAATGGGACATCCACAGAGGTCAGGTAGGAGTCTCACCTTTGTGTTGTTTGCAGTACATACAGCACACTGGTGTTTTAAATTTATTTTAAATGCAGACAGGTGTCTCTGCTGATTGCCTGCCTTCATGCAGCCACTGCAAAGGGAAGCAACACCAAAGAACACAAGAACTCCGAAGTGGGAGGTTAATGCACTTGGTGATGACAACCTTAAATAAACCAACTTAGAAATGCCACCTTTTAATTTAAAATGAGTGCAGTACATCTAGTAGACACAAAGTGGGAAAATGAAAGTCTCATTACCGGCTGAACTCGGAAAGTAATGCTGCAAAGTACCACAAAAATGTGTACATGGAGTGTTCCATCCTCAGGTGAGAAAAGGCAGCAGTAATTGCTGTCTTTGTATGCACAGAGTTAATTTCAGGTTTTAATTCTTTCTTGAACCAAATACTTTAAGTCTGTTACAAGTGTCTCACTAATGTAACATCAGCTCTGATTTCTCAGTGGCTTCGTGCCTCATGTGGCAACAGAGCCACACTCTGAGCATTACCCTGGGGAAGGGCAAGAGGGAGGGAAGTGGAAGGAGATAGAACAGGCTGCCAGAGGGGTGAATAGCAGTGGTAACTCACTGCTTGTATATTGCTAAGCAGGTGTTCTGACTTTTGCTTTCTTGGGTACTTTTGATTCTTTTGCTGCTCCATTTTTTTCTTCGGACTGTGTATTATCTGTTTTCTGCCATCTGAGGTTCAGCACGGAATTCCCTTAGGACTGTTTACTTATGTAAAGTTCAGCATCCGGTACTTTTGTCTGAGTTTGGCACCTTGCTGTTACTGCAGTGTAAATAAATAACACCAGCAAAACCAGGTTTTTGCTCATGAATAGAGCTGTTGTTGTTGTCAGTGTTTTCTGATAAGATCCATCTTTTCATGGAAAGGAGCAATAAATCTTTTCTCCTTCACAGTTCTGGAATCTTAAAAATACAGTATCACTTACTGTGATTTCTTTCCTTTTTTTTCCTTCCTGATTGTATCTTGCTCTAGGAACACAGGATGCACTTGGGGAGGCTGTAGAGAAGGAGGCAGTTGTGTTTTGATACACATTGTTAATAAATGTACATGTCAGGCTGGCAGCTCCATAAGATAAGGCACCGTTAGGGCAAACACCAAGCCCAGCTGCACGAGGGACAGCGTGGTGTCCCACGGGTGCAGCCTGGTGTGGCACAGGCTCTTCTCTGCAGGACAGGGTTAAGTTGTGGCTGTGACTGAGTGTCCCCACTGAGCTTTGCACATTGCAGTGGTGTTTCACTGCAAATAACCAGAGTCCTTGAGGAAACAGCCAGGAAACTGCAAGTGTGAAACGGCACAATGTGGTTTTGTAATGGAAGTTGTCAGACAGTCAAAGCTTGAGGTCTCTGAGGTGAGGGCAGCGTTTCTAGGGGACTGCCCAGGATCTGGAATGTCAGTGTGCCCACTGCAGAGCTGGGAGCTCCTGTAAGGTCCAGCTCTGCCAAGTCTCCCAGCTCCTCACACGGAAGCCTGGAAGCCTCAAGGACATGAGTTCAGGACAGACTTGCAAAGTTCTGGACTGTGCACTTTAAGCTAAAAGTCCAGAGATCAGCTCTCAAAGAGGAAGGAAAATGCCTTAGTTCAGTTGGATCTCTCTGCAGACCCATCTCCTTTGCCCTGTTGACAGCAAACCACCAACCCCAGAGGAAAACACGACATGACACTTCCAGATTTTTGGCTGTAAAAATGGTGCATTAAAATGCTCAGAAGGGAAAAGCTTTTTTTAAATGGTGTATAATGATAAACATATAATTTGGAAAGTAATTAATTGTAGACTTAGTATTTGGTAGCTGAGATGTTTGTGTCTTAGAACAAATGTAAAAGAAGGAATTTTCATTATTGTCTCTGTTGGACGGCTAGAAAAATAATTCTTTAATAGAGAATTTGCTTTAAACAGCATTTTCTACATTGAATATGTGTTGTGATTGCCACAAAATGTTGTTAATAGAAGAGAGAGCAGCTTTAATCTTTTGACGTTGTCATTTTCAATCCAGAAATTTACCACTGTATTTCCAGATTTAACCTTTAATCCCAAACTGTTTTTCACTTCCCAGTTCTTGGCTACCTGTGCTCTGGTTGGCATGGGTGGAATACTGTCCCCTGAGACCACCCCAGCACATCATGCACACGTGGCACTCAGTTCCTGGGGCCCTTTTGGACAGCTGAGCTTCCTCTAGGCAAGGATGTTCTGAGATAAAGTGCCCCTCTTGCCCTGTGGTATTTCACTGGTCCTTCTCACTTGTCTTCTGTTATAAATAGGAGAATTGAAAAGCCCTGAAATGGACTGTCAGTGTTTGATTTCATACCAGAAACCTTTATGTTCTTTTCAGCTTTGATAACAAATAGTTGCTCTTCTGGTTTTAAAAGTAAGAAAAGGTCAAACATGAAGGCAAATTAAGAAGGAAATGTATCATCGATTCTGCTAGAGACAATGCACAGCCAGGCCTAGACTTTCCTCCTTCTGCTGCCTAAAATCCAAAAATAAAACTTCCAGAGCAGTTCAAATGAACCAGGCACATAAGTTGTCCCCATGCTTTTGCACAGAATCTTCTGTGGGCTGCTGCAAAGGGCTGATACTTGTGAATTTAAATCTGACTTCTCAATTGTCTATATGTGTTTAGACAAATTAACTTAGTCAATTTTTGCCACGTGGAGAAATATTCCCCTCACAGTGGGGCAATTTCAGGAAAACTCCTCTTGTTACTCTTGATTCATAGTAAAACTTTACAACTGGCAGAGGAGATGGCCAAGCTCAAGAGAATTTAGCAATGTCAGTGAAAATGAAAAATAGACAGCTTCTCTAGACACTGTTCTGAATTTATGTGAAATATACCTTAAATATGACCCTTCAGGGGCTGAGAATTTCAAATGCCATCTTCAATTCTCTGAAACAACAGCTGAATTACAACTTGGTTGTGCAAGTTGTGGTTCAGTAGCTTCTCTGAACTGTTCCTCCAGCAGAGAGCACTTTTAGAAGAAAAGTCAGACACATTTCCTTGAATAGTGCAAGTTAATCACAGGACCTCTGATGTGTGAGCTGCCCTGCCAAGCAGGCTGGTCAGCAATCTGTTACCTTAATTGCCAGCTCTGTGTCTTCCAGCCCGAGCAGCACCAGGTGCTGAGCTAAATAACAGCGTGATAAACAGCCACCAGAATGGCTCAAACAACGTGCTCTGTATTCATTAAGTGTTGCCTGTGATCTCACAGATTTATAATTAGAAGATTTAAGTAACTAAGCTGAGCTGACAGGGACAAAAAGGAGTCAAATATAGAAGAGGAGCATCAGGTGGAGGTCGGTCTCTTCTCCCACATAACAAGCAACAACACAAGAGGAAATGGACTCAAGTTGCACAGGGAAAGTTTAGAGTGGCTATAAGGAAAAATTCTTTGACTGAAAGGGTGATCAGGCATCAGAACAGGCTGCCCAGGGCCGTGCTGGAGTCGCCATCCCTGGAAGTGTTCAAAAGGCACGGGCATGTGGTGTGGTGGTGAACGTGGCAGTGCTGAGGTGACTGCTGAACTCTGTCATCTCAGAGGTGTTTTCTAACCTTAACAGTTCTGTGATTCTATAAATTTACTGTGCTGCTGGACTCCCAAGAACACTTCCATCACTGCAGATTCCCCACAGCTTTAGCAAAGCCCTAAACACCTGCAGTACCCAAAGGCAGCCTCCACTGAAGTCCCTGGAATCTGCAGCTTGACAGCACATCCCCATCTCTGTAGCAATTCTCTTTATCACATCTCTTTACTTCAATTCCCCAAATCTCTCCATCACTACTGGTTGCTCCTGGCAGGTGTTCAGCTTTCTCTCTGGGGGCACCACAAGGGGATGATCTTTTTATCCCTACATTGAGACCTGCAGTTACAGATTCGTGCCAGCTTGTGACTCAGCATGACACCTGATTCTCAGGCCAGCTCCCAGATTGGCACTATCAAAGTCTTCAGAAACTCCAACAATTACAAGCATTTTACTCCTGGGACAGAAATTTATTAGAACTAAAAATAATCTAAGTGCCTGCAAACCCACTTGGAAGAGAGGGAAGGAAACCAACAAATCCGGTCTACATTCCTTTTTTAACTTCAAGCACTCTAATCTAATAACAGAAAACAAAGGAATCTCAGACCTCCTCTTACAGACGTGCTAGAGGGAGTACAGATCTATTTCTGGCTTTGAAAGTCATTCAGCAAAGGCAGAAGCTCTCTAGACACACTGAACTGCTCTGCTCATCCTGAAATCAATGAAAATGACATTTGATGCTTATGTAGCTGTTGCTAATAGTTCTTACACTCAAATATGAAGTATTTGTCAGTCTTGTTGGCCGTCTCTGTTTTTGGCTGACCATTGAGGGGGGTGTTTAGTGATTTTTCCATGAGCTTTCAGTATAATTTTTGCTTTTTTCCTATCTGTGTCTCTAGATGGCACCTAGGTGTTACACTAGGGAATTTGGTTTTCTTCCTTGGCTGAAAAGAAGGTAGAAAAATTTAGCTGTTGGGGAATAATTTCTACTGAAACAAAGCAAAACAATTCTTGTGTGTCTGGTACAGAATGTTTCTTTTTTAAGTCCTGCCTCCCATTATCTTGCACAGCCCTTGAGGCTTTCCAGGGCACAGCTGAAGGGGAGGGCTGGTGCAGATGGGGCACAGCAGAGGTGCACAGCAGAGGTGCACACAGATGGGGCACAGCAGAGGTGCACAGCAGAGGGGCACAGCAGAGGTGCACAGCAGAGGGGCACAGCAGAGGTGCACACAGATGGGGCACAGCAGAGGTGGCTCACGCTGTCCCTCACTCGTGGCTCGGGGGCTGTGACAGCGCTCGGGGCGCTCTCCCCGTGCAGCTGCACCACAGACACTGGCACAGGGCTCAGTCACTGGGCCAGAGCACTGCAGGCTCTCCCGACCCACTTATTTGCCTGTCATTTTGTGACATGTTTGGAAAATCTTTTGCTCATGCTGTTTGTTCATTATGGGGTCTGTTTTTTAGTTTTTTTGTTTGGTTGGTTGGGTTTTTTTGGCAAACAGAGAGTCTGCTTGTAGGTTGTGATGATATAGCTTGAAATGCCAAGAGAGAAAAGAATAGTGTGTGCTTGTGTGATATCTCCAAGCATACAGAGGGTGTTCTGCAATAAGCCATGAAGAAAGAGAAAGCAGAATTGCAGACAGCATGTCAGGAATACATGAAGGCACACTGAGAATTCATCCCTAGTTCAATACTACTGCAATTACTCCAGGAATGGATTTGGACTCCTAACAAGAGAAATGTTTTATCATTTTTATCATACTCATAACTCATGTGTTTAAGATTCCTGAGCAGACATTTAAAGCTCAGCTCTGCAGGGAAATCTGCCGTATTGTAACTGCTGTTTGCTCCACTGATGTTGCATCTACAGCATGAAAAGTGTTTGCACAGGGACTGGGAAGAATGTACCATCTCTTCCAGAGAAGAGAGTTCAGCACAGGTTGGGTGTGTATTGCAGATGTCTCAGGCAGCTCTGCAGGCACCCCAGCCGTGCCTGGAGGTGCTGTGTCCGTGCCTGTGCCAGGCTGGGCCAGCAGGGAAAGGCACTGCACCCTGCACAGCCAGCACCTGCTGTCCTGCCTGCCTTCCAGGAAGCACAGCGAGTGTCACAGTGCTTTGGACAAGCTGGACAAGGGTCTGTGTGACTTCTCCTCCAGCCTGTCTTGCACTGATAGATTTGATTGTAACATAGGAGAGAATGGACTGCAAAATGAAGTTCAGTGTGTTCCTTCAGCTTCTCTGTAGGTTAGGGGACCCAAAGGAGGATTTTCTCCTCTACTGCGGATTTCTGCTCTCCTTAAGATTTCCAAAAGCTCTTTTTACTTCCTAAAGAGGCCTGATAGTAATAACAAGATGCTCTCAGTCAAACCCTGCTGAGCATCCAGCTTCCAAATGAGAAATACGCTGGGATTTGGTTTTTTTCTGAATCAGCATTAACTTCTTCTGGGACTCCTGTAATTGCTCCCATCCAACATCCAGAGCATAAGGGGGAAAAGAGAGGAAGGTTCATAGTACCAGTACAGATTGAATGGCCTTCTAAGAGCTTTCCTTTCCAGGAATTCTTCTTCTTCCCTTTTCTTCAAGGGCAACTCTTGCCCAGGACAGCACCTGCTGCCCTGCATTCGGCATTATTTGCTAGCAGGTGTGGGATGTGCTTTATGGCTACAAGCAACCATAGATCCTGCTTGCATTAAGTCAGATGGATGAAGCTTTGGCACGGTCTCATATGCCCCTCAGCCCTCCCTTTAGTCATTTAACCTTTTTTTCATTACTTTTTTCCTAATCAGCACTGTGGAGTGGATGAAGCACAAAGGCTGTGTGACACAGATGGGAGGAAAGATGTTCCATGTGCTGAAGGGCATTGGTGCAGATGGTAGGTTTAGTTTTTGTCCATCAGCACAATGCACCAGCCTGCAGAACTGGGACTCTGGAGAGGTCATCTGACTTATGATCTTTGGAATTCATGTGGTCACAGAGCTGTTACAGACCCAAAGTGCTTTGGCCACGGATTTACTTCTCTCCCGTGTGTTACAAGGCAGGAACAAAGTTTAGGTCTCAGGAAAAAGAGATGCTAAGAATATACGTGGAGTACCAGCTACATGCTCTGCAGTCAAATTAAAAACCAGCCAAAATAATAGGGAGGAAGTGCAACTAAAGTTGCAACGTGGGGTCAGTACCTTTGCCACAAATTGGGCACAGGGACTGTGGGGACTGCTGAACATGAATGGTCTCGCTCACTTGGAATATACTGCTGCTGCTGTTTTAAATTCCTGAAAATCCTCAGAGAAGAGCAGTGCCATTAGCTTTCTGGAGTTCCTTAGTGAGGGCAGGGAGCCAAACTGATATAGTAAAGTATTTTAATTAGTGTATTTCAGAGCTTTTCAGAATGAAGCCAAATCTACGCAGTCAGAAAAAAAAAATCCTCTCTTTATCACAGAGATCTCTTTTGCAGAAACTCACTGTTGTCTTCACCAGTTGAGAGTGTGGCCCGATATCATTTGAATACAGCAGTTCAATATTGAACATTTCTTGCCAAGAAACTGTCATCTTTGTTAGCCATGGTCATCTCACTCAAATGTATTAACGTGACACCCAAAGTGCATGAACACTGAATAGACAAGGAGCTGTGAGGCTTGCTCATATCCCAGCACATTTTGATACGGACTCTCCTGGGAGGACAGCATTTAAGATTAATTGATAAAAGTAATTTCGGTACTATTTAGTGTGATGGAGCTCAAGAGTAAAGCAGGCTTTGCTTGTGATGAGCATGAATAGTATGGGGAGCCTAAGTAAGAATATTCATCAGTAAAAACATCTCTGCCTCCAAGTGTCCTGAACACACAGGGCAATGGACCATGCACTGGTCCTGAGGCAAACATGCTGATCTTCCCAATAAAATTAAGTCTTACAAGACAGATGAGCAGTGAGAGAGCAGATCCCAGCGGATGTGACAGGGGTACATAAAGAAGGAGAAGAGGTCAGCAATAAGAATTATTGGGAGAGGTATTTCACAGTTGTATTTTGAGAGGAGAGGGGTAAAAAGGCAGCAGGAATAGCTGCCATAGCACAGTGAAAGTAGCAGAACAGGCAAGATGGAGTTAACCGAAGCAGCAAATAATAAAAGGATCAACATGTTTTACTAACAGGAGCAAAGCAGCTGAAGGACAGCTCCCTGCAGAGACCTGCGTTCCTTGCAGAGGCGGCAGGGAGAATAAAAGCTCTTGGGCTGTGATTAAAATCTTATTTGTGCCAGAAACACCTACTTTTTCCATTCCTCACTTAATTCAATGATTTGGCTGCATTATCCTTTGGGGGCTCACTCTCACCTACTCACACACTCGAATCTCTCAGCCTTCCTCTCCTGAAATACCACGGTGACAACTCCTGCTCTGATGGCGCTTCAGCTACCTTCGGGTGCTCTGGCAACAGCCAGTCCTCCCCTCAGGCACAGGATTATGGAAAACAGAACTCAGAGATCCGTGGGCAAGGAGAGTGCTGGTGAGATCCAAGAGAAGGTACAATTAATCACCGAGGCTGGGCTTTGTGTTCTGCAGGGTGTGATTTCAAAATGGAAACCCCAGATGCAGCCCTTGGAGCCAACACCTGAGCCTTGGCTGCTGCTGTGGCTGAGACACTGAAATAAAACCTGTGCCAGGAAACTAATGTTGAAGGCTGCTACCTTCCAGGGGAATAATTCAGTGTGGCAGCTCTCAGGAGAAGCAGCAGTTTCAATGAGAACTGAAGGTGCAGTTTCTGCTAATGTTACTTTTTTTTTTGAAGCTGTCTTCTGTGTCTTAGCATTCATGGACTTTCTGCACACATCAAGGATTTGAAGCATTCAACATCAACCTGAAGGACCTTCACCCAAGGCACAAGGCCTCAAAAGTAGATAAATGCCAAATTATGACAGTATCCAGATCTCTCTATTAGAGCTGAATCATGAGTAAGGTCACAAAGAAAGCTGGTAGTGGCATATCAACCCTGCCCTGGCTGTGCCAATAAGGGATCATCTCCTGCTGCCCCTTCCCAGGCTCTCTGTTATTCTCACCCTTGCTCTTTCCCCAGTGAAAGCTTGCTGCAGTAAGTGCAGTATGGCACACCTGTCTTTTCCCAGGACCATTTTGGATACAGGTGCCCGTTCCAGAATGTTCACTGGTGTTCAAGAAAGCAAAAGGCATCTGAAATTATCTACAGTGACAGGTATGAACCTACACACAAATTAGAGCCAGCAAGACAAGTAATCAAGGGCTCAGGGGGCATTTAGTATTAAATACCCTTTGCTTTCTGATAAAACAGGTGAGTGAAGAGCATCAGGATCCCCTGGTCAAGCTCCTGCCTTTCAGGCTCACAGGTCCCAGGCAGGGGCCAGGGTCGTGTATTCAGATGAGATCTGGCCAGCCCCATCAACCCAGGGTGGAGCCTGCAGGTCTGACCTTGCTTTCTCTGTTTCTGCAGGATGGATGACATCCAGCTGTGCAAAGACATTATGAACCTTAAGCAAGAGCTGCAGACTTTGGTAGCAGTCCCAGGTAAAGGCTGTCTCCACCCAGTACCAGGGTAATACCTGTGTTCCTGACACCACCCCCACCCGTGCATCACCCCCTGCCTGCCTCAACCATCACAATCTCCTCCCCCCAAGGTTGAATTTCATATCTCTTTCCTCTAGTCCTTATTTTTAGTTCCTATTTTCCGACCCATCGTTATAATCTCTGTGTCTCTAAATTCCTTTTCATACTGTACTTCATTGCTCCCATGGCAGCAACCCTGCAACCATCACTCAAACAAGGAGAACATTCCTTATTTCTTGCACTCCCGTGGCAATCTCAAGGGAACCAAGTGGCACAGAGTTTGTCAGGTCAAACAGGAGTTTGTGCATTGGATTTTAACAAAGCATCTTGAGCTATTTTCTTACCAAAGCTCTTAAAAAAAATCCCAAGCAATGTCTTGCAGAGTAATTGAGTATTAAAAGTAGGCTTAGCAAACCCACAGAGCCTTCAGACCATTAAGCTGATCAGAGTCAACAGCAGCAAGTGAAGAGAGCAAAGAGGCAGTGACCCGGCTTGCTGGGGTTTGGGTGAGTCAGGTCTGAAAAGCCATTGCCTTCAATCAGCAGTTGATTCTCAGACATCTGAAATGTCCCACACCACCCCCTCGCACTCCCTAGAGTCCAAAGTCATACACTCTTTTCTCTGTTTTTGACCAGAAAAAGAAAAAACAAAGATGGAGAAGCAAAGAGAGGATGAACTGATTCAGAAGATTCATCGACTTGTACAAAAGAGAGATTTTCTTGTAGATGATGCAGAGGTGGAGAGATTACGGTAAGAACCAAGAGCAACTGAACTTATTAAGTGACATTCCACAAGCCCATTAATACAATAGATTAAGTGACAAAATTTAATCAACATTAATGAGAGAGAATTGGTCCTTCAAAACAAGTTAAAAGCCTCCTCCCCATTCCATAGGAAAAACATTAAAACTAAATTACTCTAATTCTGTGGCTCTTTATCCCATTAATGATTCAGTCATCTCATGAATAACAGTGGGCTTTGGTCTCTTATTTTCCTACCAGAAACAGTCTGGGCATTTTGTATTTAAAAGTAAAGGATTTATGCTGCTACCAGGGAATTCTCTTGGCATAAGAAGTAGACATGAAATAGAATTCTACAAGGGGCACATTTGTAGACATCAAAAATCCTCCTTTTTTAATTATTCTGTGGTCAGGCTGATTACTACTGTTCTCACCTTGTCATAGTGAAAAACCCACCCAAAACAACCCCAGCAACAACAAAAAACCTCAAACCAACTACAAAGACTCAGTAGTGCAGCCCTACCAAAGACCATAAGCAAGTTCAGAAGGGTTTCCTCTCAGTAGCTTAGTCCAAAGTTGCCAACAAAGTTGTAGTCTTCCTCAAAAGTTCACTTCCAGCACCCAAACCCAATCTTTTGTTTGAGATCAACGCTGTAAAGAGTCAGTTTTGCTCTTACTTCCCTCTCTTTCAGCAGTAAGGAGTCAATCCATTTATCCAAAATGACAATATCTCCTCCAACACATTTAAATTCTAAGCAACCAAGGAGAGGATAAAGCAAAGCTTTTGCCAGAGTCCTGCAGCTGATCAAAGAGAGCTGGCCAAAGGCAGCAGCTGACAAAGCAGCCTGAGCTAGAATTGAACCCAGAGCTCTCACTGAGCCCCGTGTGCAAATTGCAAAAGCCTCAGCAGCAGTTTTCATTCAGGCAAATATTTTGCTTTTTAATATGCGGCAAAACTAGATATTTCTAAAAATAGCAGACATTAATTGTTTACTAGTGACTTGATCCTAGCTGCTCTAGCTTTTACTGTCCCATTTACAGAGGAAGCTGTCATTCCTCTAACACTTATTTTCCCTCTTTCCACCAGGGAAAAAGAAGAAGACAGAGAGATGGCTGAGTTCCTTCGCACCAAGTTAAAACCCATAGACAAAGCAACACAGTCTCCTACCAGTGAGTTCCTAGTCATTAAGAAAAAAACAAAAACAAAGCCTCCAAAACCAATTGATTAAAAGAGCATTTTCAAAGGCCAGCCCCTGGCAAAAGCTAGGTGAAGATAGCTAGATCATCCAGAAACAACACAGTGTGTCAGCACCTGCTGGCCACTTAGACTTCAGATACCAAATTATCCCTTAAAACTGAATTTAAGTCACCTATGGCCTCTTCAGAATTGCTTTGTATGTTTTAAATATGCAAAGTATATTTGTATACACAGTGCCACAACCTGCTTTTCTAAGCAGTTAGATTTTTATTAATTGCTTTCCCATCTGGTTCTGCAAAAATAACTGAAAAAACCCTCTTCAGATCCATGCTTGAGTATCTGAAACAGTTCACCTGTTTTACTGAAGCAAGATGGAAACTAGAGAAAAGACTGCAAACTTCCACAGTTGACCCAAATTTCTTTCATATTACCATCAAAAACAGGCTTTTGAATCGCCCCAGTCCCAGTTACCTGTAGACAGAAGGGCAAACACACTGGTTTCTGAGAGACTAAGTGGGTTGCATGACCCCTTGGAAGATTTTAGCTGCAACTTTCAAACTGAACAGTCACAGCAGGAGCTCTAGAATTACACAGATTGATTTTGCCCTGTCTCAAGATGAGCTCTGAAGCAGAGAGAGTCAAGTGAGGGCAGAGCCCTTCTTAGAGAGGGACTTTGGCCCACCAGCTGCAGAGGTTGGTATCAGACATTCTGCCACTTTGCACAGGTCAAGGTCTGGCTCAGGAGTTCCCAGAGGGAATGGCATGGCTGTGAAGTTCAAGTACAAGGTTGAGAAGAGACGTTAAGATGCATCACTAATTATTTATTACCCCCTTAGTCACAGGGAGCATGACTCATCTCCCTTAGTTTACTTTCTCATTGCTTTTAAATGCAGTTTTAGAGATAAAAAGATTCTTTTCACCCTGAAAAATGAAAACCTGCCTTTATCTTGTTCTGCTAATTACAACGGCCAAGTTGATGAAGGAATAAATTCTAGCAATACTTTTGTTCTTCAGCTCCTTTCCTTGTTGGGAGTTAAACAGTGAAGTGACTTGGTGAAAGGACCCATTATCTGACCCTATGGCTGTGGAAAGGGACACCTGCCTTGAACCAGATGCAAGTTTACCCTCCCCTTGAGATGTATGGATTCTCTAGCCCCTCTTAACACCCTTCCCTGAAGAGATAAGACTTTCTCAGCAATTTCAAACCACACATCAGCTCGGTTACCACCAAAGTGTATGGTTCAAACCCGAGGTGAAAAATTTAGGGTGGGTGCAGAGAGGGTGGGAAAGGTTTGCACCCTTTAAGCCAGAAGGAGGAAGAAACAGTTTGAGCAGCTCTTGTTTCTAATGGTGTCCTGTTTTGAACATTGCAGGCAGCCCCGCAGAAAAGAAGGCAGAACCTCCTCCAAGCAAGCCCACCATTGCCAAGGCAGGGTTGGCAATTATTAAAGATTGTTGTGGGGCCACACAGTGCAACATCATGTAGAGCTCTGGGCTTTCTACCCTGCTTGTCTTTTCAGTGTTTCCATTGAGTGGAACTGGATGGTGAGGGGAACCAGCAGCGTCCTGCTCAGGGAGTCAAGAGCAGCTGGCACAAGTGTAATTAGGGACTGTACAGGGGCAGGGTCTTCACTGTTGCATGGATCACTCTACACGCATGCCTAAAAACAAAAGAAACCTAGATAGTGGCTGTCCAGGGACCAGAAGAGATCAGCAGTAGAGTCAACAAAAAACACCCCAGTGATACAGGTGAATGAAAAGGGGCTGTATTTTATCCAGTATGGTGTAAACCAGCAATTTTAATAGGCTATAACTTTATAAGAATATGTTGTACACTTTTCCCCCCTGTGACAAACCACACTCAAAAATTGCCAAATTATCCTATTTTGGCTGCTTTTCATAACAAAAGCCACAAGTAGCAATGCTATATATAGCACAACTGATAGAGGAAGCAACTGTAGGATAACTGATGTTGCATAAAAAATACCAAACCTGTGTGATGTTCAACTACTTTGCTGTGAAGTTTCACTTCAAATTCTTCCTAGAGAATGAGATCAGTGACAAGGATGCTGCGAGTAGCTACAGATTTTTATATCCCATATGATATCTGAATTACTCAAGTCAAATTAATATTGCTTGCACCAGGGAAAACAAATCCCCGGCAAAGCTTTAGCAAAGCACAGCTACAGTAACCTGCAAATAGGTGAGGCAGTCCAAGGTTGTGTTACTTCTGTTTTAGATTTGCACCTCCCGTGAAGTCAGAGAAATATTCACCCAGGGTTTTGTCCATTTTTACAAGCTACATGCAGTAGGAGATGACACATCACTGGAGAAGAATAGAAGACAAACAAAATTTAACTAATATTGAAACCATGCTTAAAACAAGTATTAATTGTATATTTTGTGACCACAAGAAATATAAACTAACAAGCATAGGAAGACACAAGCCACCCAAGACAAATTGGCCACAAGACAAATATACAAATACAGAAGGAGGTAGTTGTGGCAAGATCACATTCTATACAAAATGGGTTTAAAATTAAGAGAAATACAGAAATACTTGTCTGTGTTTCACTATTAAGTGTGTTTCTGGTCTCTATGCAGATTAAGCCTTGTGGAATCTAATATCTTTATATTAGCTGTCAGTAGCTGGTTTGTCTGTGTGATGGTATTCCATATAAATGTACTGTGATAGGTGTAAATAGTAAAATAAACGTACATGGATCTAGTGTGACTATCTCAGGCTTAGAAATAACAAAAGATAGCAAAAAGTTCCTAAAATGAAGTTTTACAAGAGGAACTTCCATTTTGTGAAGCCAGCTAAGTGAAATGTGTGCTTATATACCAAGGAACTACAGTAGAGGGAAGGAGAAAAATTAACAGCAGTTACCCCAAAAGGACAAACAGTTATTTTTTTAGAGAGAAAAAGTATCTAATTAAGGTTAAAGGCAATAGACACCATCTAAAGTAACTCAGACTATTCAAATAATACCTAATCCCTAGCACTGACTGACTTGATGAAAAACACTTGCATTTCCAGAATAATTTCAGTATTGAAGACTCACTTGAGACAAAGAACCAACATCACTAAGTACCTTAAGTTTTAAGGATCAAAGAGGAAAAAACCACAAAAGGTTTCCACTGAGGCATGAAGCACTTTAATTACTTTGACCAAAGATGCAGGAAAGAAAACAAAAGCTATCATATATAGTTATTGCATCCCTGTTGAGACATACAACACCACATTAATCTCTGCAGCTGTTACAGTCTGTACCTGGTGCGGGGTACATTAACACAGTTACAGGGAAAACTGCTTTTAGGGGAGACAATACACACTGGAGAGAAAGAAACACCCATTGGCTTCTGTAAAATTCCACAGCCTCTTGCTGGTACCCAGTTAAGACATCAGGAATTGTCAGTATCTTAAGACAAGAGGCAGATGTTCAAGAGGCAGGGTCATTAATAAAGGCAAGTGGAAGTCAGGGAAAAAGCTGTAGTGAAGCACCACATCTTAAGCCTTAGAAGGATCAGCTGTGAATGCCACTACATAAAGGGTCCAAAAGGACTTTGCTCATGGTTTTTAAGGCTCAAGGTGTTTAACCCCAGGCTGTGCTGATGTCTGGGGTGTTCCCTATAGGCTGCACAGAATCCACAGTCACCTGGGAATAAAGTGAAGTGAGTATGATATAGGTTTCCATGAAAAAATTCCATTAGCAAGAAACAGAGTTAGACATTCCTGGGAAGCAACACTCATGACCAGGCTACAGAGCCATCTCCTTTAATTAAAACCGAGAAACACAGCAAGTAGGAACGTGCAATATTCATGCAGTTAAGCACTGGTAGCCAGTGCTCCAAAGGGACTTGAACTCCAGCAGTGTTAATGAGAGTGAACTTCATTTTCAGAAGTTCTGGCTTGGCTCAGCTGGAAGGTTTTCTGTATGCCAGTTTTTGTTTTTAATTAGCAAATGCTTCATTTCTGTGTTTATTTGGGTGGGTTTGAACAGCTTGCCTGCAGTGCACCCGTGGTTCCTTCAGAAGTGGGTCAGTGATGCTGCTTAGCAATAAAGTCCTGGATTTTTTAGACTGTAAGATCAGATTCTCAACTGTGTTCAACACTGGCTTAAGTGTTGCCTATCTAGAACACAGCAGAGCCCTTATGGCTGATGTCAAAGCTAATGGCTGCAATTAAACAAATTAAACTTGGGAAGGAATTGAGTGTAAAAATCTTGAACCTTATTTTTAAAAACCAGACTAAATCACTGAATATCCCAAGAACAACCAGGGGCTTTGTAACTTCCATGATCCTGTGAGCATGACACATTTTACAGTCCCCATATATAACATCAGCAGAGTATCAGACAAGTATCTTTAGGTGACTAGATGGAGTAACTGGCATTGTTTCAGAGCTGATTTTCAGGTATCAGTCACTGTCTGCAAAGAGGGACATTGATTGACTGAAGCACCCAAAATCTCTTCTGGAAATCCTGGCTGTTTATCACTTCAGAAAGAAGGCAACGCATTGGGAAAGGAAGAATGTGTGAGGTGGATTTGACACACTCCAGTAAACATGACTATGTTCAGGAAAGAATCTTGGTCTACTGAGAAAAACAAGTGCTGAAGTGCTATTTGTACAAATCATCAATTCCACCAGCAAATGGTTCTCTTGTACCTTCCCCTAGGCCTACTGAATCTCTTCCAAGTTAAACATATTTCCAAATAAACTAAGCTGCTGTGTTATACTAAGCATTTGTTTTTTCCTGTTTCTGAAGGAAAAGTTGGTTGTGGAGTGGAGTGGGATGCACATCCTGTGCTGATACACTTTTCAAAAAGAATAAGGTTACTTTCTGCAAGAAAGGAGTAATGCCTAGGTAAGTTAGAGATGCTACTGAAAGAAAGGATTTTCTCACGGAAAAAAAAGAGAAAACCCACCAAAAAAGCCAATCTTATGTTCCTAGATGACTTTGGAACTTCATTACAGCCCAGAGCACTGCACAGATTAGAGACAGTTCCCAGCCCTGCACTGAGAATAAGGGTTCCAACATATCTGAGTATCAAAAGAATTGCCAAGCCAAAAGGGCAGTCGTGTTATTTAAATGAACAAAAAATCCAACTCCACCCCAGCATGAATGCTACCACTGTTATCAAAGTGCATCTTGTTCCACGTGACCCCATCCATCCTATAAACAGCCAGGCAAGCAGGCTGCTTTCAAACAGGATCATATCAAAAATATTACTTCAGGTCCAAAACTTACTCCCCCTACCATGTGCATAAACTCTTCACATGGGATCCTGAGCACCCCTCAGTAGCTGAGCCTGGGTCCTGGCAGCCTTGGCAGCAAGTTGGTCTCAGAGCTGAGTAAGGAGGTGTCTCACAGGAGCATCTCCCCTCACATTTGCTGTCTTTACAGCCTTAGTTTCTTAAGGAGAGGCAGTTTTCTGCAACAATGCTCAGTAAGTTGAAATCATTGTTGTAACACACCAAGAGATGTTTAAACTGATACTTAAAAAGTAAAATCTCAGCAGTTACAGAGATCAGTGGATTTTAACAGGCTTGATCACAGAACCAGAGGAGATGATTGCAGCTAACATCAAGTTTCTTGCAGCCAAGTACCTCATCCTACCTGCACCAACAAATGAGTTTGTTGTTTTGTTTTTTTTTTTTTCTTCATGACACAAAACAGCTCCTCTGGCAGGATGCAATTTCCCACTTTTGAATTCAGTAACTGAAAAACTGACTTGAAACTTAAGCCATGGCATGACATGTAATAGTGCTTTGACAGCCACACCAAAAAATGCTCAAGTAACATCCTGAAGTGGCATTTCACAAACTCCTTGTAAATGGCATTCTCTATTTAGATCAGTCTGCTTTCTGTGGCATAAATATAGCACTACAAACTATTTTAATAATCACTTGAATTAGGATTTTTTTCTATCTTTATCCACCTTAGTAATACTAAACATAAAAATAGTCATACAAGAAAGAATACAGCATTAAAAGTAATGCTTGCTGGAAAAATGCCATTAATAGGAGTTAAACCATAGCTTGCCATGCTGCTTGTCTGTCCTGTTACATTATGGCAGGCAAAACAAGCCCTACTAATTTTAGAAAAAAGTGAAAGTCATTTCCATCATGACTTTTTTACTAACTTAAAACAGATGGCTTAACATTAAAATGAGAATGAAAGACGTGGGAATGTCTGCAGCACAATAACCAAAGCAGCATTTAAAAATCAAACTCATCTGTTGAAGGCAGTCACATACCAGGTGCTGAGGGATTTTACTCATTAATTTAATTAAAAACATTCACAACTACTGAAAAATGAAATTACACAATGGAGAGTATAGGGTTTGTGGAGCTGCTTTAGAACATTTTTATAAACTACCTGTTCCTCCTTTCAAAGAGGAATATTCATTATTTTCAAGAGAGATGTTTATTACACTGTTCATGAAGAATTTCCTGATAAGTTTTTTAGGTAGTTACTTGAAAATTGTTTACTGAACAAGTACTCTGTAAGGTCAAGGGATTGCTTATCTGCAGCAGGCCTGACATTTACTCTAGCAAACTCAACAGTTCTGTTAAGTGAGAATATGTCATAAAACAAAAACCAAAAAAATCCCCAAACTCACCCAACCCAAACAAAACCCCTCCCAAAAAAGAGAAAGTCAGGAGCAGCTCATCGCTTTTGTCCATGAAGCTGTGAGAAGACAAAACAGTTCAGTTTAGTTACCTTTATTACATTTTGAATGTCAAAACATTCCAATGTTTTGAATTTCAAGATTTTGAATTTCAAAACACTCCAGTGAAAGAAATTTGCCAGATTTCTAGTTCCTGGATAATTACCACCTTCAGCAAGCTGGAAAACACAGCTATTACAACTTGTTAACTTTATTAATGTTCACATGACCTTATTTGCAACAATTTAAACATCTCAAAGGGAGACACACTGAGGAGGAACACCTGACATGCAACTGCTGAATTTACACTCCTTTCTCCATTTTTCTCTTTAGGCTGATAAATAGTACAGCTTCTTTTAAACACTGCCTTGCATGAAGAGCAGTGAGAGACTGGGTGCATCTGCAAACAGCTCAATTGCAAAGATTGGGAAAAGCCTCGTTCTTCAGAATTTATGGTGTTTCTTTAGTCTTCACTAATCCCCAGCTCTCTGTTCTGTCTCAATAATTAAATTTAACATGACACAGCAAGTTAAGTATTCCAGGGCAGCTTGGTGTGGTGGTTTTTGTTTGTGTTGTTTTTTGGTTTTTTTTTTTCAGGTCTTCAGAAAAGGACAAGAGTTATGCTTGCTTGAAAATTTTATTGACAACTGTTTGGTCCCAACACACAAAACAGCACTTGAGCCACAAAAGAAAGTGTCCAAACAAAGTAGACAGCTAAGAAAAGAAGTCTTTCTTCTCTCTCCCATTCCAAGAAAAAAAATAGTGCATAAATTGAGGGCTTCAGTGACATTTTTTCTTTTAAACAAACATGAATCTGAAGTCATACATTTATTTGCTAAATTAAAGAACTTCATGGTTGCAATGCTTTTAAATCTGTAAGTCACATCATTCATTTAACCCTTTGGATAAAAAAATATATTGCAATTCAATTAGCTATTTTGTTACACTATGAACACAACTTCTCAAAAGTATTATTCTATTACTTTCAAACAGCAATTTCAGCAGAATCACACATGAATCCAGATAAGATATGCTGACCTCCACATGTGGTATAACCACCAGACTTACTTGGATAAATACCATATTTTTCTCTGAAGCAAAAACTTGGTTTTCTTCAGTACTCCAAATGACTCGCAGCTGCATCTCATGAGAATACAATTTCAGGCTGGTCTCTTCTCCAGTGCATGCTCTTCTCAAAGATCTACACTGATCACTGTCAACCTTATCAAAGTTAAGGTGAAAGCAGATTTTCTTGCATTTAACTCACTAAAAACATTCCAAGAAAGCTTACTTCTAATTTCCTTTTTCTATAGCAGTATGTCTGTAGAGGTTTACTATGGACTCAAAATACTGTGCCATAATGCTCAGAAAAACTTCCCAGTGTTTCTTTGCACTTACAATGGCTATAAACTCACTACTGGTAATACTTGCCTAAATATAAAAGATTTTATAACAAAATCGGTCTAGTAAAATTCTGTCTATAGCCATTGTTCAGTGGCATTTCCTGCTGCTGGCTGAAAAATTAGAGCCAGTGTTCCATCTCTTGCACATTACAATAGAATCCATCTAAAAAAATATTCAGTTGGCCAGTGGAAAACTTCTAGTATAGGTTCTTTCAATACTACAAGCAATTTATTGGCTGCCTGGCAAATACAACCCATTGTAAATGCCATGGTTACCCAGAATGGGTATAAAGTCTCACACACTGGACAATTCTGCTAACTAGAGTTAAGGTCATCCACTGACTTAACCTCTCTCCCAAAGCTGGCCCTTGCAAAAGCCAACACAAGATACCACAAATTCAAAAAGCTTCCCACACTAGGAGTAAGTCTTAGAATAAAAACAGACACAGCTAAAAGCACATCCAAGAACGAGCTTCCCATTTACTGAACATGCTTAAAAATAGAAAACAAGGTTAAGTAGAACAACCTTGGCATTTCCACATGTAGCTAGAACTTTCCTTACAGGTGGAAATAGCATCAATACCTTCCATCACAAACCACTTTAATAAGACCTGCTCCATTATCTGTAATTTATGCATTAGATGCATATTTCAGAAAAATCAGAATCTTCCTAACTTCATTTCTAGACACAATGAAAATGTGTGTGTCTGTATCTTAAACTCATGACATCAAGACAGTCTTTTCCTTAACCAAACCCATGCCAGACTGAAACTAAATATAAGAGGGAAGCTTAAAGCATCAGTGTCCTAGAAAGCTCCTAAATGGAACTGAAAGCTACAGCAAAAAACCATTTAAAACAAGTTTTACACAAGATCCACATAATCTTCTACAGACATCTTTAGACAAAAACTTCCAATGCAGTTACAAGTCATCTGAAAGGTCAGAGAATAAGTTTCCCCTCTGGAGGACAATCAGCTGCCCTCAACTCTTGTCATTTCAGGTCAGCAAGTTAAAATTTCTCAACAGGCTTTTGAAAGACAAATCATGCATGTCATTAATACTGTCTGAAACAATACCAGTAAGCAACAGCCTATAGAATACAATGTGCTACATGTATGATTACATCACCAACAAGGCTTAAAGAAAATAAAATCTGTTCCATTTTTGTTGAATTAATATTTTGCTTTTACTGAACACATTTATGAAAAACTGTAAAATTTAAGAATAATTTAACAAATGCCAGATTTTTTTTCAAAATAATAGAAAAAAATCTGCTCTAACAGCTGTGTTCAGTGTAAAAGGAACAAAATCTTCGCAGAATACATTAAATACAAATTAATTCATCTAGGTTTTCCATTAAAATACACATGGGCTAGCAAACAGCTTTACTTTGCGCACAGTCCATAGGTATTTGTCTTTCACACTAAAAAGAAAGAGTTAAAGCTTGGTTACAGGTGCAAGTGAGAAGTTTGCTGCCAATTTGACCTTGTTTTTGTGTTGCTTTTTGGCTGGGCTGTCTGTTGCTTCCTTGTTTACTTGGGTTTCAGAGGACTGACAGGGAGGCACTGAAGCATTCTCTGTGGTGTCAGATACCACAGAACCAGAGATCAACTTTTCTTGAGCTGTGGTAACAATTCTTTGTTTTTCTTCTTCTGTTAAAATCATTATCTCTAAAATAAATAAGACAACTCAATTTACTGAGGTTCTTGTAAAAAAGAATATTGCCCTGATATTAGGCAATCAAATACTTAAAAAGAACTCATCAGCCTGATTTGAAGGAACATAGCTCCCTACGTAAGCAAACTCTTACCTGGGAGGGGTGCAGGGCGTTCCTCAAACTGAATGAGGTCTGCAGACTCAAGAACCACAGGATCAGGTCTCAGCTGGGGGGATGGCAGGCAGGAAGGGACTGGCTCACACAGGAGGTCAATAGGAGATGTATTTGTGAGGCAAAGGAGTTCTTGTTCTGTTTGATTAGAAACTACAAAAATAAGGGAACTTCTTTCAGAGGATCTGTAATCTGTGAAGGTGTCACTATTGTCACAGGTAAATGTAAAGTCCCCAAATGCAAATGTGAGGATTTGAGCACTATGCTCAATATTTGAAATACTAATACCAAACTAATTTAATAAATGCTAATGAACCTCAGATTCATTTGCTGCATCAAAAGCATCTACCTAACTTCTCATCAGAATACAGGAGACACTGCTAGTAGAAGCTGCTGATGACCACCCTTTTTCATTAGCTTCATGTCTGTAGACTTAAATTTCCACCAAATCCCTGGGGAGCAGTAGATATATACACACATTTATACACTGGCAAGTCAGAACACAAGCCTAACCACAAACTCAGAGAGGTTCAACAAGCTTTCAAGCCAAAATGCATATTTACACAAGTTCAGATTTACTAACTCACCTTTCCCCATGCTGCTTCAATCACTCTGCTTATCCCCCCTTAGACAATAAATTTCTTATATAAATTAAGTCGCATTACCATTGCTAGGCCTTCCTAGATTTAGTTCCATTGATGAAGTGGATCCTTGGGTCTCCATGCTATGTCCATTATTGTCAGCAAGTTGATTTCCATGATCATCTACATGATCAGCAGGGGGAAAACTAGGTGAGCTAAAACGAGCTACAGAAAGGCAAGGTAATTTGGTTAGTTTGCTCAAAAAAATAAAAGAACACTAAGATACTGCTTAAAATTGAAATGGCTCACTTTTCATATCATTCTTCAAGACTACAATTCTCTTATGGCCATGTCCTTTAATCCAGACCACCTGTTGAGAAGGAAGCAGAATCAAACATCAGCACATGCTAAGCTCAAAGCATTTGTTCACTGCCTTTCATCCAGCTTT
Source organism: Orthonyx spaldingii (assembly GCA_013397795.1). Classification (NCBI taxonomy): domain Eukaryota; kingdom Metazoa; phylum Chordata; class Aves; order Passeriformes; family Orthonychidae; genus Orthonyx; species Orthonyx spaldingii. The sequence continues at coordinate 1,102,283 of VZTJ01001955.1, forward strand.
GTACTGACATTATTTCGAAGAGTAAACTAAATCACACTACTAATTTGTACTACACTACCCAAGTAAAGGCTCAAAATGATTGATGCCAAAGGCAAACCATAGTGCCAGAAAATATACTAAATACACATTAAAAACTAAATGTTTAAATATGGAGCTCAAAAATTCCATTTTGCCACTCTTCAGAAAGACTGACTTACCTAAAGGAAATATTATAGCCACAAACTAGGTCATAAAATTATCCCAGAGTACTTAGGATATGTGGATGATAAGAACATGGCACTTCTGACAAGGTCCCAGAATTCTTTACTCCCAAACCCAATAACGCACTCTGATCAAAATGAGAGTTCAGTACTGTACAACCATTCATTCACACAGACAGAAAATCAATTCTCTCACTCCGACGTGCCAGGGATGTTTATGGCCTTACTAGGAACAGTCCTTAAGCAAAACTTCACTGAAACACGTGTGCTGGTTTATTTTTCTTTTCCAGATTTCTCAGAAGTGTATTAAAAATACAACTGGTATAGGCTTCCCTGAAGAAGGTAATTATTCTAGTAATTTACCCCAATTAACAGAAACTGTGGTTGTGTAACTACGTTTAATCCACGCAGAAATCTCAGTGTAATTGTGCAAAACTGAGTTCTTCACACCTGTGGAATTGCTCCCAAGAGCTCTTCTAAATTGTTGCATCCATATGCTTTAGGCTGCAGAACTTCTCCTGTGTATTTGCTGTATGCTACTGGGAACTCATGAAGAAAAATTTGCTGATAATGGTAGGTGTGAAGTAAGGACCTCACATTCTTTGCAAACATATACAGATTTGTGAGCCTGACATATTCTTCTGCTGCACCATTGGTAAAAACCTAGCAGAAAAAGAAGAAAAAGAGAAAGAATTAGAGCAGACACTTTCATAGCCTCTAGACATCAAACACAACAAAGGCAAGAGCTTACACACCTCAACCAAGTAAGGCAGACTCTTCAGGAGTTCAGTCAAGGTCATAAATCCATATTCACAGGGATTAAGTGAAGTATTATGGACTGTTTCATAATGTTGCTTAAGCTGTTCAACAGAGAGAGAGGATGTTCCATCCCAGGACATCAGCAAGACCAGCAACTGGGCAGTCAGAGTCCGCAGAGATTTTCTATTTATCAGTTGAATTTGCTTGCCAGATTCTGTGTCAACCACCTAGAAAAATTAATTGGGGAAGAAGTTAGGGACAGAGAACAGACTGATTTATAAATAAGACGTATAGCTGGGGTTTATTTGAGCATAGCTGTATCTGATATTCCTCTAGCCAAAAGCACACAAAATCAAACAGCTTATTACATGGATCAGCTTATTACAGGATCTGTACAGCTGTGCAGCAGTTTCTGTCCACTGGTAGGTATGAGTCTACTGTTACAAGCCAGTTGGTCCTGACTGAGCTCCAGCCTAACACCAGCTGCTAAGTCAACAAAACTAGAGCAACTAAACCAATGTTCCCACATCCATATAACTGCAACCTCTCTTTTCCACTGGCATAGCAGACCACCTATGTATTTACATTCAGAGTCAAAGTCTAAAATCACAGCTAAAAAAAAAGTAAAGGAATTGAAAGCATTAGAAGACTGAAAACTACTGCAGTTATCAGAACACTGTTTTTCACTAAGTGAGGTGGGGGAAAAAACCAATTTGTACTGTTAAAATAAGCACTAGAATAGAATCTTATTATTTGCTAAATAAACATAAGTACTCCCAGATAATGCTTGCAAGGTTACAAAAGAACAAAGAGAACATCAAAGAATACAGCAACTACATTTAAAACCCTTTTGGAATTTCCCTTTCCTGACTTGATGCTGTGCTCCAGAAACAACACTTCATTACATGTACTGAGCCACGTGCTGTGAGACAGAAACTCCGACACAATCCTCCACACCTTCCAGAGGGAGAACGGACAGGGCCAGCAGGTTACCTTCACCACGTGGCAGAGTTTCTGCATGAGGGCGGGCACAGAGCTGACGTCGAAGTCCTGCAGGCGCAGGGTGTAGCCGAAGGTTTTGCTGTACTCGGGCAGCAGATCCGCCAGCGGCAGCGAATTGTCCTTCTGCGCCCGCAGCAGCTTCACAAACTGGGCAGCCACTGCCTTCACCTGCTCCACCTCTGTCAGCCTGAGAATCTTCTCCTCCCCACACTCCAGGACCTACAGAACACAAGTGACACTTTGCTGAAGTCTGGATGAACAAAGTGTAAGCTGCAGCTGAAACTCAAGGCCTGCAGGCAGGTATTTGCTATGTACCAGGGCTCAGCCGCCTCAAAAGCTGTTTATACAGCAAGCAAAACCATGTAACTTGTGAAATGCAACAAAAGAAGCAGCAGAATAGTTAACTTTTTAAAAGCAAATTGAACACAACTTCAATAAAACTTAGCTCAGATTCTGAGGCACTGGATTTTGTTTGAGTTTGTTAACAAACAGCCTCCTGAATGTGCTCAAAACCATGGACCATTTTATCAAAACAGCATTAACAAAAAGATTTTCTTAAATACAGCTGTCTAAACATTACTCAGCGCTCAGTTTGTAACTCATACTAAAGTTTATCAGAAATATAACCCCTGCTGAACCAGTTGTATACATTCCAGAAAAATGTTTTAGTCCAGTTTATGACTTTAGAACTTACAAGTAAGACATCTGGTATGGCTTCAAATAGTTCAAGTAGTTTTGTAAACCCATAGTAAGCAAGCTTGCACTGACGCCCGAAGTGGTGGTGGTAACAAGGAATAAATTTATTGAAGGACATTTGAAAGTGGGGCTGGTGCCGCAGCAGATCCACCACCTCCTTGGAAAACTGCTTGGTTCTTTCAATTTCCTCCTGGGTACGCTCTGAAATTAAAACAAAGCAAGAGCTACATCCCAACACACTTAAAAAATGCAACAGAATATAATAAGGAAACACAGTGGCTGGTTTTCAGCCTGATCACATATTATGCAAAGTCACTCTTTTCTTCTACCACTGAGACCTTTACTAGGCTTACATGTTCAAAAGTCCAAAACAGTCAGGTGATCAGCACTTCAGCAGGTTTCAAATAGGCAAATATGTTGGTATTTTTTCTGTATGGAAACAATCCACTCTCTAATCATTCCACAGAAAGCACAACTACATGCAAAAGTAGTAACATTATGGTTTTTGCCAACTGTTTTCCTGTCTATTATAAGCGTTCAGAGAGTGACATTCTTGATTTGCTGGAACTTAGCAACTTAGTTATAAAGGTAGAAACACAACTACAAAAAAATCCAAGTCACTCCTACACATTTGAGTTACTAAAGCTTTAGTCAAAGAACAATCTATTCAGAAACAGTACAAGGAAGTTTCATGGACATACCTCTTTTGGGAATACAAATTACCATTTCATTGTCTTGCTGTGACAAACAGATGGTTGTATCTGGAATTTCTGATATAATATCAGCCAGTTCACACACTCCATACTCAGTAACATCCCAATCCTTGGAGAAACACCTGAAGATTTTGAAAAATTGTGTGTAATACAAGTATTAATGCATGCTGTGTAACGAAAAAAAATAAAATTTTTTGAGACTTGAGAAAGTAAGCCTCAAATAAAAAAAAAGGATAATTTTGACACTGGCAATAATACTAGCCTGGGAGACAAAGGGAAAACTAGAAATCCACTCTAACCAGAGAAGTAAGATCTACTGTCATGTGAACAATCAGTGTAACACAGAGCTGTATATACCAACCAGTGCTTTTAAGTGCTTTAGGAAAAATGTAATTGTGTTGTGTATACAGCTCCAGCTACACTTGTTACAGTCTGTATTTGCTGAACAGTTACAGCCACACACTCTTTTAAACAAGAATAGGTCTCAAGAGAAGGCAGAGACCACCTTCTGGAAAACATCCTATTAATCTTCCCAATACCATGTAATATATTAATATATTTTACTCTTCCCACCTCTGTGACCACAATCTCTCAGAATCAAGAACACTTCAGAAACACTTTTATTCAAAAAACGGCCAGTGCTCTACATTAAGTAGATTTATAAACAACCAATAATGTACTTGTGCCAAGAGTGGAAACAGAAAGGTGCATTCGCAGAAAGGAGCTGTTGGCACATGACTTGCAACAGCACACATGCAAAGGTAGATCACAGGTTGCTCTAAGATGCTGTGGTTTAAAACACATTAACTATTGCTTTCCATCTTCATATTAAAGAAAGCAACTACCTTGGTTCTTAAAAAAAACCCACATAAAACCCTATCTTTTATCATTCTACAATAGAATGTTCCAGATAGGTATTACTCCTCATTTTTCCACTGCTAGATCCAGTTAAAGTAGTAAAAGTAACTCCTGATAGGCTTTCTTCAGAAGGAAACATAAAATGAATAGATTAACTAAGTTTTCCCTTTACTGTTCATGTTAATGTGCCATGACCTACTTGCTTAAATCCAACCTTGCAGTCATGGCTTCAAAGAGAACTAATGAAATACAATAACCCATTTCCAACCCCAATGAAGTTAAATGAACCTAAAGTACTAAAGGAAGCAGTAAAATATGGCAGAGAGCTTTTAATTTTTGTTTTCATTGGAAGTGTGAACTTCCACATCGCAATGAAAGGGCAATGTAGTTGCTACAGCTTTGGATTAAGATTTTAAGTGCTGACTCCTCTTGCACTAAGTATTAAAGTCACCACTGACAGACATGCCCTGCACAGTTGCTCTTGTTTCATTAACGATAACTTACCAGTGATAAGCCTGCAAGAATTCCCTCACAATAACCTGCTTACTGGCCTGGGATTTGAGCAGCTTCAGTAAATCTTGAGTAAAGCGCTTCACCTGAGCTCTGTGCGTGAGCGTTAACAAGCGTTTGGAACCCATGCCAAGAATCTGAAAGAAAATCACAATTGGTCACTCACATCCAGTATCCTCAGTAAAAGATATCTAAAAGCCAGTATTAGGAAAGCTGGGCTACAAAAAGAATTTAATAGCATCTGGAATGGCAGCCTCATGAAGCCACCCCCTTTCTGTACTAAGAACTATCCCCTCAAGAAATTAAATACCTCATCCATGAGTGCTATTGCAACTTCTGCACATTTGTATCGGTTATTTAAAAATTCTACAACCACCTGATGTTCAAAGTTGTAAGCTAATGCGACCACAATGGTTTTGTAATAAAGTCACATGACTTACTGCTCACAGAAATCCCTTCAAGTCACAGGCTACACATCTCAGCCCAACTCACGGGCACGCAAACATCTGCAGGGTTCTTATGCTGCACACAGCACAATTAAAAACTTTTACCCAAGCACCAGCTAGAGGTTAAAAGCAGCTTCAAACTTTATTCCTGAGGCTTATATGATCAGTTAATTTCCCTAGGAGTTGTTTTGAAATGGTGGGCACAGAAACAGCACCTCAAAAAAGAACACACCCACCACGCTTCAGTCAACCATCTCTTTCAAGGGGCACTGAGTAATTGCACAGCATCTGCTCTACAACAGCAACCAGGAATTCAGACAGATGCATCTACAATTGCCCAGGTCAAAATAGCCAGTACCACATCACTCACCTGCAGTACATGAGGCACTGCTTCCAGCAGCTCCATTAATTTGGAATACCCATAGTCAGACACTCGGCATTGCTTGGCAAAGTGGTGATGGTAGGTTGGGATGAATTTGCTGACAGGGATGACACAGGATGGTTGGCTTTTGAGCAGATCTATCACTTCTCGACTGAACTGAATGAGCTGGGGGTTACCTACAGGGCTCTTGGAACGCAGAAGCCAAGGATCTACAAACAAAAAAGTCATATTACTGTACCTTTCACTACTATTTTTCCACTAAACACTGCACTTTACTTATGGATTGAAGCTACAGCATAGGAGAACATAAGTATGAACAGTCAAGCCGAAAGTTTCTACTTATAACAAGTTTAACAATTATACATGGTTATTTTATTAGCAGAACTTGTTAGCTTAATTTTTAGCATAAAAAAATTAGTTCAGAGAGAAGGTTTTAAGCAGAAATATTTACCTGCAGTAGGAGGTGGTGGTTTGTTATGTATCCACTTGATAACTTTAATGCCATTTTGGGCAGTGGCAATGTTAACTCCAGGAACACAGGTAATCAGATGTTCTAAAGGAACACCACCTTGGCCTTCTGGCACCATTTCAAGATCATTGAACTCTGACATGTAACAATCAGGAAAACTTTGGAGGAAAGAAAAGCTTTCATTATACTCTAAAATACCACTATAATAACTATCCTAAAAGCAACACTATTTTGAGACACATCATGAGTAAGATTTCAACAACTTTGACACAAATGATAGAAATCTTCATAAAATGCATATTTTCAATAAGTGTGCTGTTTTTGCTAAAAAAGTATTTAAAAAGTAATCATAGTGCATTCATTTGCTATAAAGGATACCCATTTTACGTAAGAACTGATCTTATATACAACAAGTAATTTCCATAAAGTTTTAAGTTCTCAACCTATCACACCTTACTAAAAACATAAATTAAAATATTTTACCTTAGTAAAGGCACAGTACCCTCATGTGTCTGTAGCAGACTGTGAACTTGGGGAGCAAATGTCTTCAGAGACAAAACCACAAAAGGAATTCTATAAGAATCTGGATCAAACTCATGTTCACTGCAAAAATAAGAGGTACAAGTTTCTATGCTTACTCTGCACACAGCTTTACCACAGTATCTGTGCTCAACACAGCCTTATACTGTATGCACATAATATACTGCTACTAGTGACAACAGCACTAAGTACAGCCACAAGCAACTTCCATAACTTTCGTAACTTTTTCCCCAAAAGTAATACAGCTACAGCAGATTTCCAGAAGTAACATTTAGAAGACCATATTTCTATTACCTATCAAAACTTTCAAATTAAATCTAGCAGCACATACCAGGCAGTTAACAATGAACACCTAAAAACTGCTCTAGTAGCACAACCTGGCAGCTGTTGAATTACACAAAAAACTTAATACATGGCTTCAGGAAACCTTCAACTCACTATGAATCACTTACTAAATGTAGCTGGAGGACAAAGAAGAATGATCAGCTACAACTATGTAATGAAATTCGGGTAGTAGAAGTCTCTAGTATGTATAACCTTCCTACATAACCAGAGGAATGCACCTTCCAGCTTCCATGAAAGAGGTGTTCAATCCTGGCAGCTGTGCCAGAACAAAATCATCTTACCTTGACACACCAACTCATGAGAACTGCCTAGAAATTTCACTGGCCCATCTCACTATTTTCTGCCTGACTTACTCTTGTAAGCATATGAGCAGTGACTAGAGCATGCTATGAGAACACACACCTCGACTTCAATATACCTGTACACTATAAATGCTATTCAAATTTGTATTCATATTTATTTATTCAAGATTTATAGTATTTTATACACAGCTTACATAAAGTCTTTATTCAGGCAATGCTGCTTACAAACAGGCTCGTGATATTCCAGCTCTTCAAATATGATTGGACTGCAGTTTGCTGAGGAGCCATCATGTGACTGGGAAGATCCCAAGGGACTCTGCCTGGCCTGGCTGCTGGGCAGGAGGCACACGAGCCTCCCACCCCCCTGGTCACGGATGGCCACGGTGTCTGTGAGTTTGTACAGGTCTGACACAATCAACTTACGGCCAAATCTGAAAGAGGAAGATGGAAATAAATGCACTCTATAAACACAGCTAAGGCAATGCTGTCATCTGCTTTTTTTTGTTGAATAAACAGGAACATGCTAGAAACTATTCCATGCAAAATGCTAAGGTAACTAACCTATTCATACCAATGCAGAAGAATTAAGCAAAATACTGAAAGCAGAATCCTCTAAAAAAGGCCAGTCTCGCCATCACTACCTCTGGATACAAAGTATACAGCAACACCTAACAACAAAAACTCCTAACTCTCCACTCTGCTATTCTCTCTAAGTCACTGCAAACAATCATACATGATCAGATTTTTTTTCAGAAGCACTGGAGGGGAAACCACCAGGGACTTACTTTTTTTCATAGATTTCTGTGAATTTGAACACAGGCAAGCAACAAGCAGGTGCATCCTGCAGAATGGACATTGCTTCTGAGCTGTAAGAGAAGTTTTGCAGTATTAGCACAAAATTAATCTGCTGTTATTAGACTCCAGCCTAATTTAGTGAGATATTTACAGATGCAGTTTATGAACTATAAATAAAACAGGACAAACTGCATTCCCTTCCATTCCAACACTATAAAAGTTGTACACACTTTCTTGGAAGAAAGAAGAAATAAAGATGGCCAGTGTAATCTTAGCTGCACAAATTAAGTTAAAAGTGTATCAGTATTATGCAAGAATAGTAGTGCAGGTATTAAACCCTCTTAAACAGAGATCCAGTGTCTTCAGATTCAACTTGAAACATAAGAAATGTTAAACTAAAAACCAGCCTAATTGTATTTAACACATTCATCAGGTCAAACAACAGACTTTACTTTACTTCCCTATTATCCCTTTAAGCAGTATTTTACATCATCTCTCAGCTACTAATACATGCTAGGACAATTAAGAAGATGCCAAAGTGCTTATTACCTAAGTAGAGAGAGTGATTTACTAGCAGCTCCCGTTGCTAATGAGACCTGGATCCTCTTACTGCCAATTTTGTATTTGTGCAGACTGTTGACAGCATTGATGGCATCTTGCAGATTTTCCATTTGAACCATAGCCTTCAGCTGGTAGTCTGTGTGAGGACTGAGCTCCACACTTTTTACCTGAGAGGAAGAAAACACCTCATACATTTACACCAAAATATTAACCTAAGGCAAGTCACCACTAGAGCAGTCTTGCTTTGGCCAAGAGCCAAATACAACACAAAAGGGAAGGGATTATGATGAACCACAGCCATCAGGGCAATGCAAACAAAAGCCAAGTACAGTGATCCAGGACTAAGGCAAGCCCATGGTACTTCATTAACACAGGTATCCTCTTCCCATGTAAAGATTGTGCCAGAAAAATGCCATCCACAGATTAGACAGAAGTAGGACCTCACCTTCTGTAATTGCTTTTTAACAATTCACACTTCCCTGCTTTTGATCACTCCTGACTCAAAACAGTTTTTACTGTGATTTTTAAGCTGGCATTACAAATTCAGCTTTACAGCTTACAAAGGTTATCCTGTTAAAGCTTAAGTCTCATCCCTACATACTAATGAGCCACTTAGTAAGAATTTCATATACCAAACTTCAGAATAACCTATCTATGAAGACCACACACAAATTAATAACCTAGTACAAGTGGTTATGTGGTCTTTTTAAAGAAAAACAAAACAAAACAAAACCCACAATCCATCCTTTTAACAAGGTTTAAAAGTCCTGCTCCAGTACCTTTCTATTTCTGCTTACCTGAAGCTAAACCACAAACATGCCCCTAAATACATAAACAGAAGTATTTAAAAAACAGATTTAATAAAAGAATTTGAGCCTTTACCTTGCCATGTCTTGAGAAGACTTCTTGCAAATTTTGCTGCAGCTCTTTCCTGGACAATCTGTAATCTACATTGCTGATCTGAATGTCTGCACCATTTGCAAAAGGATCAGGGCAGTCTGTACCACTGGTGTGATTCACTACATTAAATGTGAGTGGAGATGATCTGTTTGAAAGGTTGGGAGACATACTCCTGGGTAAAATAAAAACATTTATGAGCTGAAGTAACTGCACAATTCTGATATATACTTCTCAAAATCAGATAATAGACAAAAGTCAAGTGCATAAATACAGCACTTAGAAGGGATTTTCCCCGTACGTGTGTGCAGGCAAAACAAATTCCAGCACAAGCAAATCAGCTGTCAATAATCAATGTATACACTGGTGAAGTCTCACTTCCCCTCCCAAGACAGACAGGCAGACACTTACCGAGATGACCAGCAACTCTGAGACATGAGTAAAGGACTGAGTTGTCTTGAGGCCGTCAACTTACTGAAAGCAGAGGGGTAGCTGACCTGAAATACAGTTTCATCTTTATCTTTTTTATCTACAGGGGAATTGGTAATGCTCCTGGAAGCAGAGGTCTCTTTTCTATTTAAAAATATATATAAGAAAAAGAAAAAAAACTATTAAGTTCCAGAATTTACATGAAAAAGTATGTAACTACCATCAACATTTTTTTATTTTTAAACATACTTCTGATTATTTTTGGAGGATGATTCTCCTGCTCCCATTTTTTTGGTTGCCAGAGACACGGAAATTGCTGCATTAGAGTTACTCTGAGGAGAAGGAATTTGTTCTCTTAAACGTTCTTGCTGGTTTTCAGTATTTCTACTGATGTTCTTTGATTCAAGGCGGCACAGCTCCTGTATGAAACAGATAAAAGGTTTGCATAAAAGCACCAGACATCCCTTGCCAGAGGCCTTCTTTCTGATGGAAGGCTAGATGACTGACCATTTTTTCTTTAATAGCATTTTCACTAGTATTTCATAACAAGGAATTTTTGATTTTCTGTGGCAGAAGACAGTAGACTGCCAATTAGATGAAATGCTTTCCTACACTGTAGGTCTAACCCTACTTCTCCTTAAAACAAGCAAAATGGATCACTCTAGTAATGCCACTCATCACCAGAGCAAACGGGAGAAGTGGCTAGAATTTGAGAGCATGTACCAGCAGTATTTTCAAATTGAGAAAAACATTACAGGGAGGGGGAACAACAACAACAACCCTCACATTCACTATCTGCTTCCCAAGCAGATGAACACAGCTCTCATTCAGGAATGTCACCACACATTACAGTTATTCATTTAATAGGACTGTCAAAGCTGTAACAGCAGCAATCCTCAGAACACAAGGAAAAGCAAGAATATGGAACAAGGTAGAAGAACAATACCTGTAAACTTTTGACATTTGTGGGTTTGATGACAGATCCATGAATCTGGAATCCTCTCCCAGCACAGCCTTTGGTACCAGCAGACTGATCATTTGAGTCTTTGTTGAGGAGGCACAGCTTCGTGTTCTTGCTAACTTTTTTGGGAGACTTAACCTTCTCAGTTCCCACAAAGCTGGAGCTTTTAGTTTCACTAAGCTCTTTGTTTTTGGGAGTGAAGGACACTACAATCCTGTTACCAAAAACATCCTCATTTTCCATTCGCTTCCGAGCCCGCTCCGCACTCTCCTGGTTTAAGAAGCGGAGGATCGCGCTGCTTCCAGAAATGCTCAGCACCTTCCCCCCACAGTTGTCCGACAAGCGCCGCAGGCGATTGCCGACGCTTTTGCTGTCTCTGTTTGTTGGCAGATTATAGACATACAACAGTGTATGACAAGCCTGTTAAAAGGGAGGAAGAGTTTAATTTGATTATGCCAGAACACCCTCTGGTTCCAACCCAGTAGTTTTAACACTGGTTCTGGTGATGATACCCTCCTCCCACCACCCCCATCACATCACCAAGTCATTCCTTTTGCAGCACTCAATTTGTTTGGAAAACTCTCATACCAAGGCAGATCCTCAAACTTTCATCTCCAACACAATTTAAAGTTAGAATAGACTGCAGTCCTTGATCAATGGATCAATACCTGATCAATTCTCCAAATGAGAAAGCACCATTGTTAACCATCCAATAACCTCTATATTCTACCCATGCATTGAAAACATAGGTCAGGAAGTTATTTCCAAGAAAGAAAACGTCATGAGCGTTGTACAAAGACACCACAACATATCCAGAGGAAACCACCACAGAAGACAAAAACCCAAGAAAAGACACAACCACTCAAAACTTAAGAAAGCATCACTAAGATGTCTTAATGTACAACTAAGTTCCTACCCAAACCTTCTGCAAGGGAAAGAAAAGCATGTAAGGTACACTATCTGCTAAAATATTTATTGGTAAGAAAATGACTTTGCTATTTCACTTTTTAGTTAACTACTCTCTCATTTTATTATTTCATTCTTTCTGCCTTAAAGCAGAAAGCAAGCATTGACATGGTAGTAACTGAAATACAGACAGTGGCCAAATACACAGCAGACATCATCCCCCATTATAACTCACACATGCATAATTTCAGCCTGCTCTCCTCCTAAACAACAACAAAAACTGCAATTTGAGACTTGGAAATGTCTGTTACATCAAGAATTAAAATCTTTACCGGCATTTTCAGTGGTAACCTTGGTGGCAAGTCTGAAATAAATTCTTCAAAAGAAATAAGTTCATGAGCATGATGTAAGAGTGCTTCTGAAGCTTGGTTTTTATGTACCAAAATTATTCGGAAACCATGTCGATGTCTCAGGTCACTCAGCTCCAAAGCAAAGTTTACGTCCGCTGAAGGGAAAAAATGAAATAGGCATGGAAACACTTGAAAAATATAAAAATCTGATTGAAGAAATAAACCCACAAATCTCACTCAAGTTCTATTTATCACTGGAAATTTCCAATGAAAAAGCACCACCAGCTACAAGGCTTCTCAGATATTATTTAAATCAGCAGTTCACATTCAGTCTCAAGACAAGGGCTTCTTTTTAACAGCAGCTTGTAGCAACTCATCAGCAGGGCATTGGGCTGATACTGGATATTTCTATAGCAAAGATTTGTTGAGCTTTAAGGAGAAACCCAAGGCCAACACATGGCAATTCAATAGCTGAGTGGATTGCAGATTTAACTGTATAATACACTGCTACGAGAATTAAAAACAAATATATTTTGTTCAGACCATAAATACAACTGCATGAGTTTTAATTTATGAGCTTCCTGCTGAAGCTAACTTTGGACAGCAGTCACACACATACCTACTGACACTCAAAAAGGCATCAAATCATAACAGTGACTAAACTGAGCCAAGTTCTCATCTTACCGTCCCTGTTTTTCCTTTGCTGCCACTGACATTAAGAATTCTTCAGCAGCTCAGTTAAAGTTGGTTCTAAACACCACCCTTGGAAATCAAAATAGTGTCATATGCAAAAATACTACAGAAGAGAGGACCTGAAGCCAGCACTGTAGCTAAGTACCACAAACACTTACTTGACACAAGAACCACAGTGGCAGGTGCAGTGTGTGTATCAGCAAATCTCCTCAGACTCTGCCTCAGTTTGTCATCAGCAGCATTCTTGGCTGTAGCATTGATGTGTGCAACAGTCACCTGTGGAAACACAGATACACTCTGAAGAGAAGCTTCAATATGAACTGTGCTTACTTCAATTGAATTTCAAAAAAAAAAAAAAAAAACACCAAGATCTCGCATACACTTTTAATTTAGGTAAATTAATGCACACACGCATGAAATAGAACACACAGGGATCAAAAATTATTCTGTGAGCAATAAACTTCAACCCTAGTTGTTCATCAAAGCCTTTGGGGTGACTTCTGCTGTTCTGTGTTAAGGGTCACTATTCATTCACCTCAAAAACATTTCAAAAACCTGTCAACCTACTATCATATCTGCAATTTAGAAGGTGGAAATTTCTGACATAGAAACCAGCACAAAAAGTTTAAAAAGTACCAAGAAACAGAAAGTATTGATGGAAAATATATGTAGTGTTAAAGGTGCTACAATCAATACCACTAATCTCCAGGTGTCCCTACCAAACGGCACAGTATTCACTAACAAAGTTAAAAAGTTAAAAGAACAGTATTTCTATGAAGTTAATCATTTAGTCTCAGATTTGAAGGATAACAAAAACACCGCCACATTTTACTGGATGAGATAAAGACACTCTTGTGAACAGTAAAACTAAAGCTAAACCAGTTACCTACAGATAACAGAATGCAGATTCACTTTTAAAAAAATATCACAGCAGGAAAAAAAAGAAATCAGCATTAGAGACCCCACCCATAAACTAAAGATGCACTAAACCCACAGAAGCAAACAAAGCTTTAAGGAATGTGAATCACTCTTGGCACACACAAAGTACACAAATTCTCAAGCAAGAACACCAAGCTGGTGCTGGTTGGATACCTGGCAGTTGTTTAGCTCCTGAATAACTTCTTTGTTTTCTTTACTAATGTCACACACACAGATGAATTCTGCCTCTCTGTGACCTTTAAAAAACTTCTCCCGAATCCTCTGCACAACTGCTATAGCAGAACGGCCAGTGGGAACTGAGCAGTTTTCAATATCCCAGAAGACTCCAATGGGAGGCAAGTTTTCCAGAACTTGGCCTGGCATTGCAACTTCCGGGGACCCTGTGCAGGTGTAGGAACACAGCTCATTTTTATCTCCAAATACTGAAAATGCTAAACTTAGCATACTGTGATCTTTGCACATGGGAAGCCTTATGAACAACATGCCCAGGAATGCAAGTTCAGTTTTACTTTCTTAAGGAATGCAATAAACTATCACTCTTAAACAGAAATTTAGTTAATGTCAAATTAGGATAAAGATGAAAGATAACTTTGACTTTACTTTTAAGCTCTCAAGCAATCAAGTAATGTATTTAAAAAAGAATTATCAAATGCCACAAAAAACTGTCTAAAGTTGTATAACACTTGGTGCTGTATCAGTAACAGATGCAAAACATGGAAGCTGTTCAAATTCCTAGTTCTTAAAACAGTAAAAACAATAATAGTAAAATCAAAACTCTGTGCAAACAATACAGTAAGTTAACTAAAGTAGTCAAAACATGTAAAACCAAGAGATGAACTTTCAAAAGAGACAAGGCATTTTTTTACCATTTCATCTTCTATGACCTTATAGAAATTTCCAGATAATAGTGCAATTTAAGAGAACTCTTGCTGTGCAACAGTATTAAAGAGGAGAACATCCACTAAGTGGAAGTTTCAAACAAATGTGGTTTACCATATTTCTGTGGTGATTTGCCAAGGCTGCTTGCCAGTATCAAACTCTTCTCATTTCCTGTTCCTTTGGTTCCACAGCCATTACAGATTGGGATAGGAACAGGTGCAGTCTGTGCACTTGGAGGAGGAATATTAGGCCAGATTTTAGCAGCATCAACTAGGCTGTTTCTGGTTGGCTGTTGGGACAATTTTTCAGAACACATGTTCATTTAGTATACAATATTAACACATGCCACTCCATGCTAGAAACACTCAGTTTCCCTTCTGCAACAAATGCTAGTTCAGATGTACTCTACAAAGCTAATTAACAACAGTATGAAAGAATGAAGGAAGCTTCTATCCTTCTATCCCAGCATATTCAGCTTCAGATTTCCAAATGCAAGGAAAGAGTCTACTAAACATATCAAGACATGCCACCTTTAAGCAGTACTAGCATGTATCCTTTAAAAACCAGAGACCTAGTATGCAAAACCTACACATGGAGAGTAGGTGTGATAGTTACAAATAGACTGAATTCACCATTTGGTTCATTAAAATTACATTTCGCTTTTATATTGGAAACTCGCGCTTAGAAGTTTACATAACACATCTTGCAAAGTTGAGTATATTATTTCGCTAGAAATTCCTAGTAATATCCAAGTACAGTTCTAACAAGTTCTAAATTTTACTAAATTGGTACTAAAGTATAAATTAAAAATTTGGGAAGACAGAACTAAGACCTATCAAACCAAAGCAAGACTAGAATATCCTTGTAGCATGAGACGTATCACCTGACTTAGAATAGCTCTTTATTGATCAGCTGCCCAAGGGTACATCTTAACTGCTGTTAGCCTTTTCTCAGAGTCCCTACTATGGAACAGTTTAATTGGAGCTGTAAAGAAGAGATGACCGGATTTGAAAGAAGTTAAAACTCCACCTGAGTCCATTACAGATCCCCTGCAGGCTGAACATCGTGATAGCTCTTCTGTCTTCCTACTGCACCGAGTGTTACCTCAGAAAAGAGCTCAGCTTTGAAAAGGCTGCCTGGTACCTTTGGACTGTGCATCACCAACTAGAGGGATGCAAGCTGCAGCCACGGGAGCTGATGCTTTGCTCAAGTCACACAGTTTCAACACGAACCACAGAGCCCAGTAAGGAAGGAGAAAGGCGGGGTGTACAAACCTTGCTCAAGCAGTCAGTGCAGTAGTGGGAGCCCTTCAGGCACACGGCAGGAGCCACGTTTAGGTGCAGAGGGTTGGCGCACAGGCGCGGCGGCAGCTCCGGCTGCGCCAGGCGCTCGTCCAGGTGCCCCGCGGCCCCGCCCCCGAACTCGGGACAGGGGAAGTAGCCGGGAGACGGGCAGCTCTGCAGGGCTGGGAACTGATGCAGTTTGTGCACGTTACCATGACAGGGCTGGAAATGGAGCTTTCCACAACAGGCCAGATGCTGACAGGAGGACACACTGTTTTCTACGCACATGCCAGAGAACTCACTGGAAATTCCTGCCAAATTGCTTCTAGCTGGAGGGTTCTTCAGTGAAGATGCAGACTGATAAGCAAATCCTGACCCTACTTGACAAGTTATCGTCCCAGTGCTTTTTGAGTCTAATATTGTGCCAGGGTGAATTAGGTTCCCACCACCACCACCACAATGCATTTGTGGAGTACAAGAAGAGTCAGAGCCATGAGCACAGCAGCTTACTTTGGGGCCAGGGGAAAGCTGTAATTGCTGTTGCTGAAGAGGATGAACATCAGGAAGCGGCACCGCTGGAAACAATTTAGAGCCAGCATGAGGAGATGAAGCATCCTTCAATTCTACAGCAGCTTTCTTGTTCTCCATGTAATCTTTCTGGAAAATGAAAGCTCAGTTACATTCAGGTACATGAATAAAACAATTTTATTGAGTAAACAGTGTGTAATTTTAGATTACTACAATTTTACATTTAAAGTGCTATCTTTATGACTACTCTCACCTTACTGACTGAACATGTAATGTAAACTATTAGGAGAACCACGTCAGTATCAGCCTTAGGTATTCTGGTATCAATGGATTTTGGAAGCAACAAACCCAAAGAACTATAAACCAAATAGCAGTGGGTCGATAAAACAGAATCAGAAAAGCAGAAAACTGTTAGGCTAAGGCTCAGAGATCCCTATTTCTTGTAAGAACAAACACAGACAGATGTGACAAAGCTTAATAATTCACAGATATGTAAGCAATCATATTTTAGTTGAATAAAGGTTTAAAAATTATATTAAAATTCTGAAAGTAAGCATTAAAGGAGTATGACAAAATTGGAAATTACATCAAGCAGGTAATATAGCAGAGGGCAAAGAAGGCTAGAGTTTCACAACAACTGTTTTCTGTCTACTCGGATTTAAGATATCAAGATGTACAGACAAAGGCACAGCCAGAAAGAGGGGGTTTTTTTTGATGCCATTGAAAATCAAGCACGGTTAAAAGAAGCACAGAACAGACAAGGTCAGTAGAGGTAACCTGTACAGAATACTGCTACAAAACTTTTGAACAAGTTTTATTTTCCAAATTTAATTTAATGCATTTCCTACTACACATGAATGAATAACTAATTACTCAACTTGAAAACCATTCCTCTCTACTTGATGCTACATCTCATGAAGAACAACTCTGCCAAAAATCTGTCTGGAGCTGATTTACATACTGAATTCCAGATTTTATAGCAGCTCCCTTCCTAAGCCCCAACACATGAAAACAGCAACATGCTCATCCATTTCTCTTATGTCTTTAAGTAAAGTCAGATTAAATGTGTCTGAATGCCTGTTACTGAACAGTTGGGCTCACTTGTTCAAGTACTTAATTGTGCTGTACTACTCCTTCTAATCCTTAGCCCTTTGCATCTTAAATGTATAGAATTCTGTAAAATACAGAAATAGAGCCTTTAAAGAAATGGAAACAAGGAAAAAGTAAGACATTTGTGAAGAAAAATATCTACAATGGCTGTAGCTACTATATTATAATAATATTTCAGAGAACTAAATCTGCCTCCAAGCTAAACAGATAAACTGGAAGCATGACCTCCCCACCCTACTCTTCAGCAATAACTTGGCAGAGCTCTCCAGAAGCTCCTTGAACACCTTTTAGGCAGCCAGTTGCATTATCCCAAACACGTGTGGAGAGTAAAGCCAGACAAGGAAAGCAACTTGTCCGTTCTGACCAGCACTGGTGTGAGTGCTGTGAGCACAACTGAGGGCCTTAAACGCCCAGGCAGATTTTGTGCTTACCTTGGTAACTGCTGCCTCCCTCCCCACTGCCCCTGCAGTCAGTAACGCACTGGAGCCAGGCCCCCACCCCTCTGCCCTGGGAGCCCAGCTCCTCCTAGGGCAGGCAGGAATTACCGTTTTCGCACTACAAGGCAAAGCCTTCTCAGCAGCAGAAAAGCAATTAGAAAGTTTCCAGAGCCATGGTTTAGCATCATTCTCTTGTCTCTGAAGCCATCCCAACGATCTATTGCAGAGGTTCTCCGTCCTGTTTCCTTCCATCATACAGCCAAACAAAAAGGTTCAACATCCTTTCATTCCCCCTTCCTTTCATTCTTCCCACCTGTTAAGAGGAAAGAAAAAAGCATACTTTAAATAACTCTTAAGGCAAGACACAGAAAAACCATGGTGGTTTTAGGAATTCCACTGCTGCTCCATCAATGAACCTGCATTATTTATGCTAAATTTAATTATGCCTATAGCCAAGGCCTTGACTATCCCTTGTAATACAGGAATGCTCCTTGTGACCTGCAGCACGGAAGAACCAGTCTGAGGGAAATACCTTGAAGTCCAAGGCATTAGCTAGAGTCACACAGCTGCTGACATGAAAGAGTACCCTCAAACTTGCAGTGCACTCTCCTAGAAAGAGAAGCCAGGAGGCAAGAACAGCTCAAGAGTAAATACACAACAGCTGCAACTGAACTCAGCAGAAAGAACTGAGCTGTATATTCATCATTTTTCCATTTGCTAAGAAAACCTATACAGATCACACCTGTATTAAGCACACAGCATTTAGCACTTAAACAGAGCTTCAAATTATTAAAATAATTTAAAAATACTTCTGATAGTCCTCCACCTGCCCCACTGCACACCAATTTAGCTTTATAGAACCACAAAGCAGAAAAGCAACCTAAGGCTCAGTATCAGAAAAACTATGGCTAGCAAATGAAGTCTTCCTACCCTCCTTGCTACATTCATGAGATTACACTCATTCTGGTTCTTTTGTATTTAATGTTAAACACAATAACCACAGAACACAGTACATAGCAGTACGTTTACCTCCGCATTATTTTTAACCTTAAAAGAAGCTTTAATTTCTTTTTTTTAAGAAGAAATATTTATTCACGCGAACCCTAGCCATCCGAAAATTATGCTGCATACAGTATCAAGTTCACCAAGTTCTACAACTCTTGAGTACGTTACTTTTCAATGTGTCCGACAGCACCGGTTAATTTCGGAATTAAAACGGCAACCGAACAAGAGTAAGCGTTACATTAACCACACATGCCCGCGCTTCGCCCTCCGTGTCCCGAGGCTCCCCGGGCGCTTCCAGCCCGACCCTCCCCCGCCCACC
>VZTJ01001955.1:1121866-1156878 GCA_013397795.1 Orthonyx spaldingii
CCCGCGCCCGCCCCCTTTAAAGCGGCGGCCGCGAGGCGGGCCCGGAGCGCTGTGAGGGGGAAATACCCACACGCAGCGGGGTTAAAACACACGCGAACCGCGGGGTTAAAACGCGCACAAGCCGCCTCGGGAACTGCCGGGGTTGGAGCCGTGACGTGAATGCGTAAAAGTGTCTGCAGGGAGGGTCGGAGCAGGGATCGGCTCTGCTCCCTAGGGCCAGCAGTGGGACAGGAGGAACGGGCAGCTGCTGATGCCCAGGAAGTTCCACCTGAACACGAGGGAAGAACTTCTTCACTGTGAGTGACCGAGCACTGGGACTGCTAGAAACCAAATATTTTTCTCACTACTTGCATTTATAGAAGCAATAAAAATCTTGAGAGGCGGGTTAGCTAAAATTGTGAGCACATGAAAGGTTTAGAATTGCAAAACTTACACAAAAACTTTATTACTAGAATTTCAGTAAACGTGGTAGAAGGTCCTTGTGTGGCTCAAAATTACACTTGGCCACATACCGAGTTTGTAATACCAAAATTTAGTTCAGATTGATCAAAACCTTTGTAATTTCTTAGACAAAGTTGGTTTCCACTGCAGGTTTACAAGAAAACCTTTACTCAGAGCACTTTCAGGCACTGGGACAGATTGCCCAGAGAGGCTGTGGAGTCTCCCTCGCTGGAGATGTTCCAGAGCCAGGGAGGTGGGAGCAGGTGACCCCCTGTGGTCCCCTCCAAGCGGAACCATTCCGTGGTCCTGGGACAGCAGTGCAGGAATGCAGAGTCCCCAGGAACACAACACTACAAATCCTCATTTCCTTGACAAGTAATTGTTCAAATACAATCCAGCACAAAATAATAGAGTATAAGGTTAAATAACAACTTGGTGGCAGCTGATAGGATGAAATACAACCTCAAATTGCTTTAAGTGCTTATAATGCTAAAAAAAATTAATCCTTGACTTGAGATAAAAATGACATAGCAAAACCCAAAACATCAGTGTGTTATCAGCACCGTTTGCATTCTGAATCCAAACCACAGCACTGTACCAGCTACTGAGAAGAAATTAACCCTATCCCAGCTGAAACCAGGTCAGTGACCAATCCCCTGTTTCTGTATCATTCTTTCTTTGTTACCATGTTCTATGAAAGACTGTGCTGGTTTCCTCAGAGGTGCACCTGCTGTGTTAGATGCCTGACACCCTCTTCTGCAGAATGGTAACAAAACTGATTATTGTTTGGCACTGAGCCAACTCAGTGTTGCTTGCCTCTTGCACACCGGATGAAAGAACAATGGGATAACAAAAGGGGTGTCCAGGAAATCCTGTGGAGTGGCCTGGCCTCCCAGCAGGTACTTGAGCAGGTGTGATCATGGCTCAGACATGTGGCAGGCCATAAGGAAATTACCAGGGTACTGAATTGGGCTCTTAAAAGTAACAATTCTGAACACCTTGCACAGAATTTAAGGTTTCACTTAGAACTTAATTCACACACACAAAAATCTGGGTAGGTTGCCAGGGACATGCACTTTTAAGTGTTTTTCGGAGCTTGTTCCCTTGAAGGCAGTTTATAGTCCCAAGCCCAAGGACAGCAGTTAAATGTCAATACAGTTCAGAAATCTGCTGTTTGCTTATTTTAACAGACATGTCTGACCTCTCTGTACTTTCTCTGGGTGCCTTGGGCATCATTAGCTATTCCCCAAGTAAGATGGACACGGCATGAAAATACAAAGAAATTACTGGCTAACAAAACAAGGACAACGTTCTAAGAACCCACTGGATTAGGCATTAGTGTGTCCCCACCCCTGGACAAAAGACCTGAACTCTACTGGCCCAAGAAGCATTAAGAAAGCTGGAGACATCCAGGCGTTGTTCACTGGGTCTACTGATGTGGTGACACTGGCACCTCACTAGAGGTAACTGGTGTTTGCTCACTTTAGGATTGTTTAGCTTTCCACATTGATATTTTCCCTCTTGAATCCTTGTGCTGCTCATAGTCCTTGTCTCAACAACCCTACCTCTAATTTTCCTGTTCTTGTCTTTCTGCAGACATGGCTCTGTCTCACAGTTTAACAGCTCCCTCGGCAGGCTGGGCCAAGGCATGCAGCCAGTCCATGTCATCCAGGCTGGGCTTGCTCCTCAGCAGGTGGCTGAGCCCCTCAAGGAGGGAGGTTAGTGACAGCACAGGGTGGGGATCTGCTTTCTGGTGTCTCGGTGTCTTTTGATTATAACTGTGGTATTAGGCTAAGCTGGAATGTACTTACACCTTTGCCCAAGAGGCTGCAGCCAGCAGCAAGGAGAACCCCTGGTGACAATGCTCAGAGCCACAGCCAGGCTTGCCAGGGTCACCAGGGTGTCACTGCTGGGTTCTGCTCTGCTTAACACACCAGTGCTATTAATGAGCATTTGAGTTTCATCAAAAATGTGTCAGTTCAAGATATCAGAAGCTTTTAAAAGTAGTGAGAATCTGTTTCTTGCTTAGCATGTGCAAATCTGATTCTACACATACAGACTGCAGAGAACTATATAATGTCCTTAAAGAGACAGAAAAAGGTTTTATTGATGTTAAATACTTGCTCTTCAGTGATAGCAGTATTTCCCTATGATATTCTGACACGTTTGTCACATCTTGTTAAGGGTATCAGTAATCCATTTGAAAAAAATAAAAAAGCAGTTCAGTAGTTTGTAATGACAATTGGTGAGCAGTTCCTGTTCCATCCATAGAGTGGGTGGTGTGGTGAGTTATTTAATTCTCTAAGCAAAGCAAATATTTTTTTCCCAACAGAAGCTTATTGCCAAAAGATAAGGTGTTACAACCTTACCAGAATTTACAGTGGATAAATTTTTGTCCACTTAGTTTTCATGGAAGAATCAGTGTGGCCTTCTCATTAAAATAACCAGCACATGAATCCTAGCACCACAAAGATCTGCCAGTTATTAATTATTAATCAGCAAACTAAAAATACATGCATAAAATAATTTCTGCTCCTCTGCCAATTTTGAAATAGATAAGTGTTCTTGTTCTTCTTGCAGACAAGGCAGTCACAGTGATTACAGTAACCTTTTTTCTGAGTATTTATTGCTTGTGTACGGTAGTGCCTCTGGTAGTGCCTCTGAGCCCCTGGCATTTGTTAGGGTGCTCTTTCACTGTTTCAGAATTGGACAAGAGGTTAACAGCTTCCTCTGAAATCTCAGGATTTTTCCTGTGTTTTACAAGTATTTCGAGAGAGAAATATTAAAAATACTCGGGTGCACCTTTGACATGATCTGTGTAGTCATATTATCCTCACAAATCTGCTTGAAGTGTTGAAGTAAAATGTCCTTTGTCCCAAGCTTGTGAACAATGTATAATTTTTTTTTAATTACTGGAACATACTACAATAGTATGTGGTTTATTTTCTGCAACTTATCCGATAATAAAAACATTCTTGAGTAATGACAGAACTGCAAATGCTATTAACCCAATTTTTTAACTGCCTTATTTAGTTTTCTCTTCAGAGTTGCACGACAGTTTGTCTCCATTTACTTCTGCTGAACATTCTGACCTGAAAACATAGTTATTTTGCTGAATGCCTGACGAGAAAGCGGAATAGTTTTGCTCACCCTTTTCAGCTAAAGTTATCTTCATTATGGACAGATTCCTTCGGTGTAATATTTATACAAAAGCATCCATCCTCTTTGTTACAGTCCCAGCCTTGTTGTACAGGGCCTTAGGGAGAGGCGCATTTCCAGTTCAGACAAGTCTCTTCAGAATCAGGCTGTGCTCCAGGCCTGGTGTTACCTCACAGAGGGAACTGAAACTGGGCCCGGGGCTGCTGCACGTGGGTGCCCATCAGCAGCAGTTGGGGTGTGAGGTGACACTCCGTGACACTCGGTGACACGTGGCCCTGCCTGTGCGGGCTGCAACGATACACGTGTGATAATTGGTGTTTTTGTTTTGACTCAACAAATGCCAGACACCACTAATGAGCGAGTGTTTGTGTACGCGGTTGGCAGGAACACACCTGGGGCACTTGAGAAAGCCTCTGCATCCCTCGGTTCCCTTTCCATCGATCCTGCTTGCTGGGCACAGTGAGCAATTTATGGGCTGCAGTAAGCTACGGCTCTGTCCCACCGTCTGCGGGAGCTCGGTTCCCCTGCGGAGAACAGCGGCTCGTTTTCTGGAGTGATGACATAATGCTGAGATGGAGATGAGTGGCAGTGTCTAATATTTCACAGACTGCGACACAGAAACCCGTCCTTGGTTGGGGAAAGGGCACTTTGCTCTAAAGACGTTGGGCTGACATTAAAAATAGTTACGGGCGCTGTCTCGCTGCTTGCTTTTGCAGCAGACGGGTTTCGAAGTGAGAAAAAATTAATGTAAAGCTTTTCTTCTTTGAGATCATTTTAAGGGCAATCACGCCTTTAAAATTACGGCGTGTGCTGACCGGGACCAGGAATAGGAATGGGAACAGGCACGGGCCCTGGGAGCAGGCATAGGAGTGGGAACAAGAATAGGAATGGGAACAGGAGTGGGAACAAGAACCAGAAGGGGACCAAGACCGGGCTCGGCCGCCGCCCCCGGCGCCGTTTGAAAGTCAGCGAAGTTTGCGAGGCGCGTCCCGGCGGCGCTGATTGGCGGAGCGGCCCGCGCCACGTGACCGGCAGCCAATGGGGCGGCGGCTCGGCCGGGCCGGGAGCGGCGGTGCGGGCGCGGCGGGAGCGCGGTGAGAGCGGGGCACGGCCCGGGCAGCGGCACACGGCACACGGCACACGGGACCCCGCACCCCGCCCGGCTGCGGCCCCGCGCGGCCCCGAACCTCCTTCTGCCTCTGGAGTTGCTCGTGCGGCGGACAGCGGAGCGTGGGAGCCGTGCCCGCTGGTTCAGCTCCCGCCCGCGTCGTGCTCCGCATGGGAATGGGATTCGGGAGCGCTGCCCGCTGACCTCCTGGCTTGCAGCTGGAACCAACAAGGTCAGGCGTTTCAGCGGAGAAAAGTGCCGAGTTTCCTTAGGAATCGCTGGAAAGTTGAAAGTATCGGAGCTGGAGTGGTTACTGAGAAGAGGAGGGTTTTGCCGAATTCAGCCTTTTGGTAGAGAAGCCCCGGAGAAGCTGATAACTCTTTTCAGTGCTGGCTGTGGGATTCTGTAGTAATCCTGGCGCCCCCGTGACCCCTCCCTTTTCTTTCTCTTTTGTGGTGGTTTTCTTTTGTATTGCTTAAACAAAAGAAAACAGGCCCATGTGTTACAGGAAGACCCTTTCAAGGGGAATATTTTAAACAAATCTAATTTTCATAGGATGGGAAAGCTACTTTTCAGGAGTAAAGAGGTGGTTGGTTTTGACTTATATTTAGGATAAAATGTCTAATAGAAACTTGATCATCTCTAGCATGGATAATTCAGTAGTACTGAATTTACTGTTGTACTTTTTTATTATGGTATGAATTTCATTGCCTTGGACCATTAGGCATTGCTACAAAGGTAGGCCAACATTGTTCACCAAGTTAAATGTTCTTTTGTGAAGAAAAAAGTTCAGTATCAGGGTTGCTTTGAGTCCTTTGTTCTAGGACTGAAACAATCTAAATTGAGGCCCTCGTGAGTTTGAGTGAACTCAGACTCTGATTCCCAAATTGAAGTTCCTTCAATAATTTTGTGTGTGGCTTTTCTTGATACTTGTTTTTTTCCTTAGGAATTTTGCAATTCTGCTCTCACTGGTATGAAATTGCTTCCCGCAACATTTATGCTGCGATGTTTGTCTCATTGCAAAATTCCAGTCCCCACCCATGATCGCTTCCACTTCCTGCATGATGTGGAGGTTTGTAATGCCTGTGCCCGGCGTTTGTGCTGCCGGCACGCAGGAAGTCTGGCCAGATGGCTCTTCTGGCTTCATGCGTGCGGGAACAAGCAAGGTGCAGCCAGTGCGTGCCTGTTACAGACTCTTTCTCTCCTCGTTTTTTCCACCTTTTCCAGTGTTTAACAAAGCATTTCTAAAGCCTCCTTCACCCCCCCTTGCTCTCCCCGCTTCTGTAGTGAGCCCAGACAGTGAGGAGCTCCTAATTAATTTCTCTTCAGGCATTTTGCATGTTGTCTCAAAGTTGTTAGAAATCAAGGGGAGAAGGCAGCAGGGGAAAACTAGTCACAGCCCTGCCCTTTCTACAGGCAGTTTAACAAGACTTACGTGGTTGTTTGCACTCTTCTTAGAAGACAAATTTCAGAAATAAAGTTTAGAAACACTTCAATACTTTGTCTCAAACTCGGAATTTTTCTTTTCAGTTTAAGTGTGTATTTTTCATCTTTGGTTAGTTTGAAAATCCCTTGAGCTAAGATGTAGTGCAGGGAAGGAAACTAATAGGTCTTGTATGTTGCAGCAAAAAACATATACCTGTGGCACTGGACAGTAGCCACATCTCTGGAATAAGTACAGGTCCACAGTCCTTCCATGTATTTGCAGTTGAACAATTAATTTTAAATTATAAGTGCTATTTAGTAATGGCAACCATGAAGCAGAGTGAGCTCTTCTTAATGGACGACATCCTCCGTGGGTCCATAAACTCATGTTCGCAAAGACATCCCTGGAACCGAAGGGTGCAGCACCTTTGTGCTGCTGTGAACGTTCACAGGGTTCTCTGAAAGTCTTATGGATCAGTTAAGGAAAGATCTTCTCTATGTGGCCCTACAATCTGTAAAAAGGCCAGTTAGTACAGTCTTCTAGTTCTTCCAAAGTGCAGTAGAAAAACACAAGAGCCAGACATGATCATATTCAAGATTTTGGGGCTGGTGGAAGCTGCCTTTTGGTTCCAAAGGGTTGTTTGAAAGCTTTTTGAAGTAAGATGTCTTGCTCTCCATCTTTGTCTGGCCTGAATTATTTTTGTTGACTGTCTGAATACAGATAGGAGATTTATTATAATGCTTATCAGGAAAACATCCTTTTTGGATTTTTTTCTTTACAAGTGTGCTGCAAGGATCGGTGTGTGTGTACACAATAGTTTGAGCATAAGAATATGCTTATTAACATCAAAGGCACTTTGAGTTCACTTAAAAATAACAGAGTAGATGTGTCATAAACTATCCTAGGTCAAGAATGTTAATTATGCTTGGTCATGATTTTCTTTTTAATGGGCAAGAATACCATTTGGAAAATCACTGCTCTTTACTCACACTCCTTTTCCTCTCTTTTTTTGCCTAGTGCGTACTTCAGCCTTGAGACTTTATGCTGGAAATGTGTCAGTACATTAAACAGTGCTTTTATTTGTTAGAAGGAACACATGTAGCTTTGTCTAATGCACATTTTGTGTCAAACTCAATTATAAAAACTAAGGCTTAGTATCTTTTCTCCTCACCTGCCAACTCCCCTTGTAAATAACAGTAATTTCTGTGAGTGTGTAGCTGATAGTGTGCACTGAGGTGTGTGGGCACAACCCCACTCGGCTGTGATGCTGCTTGCTCCTTGCTCAATAACCTGATAATTACTTGGGCTGTGAAGAGGACTTGGGCTTAGTGGCATTGCTTGGGTATGTAAGGATTGGGCTTTGGATTGCCAGACTCTTGAAGTACTTTTGTCTATAGTAGAGGTAAGAACTACTTGGGTTTGTCTCAGTAGAGTTACTAAATAGTTAATCTATTAATTAATTAAGGCTGTTAATCAATCCTGTTTACACCAGATGATTTTTTGGAGAGGAAAACCTTGACACAGGTTAAAGGTATTTTTTTCCATAGAGTTCAATAGATGTGCAGTGTATGCACATTTCTTTAGCTGATACACACTGCTCAGAGGGTCTACTCTAGCATTTTATGAGTATCATAAATAAGAGTAGAAGGCAAGGATGACATCTAAGTGATCTTTGAAGGCTTCAACTATCCCTTCTTCTTTATTCCATCAGAATTACCTCTAGGAAATGTTTTGCTCAGCAGACCTGGAGTTGAAACTTGGTAGAACTGTTTCTTCAGTCATTAGATTTCGGTGATAGGGTTTTCTGACAACTGCCTCTGTCACAAATTGTTCAATTCTACTTCTGTTTGCTGTTCTTGATCTTATTTGGTTTCTGTTAAAATGATAGTCTGAGTGGAATCTTTGCCTCCGCCAGGGCTGGACATGGGCAGATTATGCACAACACTAGGTTTGATGTTTCTCCATTGTCAAGACTAACTCGTATGAAATTATATTTGCTACTGACCCGTTTAATAGAGTGTGTCATGCACATCACAGGGCATTTATTTAATTGTGGTGTTTAGATACTTAAGTCCTCAAGTGGGAGTGACCAGCTTAAGGTTCTTGATTCCCCTGTGGCTCTTTCATGTGTCATTCCCATTTGGGACTATGTCCTGTGGCCGAGTTTGTGCTGGCACAGGAACAGCTGGATGGTCTGGATTGCTGCAATCTTATCTGCATACCTAACCCAGCCAGTGGTATCCTGCTGAAACCTCGGGGGAGCTTTTGCCCTCCCTTTTCCCATGGCTCTCTGAGGTATCCAGATATAGTGTAGCCGTACATGGATTTTGATATTTCAGATTTGAAGTTGGGTAGCTTTGTCTGTGTTGACCTAGGAAGAAATTTTTTCACGTGTCCAGCAGTTATGTCCATAAAAACTTATGTGTTCCTGGAAATGTTAACTCAGGAAATCAGTATCTTGAGTATCTAATCTGTGTCTCTTTGAAGTTTCTCTTTAATTTCATGGCAAGTGTCTTTAAGGTTGTTGAGTTGCAGTGTGTTTTGAGCTGAAGTTGTGCTTCTTTCCCTTGTGTTCTCTGTGCATTGGCACAGCTGCAGCTCAGGTTTGGGGTTTTGAGTAGTCAGAGGTGCCAAAGGTGCTCACAGCTGGGAATGTGGTGTAAGCCTGCAGCAGCTTTAGGAGAGCTGGGGAAAGTGACTTCGCAGGAATTCTTTCACATTTATGATCTGTCTGACAGAGTCCTGTCAAGGCTGGTCTTTACTTTGGTCTCCAGGAGAGCAGTGACTGTGTGGGAGGAGGGGTGTTCTGCTCCTCAGCAGGGACTGGGGCTGCTCCCTGCCTTAGTTCTTATGCTTGACCCTTTAATTTTTCAGAGGGAAAAATGAAACAGGAGTATTAAACTTTGAGGACTCATTATGGAAGACTCAGAAGGACAACACTTCAGCTCAGTGGAAGAGGAAACCAGATACTGGAAGGAGCTGGCTATGAAATACAAGCAGTGGTAAGGCAGTGGCTTCTTTGCTCCAGGTTGTTGGATAAGGTGCATAACACTGCATGCAGAGACACAGACCTGTTATTGCTGCTTATTTAGCTTGCTGGAGGATTGTTTCAATAGAATTGTTCAAGAATATAAAACATTTCCTTTCATCTTTCTCTCTGTTTCTCATTTGTTATTGCTAATCAATAATGGCTTTGTTTATATTTCCAAATAAATAATAGAATTGAATAATAAAATAAGTGTGTGATGGCAATGAACAATTGACAAACTAAAGAGATGCCACATATCCTCAACACCTGTAGTGCAAAGACAGCCTCTGGGGTTTTTCTGTTTATTTGGACTTTTTTATTTGTTCACCAGTTTGCTATGGGGTGACTTCCCAGGCGTGGCAGGGTAATGTTTGCATGTGGTTCTCTTCCTATTGAATTCATATGTTGGAGAAGGGCATATAGCCTTCTATGTTCAAGAGCAGTGGTGTTTTTTAACTTGAATGTACAAGAGATGTTTTCTCATTGTTCATGATGATGAGTTCTGCTGCTGGAATTTCTCTCCAGTGCTGAGAATACGCAGGAGGAACTGCGGGAATTCCAGGAAGGGAGCCGAGAGTATGAAGCTGAACTGGAGACTCAGCTGCAACAAACAGAGTCCAGGAACAGAGACCTTCTGTCAGAAAACAACCGCCTGCGGATGGAGCTGGAGTCAGTGAAGGTGAGAGCTGCTGGTGCACGTTGTGTGAACATCCTCAGTGCACAGGTGAACGGGGCAGGTGTTTGCAGGCTCTGTTTGCCCTGTGGTGTCACCCTCAGCATTACAAAGAAATTGAACAGAAGGCAGCAGAAAGGAAAGTCTTGAAAAATAAAGAAATGCCAACCTGTTGTCTGCTTTGAGGATTCTGTGTTCCTTGGTAGTGTTCCTGGAGCCCCGTTCACAGGTTGTGGCTGTGTGTCAGGATAGATTTCAGATGGGAGAAAATTGTCCTCAGTAGAGTGGAGACTAAGTGTGAACACAAGAGAGCTGCTGTTCTAGCCTTTCTTCAGTCTGTTTAGGACTTTTGTTCATAGCTTTCTTGCTGTCTGCATCATGCAGTCACAGATAATATTGCAGAACAAAGTACAAACACTGCAGCTGTGTTTTTGCATTATGTAAGGAAACTCAGTTTTAAACAGTTATGTATTTATTATCTGTCATTTCAGATAAGCTGGGAAGCAGCAGCTGGTGGGTAACACATAGAATTGAGAGTCATAAAACAGCTTCAGTCCTGGTTTTGTTATTGAATCTGTCTCTCCTTGGGGAAAAATGAGTTGCCCTCTTTGCACTTGGTTAGCATTCTGTGAAACTAATTTCTGTGAATCAGCAGAAAGGCAGTAACTTTCAGAACTATAACACATAAAGGATATGAACTTACTGAGATGGGGCTTCTTAACACAGTGGCTTAAAAACCAATTAAGCTATCTAGAGTATGAAGAGTGATAAGTGCCTCATTTCAGTCCCTTCAAAGATGGTGCTAGTCCCCTGTGCTGATTGACAGGTTTAGGAGATACTGGTAAGTTCTCTTAAGCTTGGGAAAAAATTGTCACTGAAATTGGTGTTATTTTTCAAAGTTTTATTTTAGGCCTTTTGCTTACAGATGAGTTACAGTCACTCAAGAAATACTACACTGTGTTTTGCAGGGCTAGGTCAGTCTCTGTGGAAGCAGAGATTAATGTAATTACACTTCTTCTACTCAATTGGATGCAATAATGAGCTAATGGGAGTGAAGGTATTTGTATAAGTGATTAATCACCGGATGAAGCCAGGTTTGCAATGCCTTTTGTTTAAACTGTTGTCCAAATTACTGTCTTAAGGAAATACTCTTCCATTCCAGGCAGATGTCCTGTCCCTCTAGCACCAGCTTAGCCATTCCCTCCACTCCCTGCTCTTTGATAGTAAGACCTCCAAGACTTGTTTCATTGTATTTATGTTGCATTAATCCTTGTTGTTCTTGTTGTAGCACTTTAGAAATATTAAATGTTGTGCTTGTTGTGTGAAGTATTGGTCTGCTGTTCCATGTAGCCACATAAACTCATGGATGCTGATGGGTTTGGGGAGAAGACAAAAGTTTTAAAAATAAACCCCATAGTTCATTTAATTGAGGAGTGTTTAGACTATTTTCTGTCTCTAGAGTAGCTGGGATGGAAGGCAGGAACAGTGAACCGACCAAAACAGTGAAGAATGAAAATAGTAGGAAGCAATGCAGAGCCTCAAAAAGTGGAGGGTAGCCATATTTTAGAAAATCTGAAATTATTCTTCACAGTAGATAACTTTCTTAAAATATATTCTGCTTGAAATAAACCATATAACAATTGGCTATTCATGCAGCCTGAAAACTGCAGTAACAGCCTGCAGGGAAGGAACAGAGCCACCATTGAGGGCCAGATCAGCTGATAGTTTATTACAATTGGCTAAAAACAAAGACTCAGACCTTGCAGTTCTGGTCTTTTATCTGAATCAATTCAAGAGCAAAGCATTAATCTGATGGAGCTATTGAGCAGCAGTGTTAACTGAGCCCATCAAGGGCTGGGATCTGCATCTAGGTCAGCACCAGTGAACTTTGCCAGGCCCACACAGCTTGTGGCTCTGAGCTTACCAGCCCAGTGTGTGTGCTGGCTCCCCCTCAAAAATCAGAGCTCACACTACCTTAAAGCTGATGGGAATAATGCTTTGGAGGGTTAGTTAAGAGAGTCCTGAGAAACTAGTTGAAAGTAATCTGCCTCTTGGAGCTTAGAGGCTTTTAACTGTGTTTCAGAGATTTGGAATTATAGCAGTGTCACCACACTGCAATCAAATAAGGATTTTGTAGTTCAGGATGGATATCTCTTTCCCTCCTCCTCTATGCATTTCCTGTGCTAAAATAGCTGTCTTCACATTGTCATTCACACTAGACCACATGCCATGGTTTTCAAATTCCAGTGCATGGGTTTGTTTCCAGTCACTTCAAGTATTTTGTACTTGAATTCTATCTGGAGAGCACTTCAGGAATGCTGCTTGCACAGCAATCTTGGAGTTTCTAAAAACCCTCTGGCATGTTGAAGTGGTCTGGTGGCAAGGTGGTTGAGTAGAAAGCATTGTAATAGTGTTCTGTGAAGCTTTCCCTGTCACATGCTGTGGAACTAACTCCACATTTGGCAGTGTGGGAGAGAGAGATCTGATGTGGAAGTTGTCTTCCTCCCTGCCTGTGCCTGTCTTAAGTGGACCCTTGTATACGTGGCGTAGAGGGAGACAGAGTTTGGTTTAGGTTCACATCCCGTACCTGTACCTGAAATGTTCTGTGCTCTAGAATTCTGGACCTGCTTTGGGCTGATAAAACCACATGGGCAGTGCAGAATCTTGCTGATTCCACAGCAACATATAACAGTGTCACACTTGGAATTTTTTTTTTTGATTCTTGTTACTTTGGCTCCTAAATACTGCCTGACTTCATATCAGGGTTGAAAATAAGTGTCTTCTCTTGTGTCTTGCTTTGTGTATTGCTAAGAAACTGTGCTGAGTCAGGCTGTGTCGGAGAGGCAAGGAATGGCCCTGTGCTGTGACTGTTTGGAACTGTTCCCCAGCAATTTTGTTTGATAAGAAGTGACAGGAAGAGCTCTTGTCTGCTGGCAGCCCAGAAGTATGTAAGCAATTGAATTTGCTGGCGTTTTGCCGTATGTAAAGTCATGTTTCTCAAAAAACTTCAGAGCATCTGACTCTGCTTTTCAAGGGGCTCAGACAATGCTGCAGAAAGAGAACAGGTGTTGCTAAGTATCTGATGTGCTGTTTGATTTGCCTTTGAGTAGGAAAAGATTGAAATGCAGCATTCGGAAGGATACAGGCAAATCTCTGCACTGGAAGATGACTTGGCACAGACAAGAGCTATTAAAGAGCAGCTTCAGAAATACATTCGTGAACTTGAGCAAGAAAATGATGACCTGGAAAGAGCAAAAAGGTGATCTGCTTTTTGTGTTTTCTCTTGTCCACCTGTGTTCTGTCCTGTGAGCATGGTGTCACTGAGCTGTTTGTGACACTGTACTCGTTACCACTGCCATTCTGAACTCTCACTTGTGGGATGCTTGTGTTGAAGAGATTTGTTGCAGATGGGCAATGTGATGAATTTTTTTTACCTCTTTCACTCCCCTGACTGCACTCTTTCATATCTTACAAGCCAATATAAAAAATAATAATAAAACAAGACAAACCAAACAAAAATGCGACAGTATCCATTTTCTTGTGAGAGAGGGAGTCCTTGATGTGCTTCAAGGATCTGGTAGTGACACCTAATGTGCTCTTTTTCAGAGCCACTATAATGTCTCTGGAGGATTTTGAACAGCGTTTAAACCAGGCTATTGAAAGAAATGCTTTTCTGGAGAGTGAGCTGGATGAGAAAGAAAACCTTTTGGAGTCTGTGCAGCGCCTGAAAGATGAAGCTAGAGGTTAGACAGAAATTATTTGTGTCATTTCCTTTCTCTCCTACTGCCTTGTGGCTGTGGAGTCCTCTATGTATGCCTCAGAGCTGGGCTTTTAACTTTGCTTCTTTGAAACCTGCTATCTGAAATGTAGAAATAAGTAAGGAAACTTAAGAATGTTCTGCCCCCCCCTCCTTGAACTCCTGACCTTGTTCCAGAGCACTCACAGAAACAAAAGTCTGTTCCAGCCTTCTCCTAATGAGTGCTTTAGGGAGTTGAGAGGAGCCAGTCCAGCTGGGGCATGTGCTGGTGTGGCTTCCTGTAAGCCATGAAGGTCAGCTTTAATACACATGAACCTCGTTATTTCCTGGACTGTGGAAAGTGGAGTCAATGAAACACTAATGGGGAAGTAAAACAGGAGGGCTGGAACTGACTTCTGGTTGCCTTGGAATGCACTGGCTTTCTTCTGTCAGTAAGGCTGGGTGAGAAGAGAGAGACCCTGGAGCGGGATCAACGTCTGTTTTCAGATCTGGGATTCTGTGGTATCCATAAGCTACAGCCAGGCTGTGGGACAGAAGTGCTCTATCCCTTGGCTAGATAATGATGTGGCTTCCACCTGGCCTCTGCTCAAGTTTTCTTCATGTGGAAACCAGGATAGAAAAAGGTACAACAGGTAGAATCTCAACCTTCAGGGAGCCAGAATGTAGCCAAGGTGTGCCAAGTTGCCAAGCCTTGGACTTGATGTGCCTCTGCTTACCAGCCTGCAACATTTGGAAAGGAGTTAATTCCCTCTCTGAAGGGGAGCCTCGTGAAAGGGTTTGAGAATGAAAGCCAGGTAATAGCAATTGAACTAACACTACTAAAACATCTTGAACCACAATCCTAGAAAGGCCTTTACTTATCCAGATTTTGGAGATATGCCTGGAATAATCTTTTATAAGGATAAGTGAAATACTTCACCTCCATGAGGAGAAAATCTTTTGAGCAAAAGATTACCTCCTGTTTTTGTCTTGGTGGCTATGTACTCCAACACTTGCTTTGTATTGCTTCCTTCATAGATCTACGACAAGAGCTTGCAGTGCAGCAGAAGCAGGAGAAACCCAAAACACCAATGAGAACTCCCCTGGAAGCAGAAAGAACAGACACTGCAGTTCAGGCCTCCTTATCTGTGCCCTCAACACCCGCCGTGCGTCGCACACCCGTCAGCATACCCACCCCTGGGACATTTAGGAGAGGTGACTGGCAGGGAACCAGCTCAGAAATACAATTTGATGCTCTTGTTTTGGCTATAGTTTGCTCCCTTCTTTTTGTTCCTCCTTTAGCCACAGAGTTGAGTGTGTGGTGTAATATAAATACACCTGAATCCAATCGCCATGGTCTCCGTATTCACAGACTGGGGTTTTTTGGAGTTTATTCATAGTCTGTTGATTTCCAATTGCTTGAACTGTCCAGTAATAATGAGGGATAAGATGAGCTGTTGTGACTTTACAATTAGTTCACAACTGTCCCAGAGATGTTGGTCTAATTTAGGGGAAAGGTTTTAAAAACCTGTGTGATCTTTAATTGTGTTATTTGAATCGTCTTCTCTAAGAGAGTAGGGTAATTTTATTTTTCCTTTGCTTTTTATGAGTAACATCCTTCTTTAACCTGCCCTGCAGGTCTTGAGGACCCTTATGGTGCAATCCCTCTCACACCAGCTGCAAGAATATCTGCACTTACCATTGTGGGAGACTTGCTGCGAAAAGTAGGGGTGAGTGATTACCTGCCAGGCAATGCCCTTGGAAAGGTGGAGCTGTTGGAAACTGCAGCCAGCACTACTTGTGCTGCTGTTCAGGGGAGACTGGAAAGAGTCTCTTGCCCCCAGATTAGCTAAGCGTGGCCTTGAGATTGGTCTGGACTTCAAACGTTTCTGACCAACCCCCAAATAAAAAAGGACCATGCTTGTTTTTCTAAGTTCCAATCCAGATGGGGATAAGATCTCCCTCTACAAATTTTTGGAAGTGCACGTGCAGATAAAACAAGTCAGCATTAGTAAATTGAGAAGAGATCTGTTCCCATGGAAGGCAGAGAAGTTAGCAGGCTGGTGCCTGCTGTCCAAAAGGCTTCTGGTGAAGTTTGCCTTAAGAGTCCAGTAGTCTTGTGAGCAAGGCCTGATGTCCTGCTAAGCTGTAGTTTGATATTAAGGTAGTGCTGATGCTGGGAAGGTTATCCTATTACTTGTGTTTCATTCCTGATGCCTCAGTGCTCTGTTGTTACAAGCATTTGCATGAGTCTTTGATGGGCTGAGCTGCAGAACTGATGCAGCCAAAAAGTAAATCAATAAAGGTGGAATGATCTAGAATTGGAGCATGTGATGGGGAATAGGATATCTGTGGGTCATTCCCTCTGGTGTACCACCTAATACATGTCTAGGGGAGCAGATAGCCCAAATGAATGTGTAGTAATCTAAAAAGTGATGCCTGTAAGAAGGATGTAAAAATCTCCCTGAGGAAAGTGAAGATTTTGTGTTCCTGCTGATGAAGAGCATCAGCACCCTAAAGAGACAGAGATTCATCTTTAGAGAGATGACTGTCTTCATCTCTTCACAAATTCACAACTCATGTGGCACTGGGGTCTAGCAGGTTCCTCTACTGGACAACTCACTCTTAAAGAAAGAAAAACCCCCAAACCCACACACTTAGTGCCATTTTGATGTGCCATGATGTCATCTTCTGAAAGAGAAGGGTCAATCTGACACTTGCCTCATCTGTTTACTTCAGGCCTTGGAGTCCAAGCTTGCATCTTGCCGAAACTTTGTGCATGACCAGTCTCCAAACAGACCTTCAGTGTCCATGTACATGAACAGAGATGTCCTTGAAACGCGCCTGAGTCCTCATCAGCCTCGGTGTGATACAGGGTGAGTGCTGGGCTCTGCTGGAGTCTTAGTGACAGCTGTTAGTGTTGGAACTTAGGGACTGCTATTTAGTATTTAAGTCTTTGTTTTGGTAGAGGCAGAATTTGACAGTAGTTATTGAAGTATGTGAAATTCAGTTATTCAGGATTATGATTTGAATGTTTCAGGTCAGTTTAAAATTTGGAATCACTAGCTGCTGAAGTTCGAAGACTAGCTGAAATCAAGTTTTGAATACTTCAAATTTGAAGCAAGTACGAGATGTGTTTTAGTATAAACGAGCATTTAAATGGGACAAAGTACAACAGTTCTTGCTTGTTGGTTCAATTTGTTTTATGCTTTATCTTCTTGTACAAGCGATGTCTCAGGAATGTAGGGAGACTTCCCTTATCATAGTTAAGGTTCCCTCACTTATGGGGGAACTGGAAAAAAAGGTGAATAATGGGTCCACTCAGAATGCTTTACAGTTGCTAAGATGAGCTTTTAAGTAGCAGCTGACAGAAAGTTACCTTACTTGACTTATAAGTTTCTCTGGATGTTTGAACTGGTTGTCTTTTTTTAATCAAACAAAGAAAAATCAGCAAGGTTATTACAAATTTCCGTGCAATGTCTGCTTAAACTCTCCCAATCCTGTACTGCATGCACATTCTTTAGGTTCTGTGTAAGTTAAGTGCCTATAGTACACTTTGTTTTGGACTTACTTATTTAGCCAGACCCATGTGCTGTGAGTACTGGTTTGTCCTGTTACCCAGTGCCCAGTGGTGTTGTTTAGAAGGAATGTTCCACATTGTACTTGCTATCCTAGTCTGGGGAGAAACCTCATGACAGCTCCTGCAAGAAAGCCTCAGGGGCCATACGTTTACCTATTCATGCAGCTGATTATCTGTCTACTGCTGCAATGCTAAACTGAAATTCCAACACCTGTAAAAGATAGTGTTCATTGCTCAAAGGGAAATGGAGTCCTGTGTTACGGTGGAAACACAGCCCAGTTAAGGAATGGGCTCATGCAGTGCTCACAGTGCTGTTCTTCCATCTGCTGGTTTCTCAGCTGAGTGGTGTGATCTGGAAGTGAGCAGTTATTCTGAGCATGGTTACACTGAGCAAGAAATGCACTGACTTCTGTTTTGTGTTTGCAGGTCGGTGAAACGCCTGGAGTTTGGAACACGAGCTTCAAACATTCCAGGACCCATGAGCCATCCCTCACAAAGTGTTGTCAAGATGCTGCTATGAAAAGCCTGGCTGGCTTTGGGAAAGGAGAAGAAATGTGTATTTCAAACGTTAGTTTTAAAGAGAATATCAATGAGCAAGCAGAGAGCAGTGTCAGGGTAGGTGAGAGCTGAACAGAAGTCACGCTGGCAGTGGCTTCCAGTGTGGCCTCTGGGCAAGTTCTGTGGGTGACAAAGCAGTGCTGACTGTGGCAGTGCAGGACTGGGAATTGCTTCCTGCATCAGCTACTGTAAATAGCTCCTTAAAGGTTGCTTCTTTTGACACTGCCAAAGCCATTGTCCTTCTGCCTACAACACAGCAATATTCCCTATGCAGCTCCTCAGGCTTTGGCTTTTGCTGTTAATACACCACCAGTTCTGGCTGGAATTCTGCTTTATACCATGGGTGTTGTGTGCTGCAGTCACCCAAATTAAAGGAGGTTTTTGTGTGGAGAAAGGTGTATTTCTGCAGGGAAGCTGCTCAGCTCCTGGTGGGATGTTTGCTGACCAGCATGTTGCTGCATAAAACCTGCCTCTGTAGTGGCAAGATGTTTCTGAAAGCAATGATTTGTCACTCAGAACTGGTCATGGTTAAAGGTGAGACTTGTCTAGTGCTTAGAGTGCTCAGGAGATCCCAGAGCTAATAGCATGTAGACTTTTCTTTTTTTTCTTTTTTGTTTTCTTTTAACCCCATAGTGGCCCATAAAGCCTGGTGGTTGTAAGAGGCCAGAGACCTGATAAAGTTTCTAGTCCTAATATCTTGAGAGGTGGGTTTTACTGCTTCACAAACCTCCCTTTACTAAGGTGCCTTGGGTGTTAGTTATTTTTACTTGGTTTATTTTTCTATATGAATATATCAGCTGTTACTCATTTAGAAATGCTTTTTTTGAAAAGGGCTGAAAAGCCCTTTATGCTAGAAATGTATATGAGTAGAGAATTGTTTTAAAATAATTTTTCCCCCTGTGGAATATTACTGCATTTGTTTTTTAAGTGGAGTAGATTTATTACCAGTGTTAATGTATTTTGTGGAAGTCTGTACTTGCAAAACTAATCATGACTCAACAACTTTTTTTTTGTTTGTTTGTTTGTTTTGGGTTTTTTTTGTGGCAGGAGATGGGGAGAGCTTACTTGACAAAAGAATACATAAATGGGTTTGATGTTTTTTGGTTTTTTTTTTTAAGAAAGTGCTGTGAAAACAGCCACTGATGCATGTGTTTCTCTAGAATACGAAAACCACAGATCATTTCCATTTTTCAGTCCACCTGTGAAGTTGGTTCAGCTGGGGAACAGAATAAAGCTTATTTTGAATGCAAGTCGTTGATGCATTTTGAGGTTTTTTGCAAGTTTTTACTGTGGTTTATAGAGTTGTTTGCCACGAGTTTCTTGTCTGTTTCTGATTGGTGAAGTTAAAAAAGATATTGTTTGTTTTGATGAATCATATGCAAAGATTTTCCTACATTTCTTTCTTCTCATGGTTTCCTACCCTAAGGAATGTAAATATTGTCATAACTAAAGATGTCTCTGGGATTTTCAGTGTTTAGTATTGGCATTGCTCCCTCTTAAAATCTTGAACTCAGGATTTTTGTCCTTTTACACTGTTGTGATAGGACAGAAAACAATGGTTTTAGGTTAAGAGGGTCAGTTTAGGTTAGATAAAGGGGAGAAGGTTTTTACAATGAGGTTGGTGAAACACTGGCACGGAGTGCCTGGAGAGGTGGTGGATATCCCATCCCTGAAAACATTTGAGATCATGTTGGACAGGGCTCTGAACAACCTGGTCTAGTTGAAGATGTCCCTGCTTGTTGCAGGACTAAATAAACTTTAAAGGTCCCTTCCAACCCAAACCATTCTTGGAAGACAAAGTTGCATTTTCCTTATCTTGCCAGAATTTGCCTGCTGGGTTAGCAGGTTGACTTGTAGTGAGATTGAGACGCAGCACTGAGGTGAGGTAGAAAGCTGGAAAACTGGCTGTGCTAGTATTGTGTATTTTACAGACCTGTTGTTAATGTGACTACAGATGTAGTTACACCTGGTGTGGATATGCTGTTGGTAATTCGAAATAATTTAGTCCAGAACAATCGCCTTTGTAATGTACAGAGAGGAACTTTTAGTTCAGCCACTGTTGCAAAAGGATGCTTTGCTTTCTGTGGTGTTACCAAAACAACTCTGAGTCCCTGTTTTGTCACAGGCTTTGCAGAAGAGGGACTGGAACCTGAGTTTGACAAGTGATGGGGCAGTGCTTTGACCATCAGACGAACCTCTACTTTATGCATGTGAATTTTCTAGAAGAATTCCTTGTCAAAGGGTAGGGCTCCATGTTCAGTTTGCTGGTTCTGCTCCAAGCATTGGTGCTTAAGATCATTTTATATGAAGTCTGACTTGGTTGTCTCCTTGTTCCCACACACGCAGGCTCACAAACTGTGTTAACAGCCAGCTCTTGAGCATCTTTACAGAGCTGGGCTCTGTGCCTGATCAAGCAACGAGAGAGTCTTATCCCATAACTCCTAACCCCTCTTTGCTCAGCTTGTCATCTTAATTGCTCTAAATGGATTCTTCCTTTACTCTTTCATGAGCAGAGAGAATTCTCTGGGCTCTGACTCTGCTGGCTAAATGGTGCCTAGTCTGAATCTCCAGTTCATGATCTCTGCACTTGTGAAACAATGCTTTAGATTTAGAAGATGATTGCTTTAGCTGTCAAGGTGGATGTTTGTGCATGATTTGCTCTCCCTGTAGTTACACTGCTTAAGGTTCACTTGCTGTTCAATCAAAGGCATCAGGTAAGCTCTCTGCACTGGATTTGGAGTGATTTTACATCCTGCTTTGCTGTGCATGGCTCCCTACTGCCCCAGTGTGACCACAGAGCTGCTGCTGTCTGAAAGTGCTTGAGCAGCATGGGTTTGTGGTAGGTCCTGGTAGCTCCCAGGAGTAGGTTGTGGTCTTGCTGGAGTGCTCCAAAAATAAAAAGTGACTGCATGCTGATCCCTTAGT
Source organism: Orthonyx spaldingii (assembly GCA_013397795.1). Classification (NCBI taxonomy): domain Eukaryota; kingdom Metazoa; phylum Chordata; class Aves; order Passeriformes; family Orthonychidae; genus Orthonyx; species Orthonyx spaldingii. Next base: position 1,142,501 of record VZTJ01001955.1, read on the forward strand.
GCAGAATGGCTTGGCTTGGATTCCTGCATTCAGTGTGGGCTGCTGTTTCTAATTGTTTGCAGCCTGCTCTGAAAACAGGCTTTGGCTGGAAATATTTCTGCACGTAACAGACATCAAAGGCTGGATTCACTGCCCACAGACAGACAGACAGGGCCCTGCTTTCCAGCTCCTGCACCAGAGTGCTGCAAGTCTCCTGCAGGTCCTGTCAGCCCTTGGATGCATCCCAGGGCACCTCAGTTAGCACTGTGTGTCCATGAGGGAATCAAACCTGTCCCATGTACTTGTGCCATTTTACTTCCAGCTCAGTGTACAGGCTTCTTTGTATTTCTTCAGGAGCATTGCTTTGGAGAAAATCAGGGTTTTTTTCTAATGATTACAGATGAACTTCTCTAAGAAGTATTTCAGTTTTAGAGAAACTGCTGCATCCCCCCTTCCCTTCAAGTGACACCTGTACACAAGAATAGTGGAGTCATTTTTATAGCCTTTTATTAGTGTGTAAGCACATCCATGGTGCATATAAAACTGTAACAGTTGACTTAATTTGAACAATTGATATTTTTCAGTAAGTGATTAAAAAGGCACTTCCACCTTGTGAATTGTGCATCAGGGGTGTAGTAACCAGGAGAAAACCCTATATTAATTGAATACTCAAAATGAAAGTTTAAGAAAAGATTAACTGACCAATGCCTTTTTTTTTCCTGCAACAGTCTCACAAATCCTGTGTAGACTATAGTTCACTGGGATTTAAATAATTTGAGCTACTGGAACTCACTTTCTGCAAGATTCTCAAAGTGAACTACTCTGTTAAAAATCTCCACCTTCTCAAATACACTTCATGGTAAGATAAGTTCTGGAGTACTTTCAGCGTCAATCTGTACACTGGAGACAGGGCAGTTGTGCTTCTATCTGTCAGAGGAGTGGGTGTATGTGACCTTGACACTAAGAGTAGACTTATACAGTGCTAAATATCGTCCTCCCTCCCTCCCCTTGCTGCAGTGCAAATTTTTAAGCGTGTTTATTCACTGGCTTTTGTTCCATTGAAATCTCCATCTCTTGCATCCATTTCGTCATCAACTCCATCTGCTGCATTCTCAATTACTCTTCTGCCTCCAGATCTGCGGGGTGGGGCAAAAGATGCTGGCTCATTTCCCCTCCTGCAGTAAGAGGGGAAAAAAGTAGAAAGAAAAATCAGGTGTTAGGTCATTTGGAGTCCTCACAAAAAAGCAGGGTTTTGTAACAGGACCTGTGGGGCTGATGGTTCTAAATGCAGAAAAGCCAAGAGCTGTGGGCTCTAATACCACTTTCTGTTCTGTAGCATGTGATAGTAATTTTTGAACAGGCTGAGTCTCCCAATGGCTTGGAAATGTGATGGGTTTCCTGTTCTTGTGCTTGTGTCCTTGCCCTCCTCTAAATAGTCTCATCAGCCCCAAATCACCCCCACTCTTCATTTCACTGTTTTTCCCTATGGGAACTGCAACTGATGGTACTTGAAAGGAGTGGGAAAAGGGGCTGCTCGTACACCACAGCAGAGGAGTGTCCCTCCTGTTCCTCTGGAGGAGCAAGGAAAGAGCAATTTGTAGGGAATTTCTGCCCACCAGTTTCTGAAGGCCCATGAGCCCTGGGCCTGGGCCAGTGCTGTGGATGTCAGCAGGCATTTCTGAGCCCACAGTTCCTCTGCACAGGCTGCACTGGTCAGAGCACCACAGCTGCTGTGACAGGTGTGACATCCAGGTTCTGAGTAACTCCAATCTCTTTCCCAACAGAGAGAGGAAACAGTCATTGCTTTGGAACTGTTGTCACCCAGGGACTGATGCTTAGCAGTGCAAGTGTCTTACAGAAAATGCTTTTCCCACTTTACCCCCTCTTCCTCTCCCATCTCCCTCCCTTCCCCGTACATTTCACAGGCACATCCCAAAGCAGGGACACTTTGGTCCACAAGGTTAATTTCTGGGGAGGTGTGAGCAAGTGAGACAGAAGATGGGTTTGTCCCATGGCCTCCATTGCTAATGTGCTACAAAGCATTTCAGTTTTGTGACATGGCCTCTCACTTGCCCCTCATTAAGCAAACCTTTGTAAAGGCTTGAGACCACAGACATAAGCAATAAAATAAATTCATGATCACTGGATATTGTGCCAAAAATACTGATTTGGTGTTAAATAGATCCGAGACTGCACTTTTGGGTACAGCAATCATGCATAAATATTTAAAGGCTTGTCTTGTCCTTGCAAAAGACTAAGCCGGCGCCCTTTCTGAAGCAGCTATTTAAGTCTGAACTTCAGTCTTCCATGTAAGGGAAGAGGGTAGGAATGTTGGCTGGACTAACCTAGTTCAGAGGCACAAATCTGCATTTCCAAGATGGGAATGTGACACTAGTCTGTTTTCCATAATTCTGCCCTTGAACTTCAGTGTGAGCAGGCAATTAGCTGGCTAATAAAGCTGCATGTAGGATCTGCTGATAGTTAGCCATGGTTGTTGTGGTGCTGATGGCATGCATGGAGTGCAGGGGTGTGTCATCTCTACCCTGCTGTGTGCTTGGCAGGGTCTTACCAGCAGGGTCTACTATTTTATGGCAGTAGATATTTGTTATTATTATTTAGCAAGAAAGTTCTAATTAGGTTAATAAATTCGTTAATTCTTGTTAATAAAGGAAGAGCCCTCCACCCCTTGGACTTGTGCTGTCTGGACTCGGTTACTCACGAGTCATTTGTGCTGCAGTACTTCACTGAAGTGCTGTAAGAGAACATGGGACTGGGGGGAATAACAGCAAGAGTCTCACCAAATCGTGCACTGCACTTCTGGCTACAAAGTGAACTCCTTATCACCCACTAACTACTTACTAACAAACTGCTGCAGTGTGCATAAACTTACCAGTTCTTTAAACTGGTATGGGGCCCGTGGATAAACACTTTTTGTTTATATCTGTTCCTCTCAAACAAGTTTATATATTTGATAATGTTCATGTGGTCACTGGCATCAGTACCTTTAAAATAATGTGTGTATCTGGGACAAGCCTTCAGCATCAGTGTTTGCTTAGCATCTCTGTATTTAATCTGCCTTTGAACAAGTGCTACTGGAGTAGTGCTTGAGCAACAGTCTGACTGGGAATATTAGGCTGACTAAAAGGCACATGCAAGGACAAGACATCATCTTTAAATATTTGTGTATTCACAGCAAAATCCAGCGTATGTAAAATAGAAAATATACAAATATTACAAGGCAATAGCTCTTTAATTTTTGCAGTGCAGGTATTATTCCTATCTCCAGAGAATATGCTAATAAGGATAACAGAATGCTGTGCCAGGTTACAGTGTCAGCTTTAACTTCTGTGTCCGTGCTCCATGTTTTAATAACAGTAAACAAGCAATGTAATGTCTGTAAAATAGCTCTAAAAGCCTCAGTAGTAACTCTTTGTAAGCAATACAGGCACACAATGCTATGTAACGAAAGGCAAGACTTTTTCTTGTGTCTATGATTGTGTGGTGTGTGTGATAAATCACATGCAAGTAAGGTCTTCCCAAATCTCAGGTGAATTAGATGGGCTCTTACCTTAGGTCAGCATTCCAGTAGGCACAAGAAATACTGTGACATTCTAAGGACATGCTGTGACACTCCATATTCATTAGTCCTTTTAATCAGTTTTACTAATCAACAGTGTATTTTATTTGAAAAAATATACTCTTCGTGGCAGTGCACAAAGATGATGTGAAAAAAAAATTTCATGCAGAAGAAATCAGAGTACTTGATTAGGTACTCTGTTGGTAGAGCTTGTGAGAATGCAACGTTGGTAAGTCTACGTCAGTACATAACCTATTTGTAAGAAAGATGTATCACTGATGAACAGCTGATGGTAGCTAGATTATTGTAATATTTGTCTTTTTTGATAAAACAGATTAATGCCAAGATATCCAAGCCTTCACAGTTTGCAGAAACCTCACATAATTTTAACCAGGGCCAAAGAAAATGGAAATTTGTGCAATACAAGCTAGCTGCAAAGTTGAAGGCATGGTACCTGCTTAGTCATGCGAAGGTTCCTGTGTCCCTCTGAAACAGAGATAAAGAGTCCTGGGCAGTTATACTAGGCACATGGTCATGATCAGAGGTAGGTAATTACTTTTAAATAATTAAACAAAGTACATTACAGCCAATTACATTACATTTAGATAAAACAAAAGTGAGCCTTATGGTGTTCTATGTAAAAGGGCTGGACACAGCCACTGCTTCGTAAAGCAGCCCGGAGCATGTACTACCCAAGATAGTGCTAATGGAAAAGGCTGCCACATCTGTAACTCTTCACTTCAAAGGGAATCCACATCCAGTAACACTGAAGCATGTTACTGGTAAATATTCTGGCAAACTACTTTGAGAACACAACTAGACAGGTGCATTTTTTTCATTTGACACACTGTTGGTCTTAGGTAGAAGGTGGAATTTTATGGTATAGTGATGCAGATAGAGCAATTTCTTTGTAACTCAGGTCAGCCTCCTTATTTCAGTGAGCTCATATTTTCAAACCCAGTGAGTGCAGAACTCAGGGATGTAGCTGACAGTTGACAGCTTTATCTTTTCCCCACACAGTTTTAACAAGAAAGTGCAAAGGGACGGTTTAATCTTATCCTTGGTCTGATGACACTGAATCCCATAGTGGTGAGGTCCAAAGAGACTTTAGAATAATTTAATGTGCTTTGCCTTTTACTGCCTGTGATGTCCAAGACTGTTCACAGTCGTTACGTGTGAGTTGTGCATGTGTGAAAGTGTGAAAAGCAAAAGCATTTCTACCCTTTTGTGACTGCTTCTGTACAAAGAGATACAGCCATTATATAAAGGGTGTTTTCAAAAGCAACCAAGCCTAATTCTGTTCCAATTTAAGCCAAAAGGACTTTGATTAGAGAAGAGTAAGGCCTGTGCCATGTTATCACAGTTCATCTCAGCTGAAATCCTGAGGCTGCTGCAGTCTATGAAGTGCACTTCACTCCTGACTTCGACCTTTTGTTCTGAGTGCCAAGCTAACGCAAGGAGTGAGTAACTTCACAGCATTATCGGTGTCTGTTCTTTACCTGACAGATTTTTTTCCACTTTTGTAGTTCAGCTCTAAATTTCAAGGCTGTCAGTGAGTGGGAAGGGCTATCCCAAACAAGGGCACTCTACCTGAGCTTGCTCTTTAGTGCTGCAACCTCACGGCTCAGGGCTTCGTTGCTCTCAGTAGCTTCATCCAGCTCCCTCTGCAGCTTCCTGCGGTTTGCGTTGATGCGCTGGGACTCTTCCTCAGCCTCCTCCAGCTGCCTCTTCAGCTGCTTGAGCCGTGTGTTGCCCTTCTCGGCCTAAAGGGAAATTTTAGAGTAATGTTTAATTTAAAACAAATCTAATAGCTTTGCATTCCTCATTTTAATGTCATGCTTCTGTTGAGAGTTGTACTGAAACATGACCCGAATCAAAGATGGGTGCTTATGGCCTGAAAATAACTTTGCTTTGTGGGAGTTCATTTTGCTGATAGCTACTGCATTCAGACACAACCTTGTTGTTTCTTGTGGTGCACAGTCCCACCTCTGCTTTTAGGACTTGCAGATGGATGTGCATTAGATAAAGCTAAAATTTTTATGTAAAATGTGTTCAGCATCTCTATTCACATAGCACCAAGGGTGTTGTGCACAGTCCTGTATATGACTGTGCAGTGCAGTCAGACTATTGCAGCTGGCTTATCGACAAGGACTTGTGCTTTGGCATGGACGAATTGTATTGTCCCATCTTTTAGTAGAGGACAGTATAACTCTGCCAGCATAGAATCCAAGCACACAGCCTGCTTTCTAGAAGGGCATCTGCTTGAGGCAGAACATGGAATCTTCCTTTTTCAGGGCAAAACCTGAAAACTCCTGTGCCCTTAAGAACCTTGTGACACAGTGTGTACCTGATCTTTGTACTGCTCTGCTTGCTTCCTCTCGTCCTCCACCTGCAGCAGTGCATCCTTCAGCTTCTTGTCCTTCTGGCGCAGCGTCTTGGCCGCTGCCTGCTTGTCTCTGCAATGACAGGGCAGTGTTTGGTGATGTGGAAGCTCTGTACTCTCCACCTGCCTCAGGCTTGTAGCTCATGCAACTGGCACCAGGGACCCATGTGTTAATGGTCTTACTGAATTTAACAGGTGAATTCTAAGGAAAATTTAAAGGCATGTTCTTCTGATCAAAACAAAACCAAATATATGCCTGCTCTGTGCTAGAGGTGTTCCAGGAGATCTGTTATGAAACACAAGGTGATTTCCTCAAGGAATAATCCTATAAGTGGCACAATGTGTTATGGCAATTAACCTGGCAGAGACATAGGCAGTTATCCTAAAATGTAGGGGAGCAGATCCTTGCCTTTGGTAGCACTAGAACTTTTCAGCAATAAAATGGATTTTAATCAGAAACTGTAGCAACTCCAGTTATTTGCCATATGTCTCAGAAATGTTAAGTGAGAAAGAGACTTTACCAAGTCTTAATGGCACTGAGAGACTGATGACACAAATCCTGCTTGCCTTTGTTTATTTTCTGTCTCATTAACTGGAACAGTAAGTGGACAGCTGTACTCTCTGGGAGACCAGTACCTGGCTTCCTGTTCCAATTGCTCTTCAAGAGAAGCAATTTTGGCCTCCAGAGCAGCAATTGTAGCTTTGAATTTGTTCTTCACAGCTCCCTCCATCTCCTGCAGCTTACTCTTTAGCTCTTTGTTCTGCCTCTCCAGTTGCTGCCGAGCGTTTTCGTTCTTCTGTGCAGTTGAGCGCTCTGTTGCCAGCTCATTGTTCAGCTGCTCTGCCTGCAAGGTGGGAAGGGACACTGTCACAAGTGTTGCATGCTTTCAGAGAAATGACAGGTGGCAATTTGGGATGGCAATTCTCCAGCTGTTCAGAACCACAAGTAGTTTTTGCTGGAACAGGAACAGAAAGTGCCGTGTGCTGGAATGAGCTGTACCTGCTGTACCGCTTTCCTCATGCGGTCACCCATGGCCTCTATGCTGCTTTGCTCCTCTTCCAGCTCTTCCTCCAGTTGGGCAATTCTTGCCTCCAGGCGCCGTTTCTCATCCTGAAGGCTTGTCCTGGAAGTTTAAATTTAACAAGTGAGTAGTTGTGGCTCTGACCATATGTTATGAATGTATTATGAACTGCCAATAATTCAGAAAGAGAACTAGATATTTCAGTGAAAGTAGTCATATGTGTACATGTTGTGTTGTCAAGACCAGATGGCTCTTGGGAAAAGAACAAAACTTCTCTTGGCAGCATTAGTAGCATGTTCAGAGCTTTGTGTGTAATTTGGTGTATTCCCACCTTCCAGAGGTAGCGCTTGCAAGTTCCTCTGCCATCTCTTCTTTCTCCTGGTCTGCTTGTTTGCGAGCTCTTTCTGCAGCAGCCAGGTCCTAGAGAAATGGAAAAAGCAGCACAGTAAAGAAATGAGTAAATGTTCAAATAGTTATAGCATGATTTAGAGGACTGTGAACTTTCTAAAGCTGGTATGAGATGGGTTGTCTTGTTAACAGAATAAATTCCTGTCATATCATAAATCCTAGGGAAGTACAATGAAATACTCTTTATCCAGCCTGTCAGCTGGTTTCTATTTCATTTGTTTTAGTCACAAGCTTGCCATTTAATACAGGTAGGAATAATAGCACTAAGCCCTCAAGAATTTATTGCTATTGAAAACAATTTGTGTTGGATCATACAGTTATTTCCCTTTAAGGCTGGTGATCTGTACCTTCTTCCAAGGAGATTTTTTTTCAGCTCAGTCTGACTGCTCAGATGTAGATCTAACAGCTTTAGAGGAGTGCATGGAGCACATGGAACTTGCTACAAGTTCTGTCCCTAAGAGCTGTTAGATTACTTCACTGCAGTTCTGTTTTGCTACTAAAGGTCATGTATAGTCTCCTTCCTTCTCCTGTAGGTTTTCCACTTTACCTCCTGAAGTTGCAGGAGTTCTGCTTCCAGGTTCTTTGCTTTCTTCTCATTTTCTCTGGCTGTAGCAAATATTTCTTCTCTGGCAGCCCGTGCATCATCCAGCTCTCGCTGGTAGTCCTTCATCTGAGCCTTGTTGAAAAGAATATCAAATTGGTTACAATTTCAGTAGAAAGAAATGTGGAGGGAACAGAACACATAGACGTTTACATAGTCATAATGCTGCTTCAGTTATATTTTCTGCAGAGATCTGGTAGCAAATGTTGGAATGATCTGAAATGCTATTCCAAGGAGGGCAGTGCTTCCACTTGGACACTGCATCTTTTGTAATGCCTGCTGTCCATATTTCCTCTGAATATTTGAGTGCATGTACAGTCTTAATCTTTCTGATGAAGAAAATTTTTGTTGTTTAGGTGTTAGCATGTGACAGAACAGTTGATCTGGAGATTTCAAGTATAAACAGGAACATGCTAATTCAGAGAAAACCTGATTTCTGAACAGTCTTTTATGCTCTTGAGTCAAGTATTAGAACCCAGATTGAAGCCCTATAATAGATTTTATCTTGTAGTCCTTTCTTTTTGTGTGAATCTTTGCTTTCCTCCATGTGGGTAAGTCAGTAGCAGATGAGTATTCTGGAAGCTCTCTACCATGATGAAATTTAAGATTTTAATCATTTGCCCTGTGGATTTTCACACTGTAATTCAAACTGAGTGTTAAAAATACTGATATTAGAATGTGGGAGTCTAGTTAAAATTCCCCCTCTGACCAATCATCTGTAATGGGCATCAAGTTCACAAATGTCACCTAACTTTTGTATTGTGGCTGTACAAGGCACAGCAGTGGGAAAAACTGTATTTTTAGGGTTACATACCTGTAATTTGCGAAGTTGTTTGATGGCTTCTTCCCGACCTTTACTGGCAGAGTCAGCTTGGCTCTCCAGGTCTTTAAGATCCATCTCCAGCTTCTTTTTGGCGGCAACTGCCAGGGCACGTTGCTTCCGCTCATCTTCCAGTTCCGTTTCATGTTCATGGAGCTGATCATTCAGGAAAACCAGTTCAGTTTAGGAAAGTCCTTGGGCACTCTTAACCACTCTGTATGTCTGAATAGTGTACACAGACCCCATATCTCTTTTTTCACTTGCACTGAGAATGCAGGGAAGGTGGTTCTGACTATGTCAGAATAACAATTCACGTGTTTGATGCTGTGTTGGTTGTAGAGTTAAATAGCTACATTTGTTGGTAACTGTGCATCTGCTGCTGAAACAGGGAACCGCCCCCCCCCGCCTCTTTCAGTACAATAATCCTTTCTTTTTTCTTCTTCTTTTTTTTTTTTTTAATCATCACATACGAGGCAATGTAATGCTTTTTTCTCATTATAGTTAGTGAGGTGCTTTTAGTAATGGCATTAGGTTGGAGCCTTTCAGGTGGCTTGGTTAGATATTTACAGAGGCAATAGTAGGGAATAGTACCTGTCTGAGGAGTTGTCTTTTCTTCTCCTCATTCTGTTCGTCTCTGGCTTGTAAATCTCTTTCAAACTGGCCTTTCAGGGCCTGCATATTAACTTCCAACCTGAGTTTGGCATCTTCAGCAGCTTGTAGCTCATCCTCTAGCTCTTCTAATTGTGTCTTCATCTCTTCTACTTGCTGCTCAAGGGTCCGTTTAGATTTCTCCAATTCATGGACCTTTCAAGCAATGAGAATTTAATAGACTTGTTATGATAAATAAGAATAATTCTAGTTATACACAGTATACCTGCAGTATAGGCCACATCTGAAACTATCAACTGTGGACAATGAATGAACTAATTTACACTGAAAATGGTAAATTAGCTTTATTTTGTACACTTGCAAAACTGTCTTAAAATAACATGAGATTCTCTTTATCCCAATCTTTCATTTTTAATCTAATCAAATATAATAATTTAATTTATTTAGTATTAGAAGTAATATAATCATATCCCTGTAATAAAAGAAGTGATTGGCAATGCAGAAGTGGAAATTTGCTGCAGTTATGTAAGTAAATATAAGGCAGGTGGCAAAGTCAAATATAACTAATAAAATAAGATTTGCAGAGTTTACAATTTCAAAGAAATTTAATAAACTAGTACATTATTTAGAATCTCTGTAGTGTTTTCTCAGTCTTAGAAATCAACTAGAATCTTCTTCATGCCTGAAGTTATGTTAAAAATAAACATAGCTTACAGTTACTTTGCCAAGTCCCATGAAAGTTAGGACACAAATGGAATAACCTTCGAATTCTGCATGAAATATCTGATCTTGCTGAATGGATTTGTGTGCTGCAGTAAATTTCCCACACTGAAAACAATGATCTCTTTCTTTAGCTGCTATTTTAAGTTATTGTTGTGGAGATTGTTCTAAGGCCAAAACTTACATTCTTGCCAACATCATCTTTGGAGCTAACAAGATCTTCCATTTCAGCTTTCAACATCTTGTTCGTTCTCTCCAGTTCTTCTTTGGCTTCCAAAGCCTCTTCAAGTGCTCGAGCCAATGACAAAGCCTTTGTTTCCTTTTCTCTAGCTTCAGCTTCTGCTCTGTCCCTTTCATCTGCATATTTTGAGGAGATGTTCTTTTCTTCAGCTAGCATCTGTAAAAAGGTAGTGTCAGTATAGGAAGTCATTGGTAACAGGGTTTTTCTATTGCAGTTGTCTTGTCAGTTGTTAATGACAGAGAAGAATCTCTGCTTTTGATAAAGGCATATAAATACAAAAATAACTAGTGTTTGCATAATTAAATTTTAGTTAATTTTTTGTCCCCTTGTCCCAGTGGACACTCTTTGAGTTCCAGACCGGTGATAACGCAGCAAAGGAGAATCTTAAATCCATACCTGATCAAACTTCTTCTGTTTCTTCTCCAGGTTGGAGACCAGCTGACGCTGGTTATCTAAGTCCACCACCAGGTCATCCAGCTCCTGCTGGAGTCTGTTCTTGGTTTTTTCCAGTTTGTCATAAGAAGCAGCCTTTTCCTCAAACTGTTGTGTGAGACTTTCAATTTCCTTCTGAAGTTTCTTTTTGCCTTCTTCCATGAATTCTACTGTGCTGGTAAATTCCTGTATCTTCTTCTTAGAGTCGGAGAGCTGAAATTTGAGTTCAGAGGACAAATCTTTGTAGCTGTGACAACAAAACTTGGCCAGGAGACAACTAAGACCTGGAGCTTTCCTAGTTTGAGCTGTGTGAAGCTGGTGACCAGTTTACCCATCACCTAGCCTTCAGAAAATGAGGCAGAGCACAGATCTGGGATGCACACTCAGGCCTCGTGTACAAGACTATCTGTGGAGGTATCTTGCACTTGTAGCTGTCCCAGGGATGACACTTTAAAGGACAGGGAGACTGCTGCCTCCATTGTGGAGCACCACTGGTGCCATCTGGGCTAACAGCACTAATTCCCTGAAGGTCTATGTGCTGTGCCAGGATAATTCTACACATCCTCTGGAACTGCTGACAAAACTCTCAGTGATGGAGCTAATAATTTAACTATGGCACTGATACCTGTATTGTCAGTGTTGAAATATGTCTCTCCAGATTTTGTTTTGCTTCTACTTCTTCATCCAACTGCTCCTGCAAGCTGTTCTTTTCATCCTCCAACTGGCGGAGCTTGGTGGACACATTTAGCTTCTGCCTCGTTTCTTCTTGAAGCAGCTCCTACAGTCACCACATCAATTGGCAAGACAGTCATTAGTTTAGGTCTTTTTATAGTGCATGTTATGAATATTGTAGGTGAGCTGTTCTTGGATGCGAGTTTACCTGTGTATCCTGTAGCTGAGATCCTAAGGCTGCAACATCTTTGGTCAGTTTGATATTCTTGCTTTCTGCTTCATTGAGCAAGCTGGTGACATTTTCAACCTCCACCTGTGAGACGCCACAGAGAATAAACTCAGTTATTTTGCAAAACTTCGAAATCTTCCTCAAACCTTAGTTTCCTTGGATTTGTCTGAAATCTTAACTAATGCCATTTTTGTATCATTTACTGTAGTATTTATTACTCTATATCAAAACCTAGTCATATTCATAAAGAAATAATAGTATGTTCCTTGCAATGAGTTGCAAAGGAGAATGGAGATTTTTGATGGAGTTTCCTTCCTTTTTCCAAGTTTGACAGAAGCTGGTGCATTTTGATCATATTTTTTTATTTATCCACCAGCTTAAAATAATAAAGCAAAGCTTACTGCAGCTATGAACAAGATGTAACAATAAGCTTGATTAGTATATCTGGACATTGAACATGTACCAAAGAACCATTTAAAATGATCTTTAGTCATTTCTTAAACTGTAGATAAGTGAGCATTCTCCTTTCATTGTCATATTTTCTATGTGTTTAATAGCTGTCTAATACAAAAGCCAAAAGCCATATTCCTGTCAATTTTCCCCACCACCCAAAAATGAACAAACAGAAAGAAACTCTGTCAGATCTGCATCAGGGTCACTGAATCGGTGGTGGCATTACAGACTGTAATGTGTACAGAGGGATGGCAAGACTGAAAGCTCTCAGTTCTGTGAGATGGAGTGGCTGTAGTTGATTAACTGTGTGATAAATGAGGTAGTAGTTTAAGGTAGGAACCCTACAGATGACAAAAAATAAGTATTTTGGCTGCAGGGCCATAATGCCTCTAGATATACCCTCAGAACAGTTTAAACTGGGCTTCTCAGTCCCACGGCGTTACAACAAACCATCAAACTCCTTCCTACCTGTAATTTGTGGACTTTTTCATTGAGTTCTGTCCGAACACGCTCTCCCTCGGTGTATTTGGACTGTAAATCCTGCAGCTGTACTTCCAGCTTCTTCTTCTTGTGCTCCACATCTTGTTTGGCCTGATTCAGGCTCCTGACTTCATTAGCCAGATCAGCATTGTCTTTCTCCAGTGACTGTTTGGTCTTATCCAAGTTTGCTTTAGCCTACAAGCATGTGAAGAAGTGAAGAAAGGTGAGTTATAAGAGGAAAATGTGTTATCTAGGAGATAGTTTTCAATGAGATGGATTTCTCTTTACCCGTTTAAATTGTTCCAGCTGCTCTGTGAGCTCTTCCACGGCCTGAGTGTGCTTTTGCCTCATCTCCTGGACCTGGGCTTCATGAGTTCGAGTCTCCTCCTCCAGAGCTTTCTTCAGCACTGTGACCTCCTGCTCACGCTTTGCTCTGGAAGGTGACAGACATCAGTGGAGCAGCAGCAGGTAAGAGCATTTCAGCCCTACTGCACAGCTAATGGGCAGTATTGTACTGAGCTTGGTGACATTTCTTTTTGCCCTGTGCGCTACATCTCCATACCTGAGCTCCTGCTGGGTGGCTGTGGTATCCAAAGTATCCTCAAGCTCTGTCTTAAGAGCCTCCAGCTCTTCACCAAGGTCTCTCTTTTGCTTTTCTGCTTTGTTTCTTGCAGCTTTTTCAGACTCCAAGTCTTCCTGGAGGTCAGAAATTACAGATTCCAATTCACGGATCTTCTTGAGGGCATTGTTCTTCTGAGTAGTTTCATCTTCAAGCCTTTTTGAAAAGAGCATTTAATTTTATAAATTAAAAAAGTAATAATAATGATTTCACTTTGAGGAAGTCAGTATACACTGAAGATTTCTAGGTTCTGTGCAAGAAAGTGCCAAAGAAAGGGGGGACTGATGCAAAAAAGATCAGACAGCTGTACTTTAGCTGGATGCAATGTCTGGAGATGCTGATCAGTTGATTCAGCAAGTTTTGGTTGTGTGTTTTCCCTCTTAAGTTTATACAGAAAATCCACTGAGATTCTGGAGTGGATCAAGGTCAGACTCTTAATTAATTTTTGCCTATTGCCTATGAAGGAGGTTGTTACATGTTGTTGTACTTGACAGCACTGCCCTTGCCTATGGGAAGAGGAGTTTTCATTGATATATGGAGGTAATTTAATAAAATAGATTATTTGCCTATGGACAAGAAATAGCATAATTATTTTTCACAGAAGGACATTTGGAAAATGGAGAAGCACAGGGAGGGGATGAACTGAGAGACGAGATTCATGGCTGCATCTTCTCAAGGGAAGGGGCAAGAAGTGTTCCAGCCTGGGCATTCCACCATGTGCAGACCCAGGAGTGAGTACCTGGCCAGGGCAGCCTGCAGCTCTTCCTCCTTCTTGGCCAGTTGTGCCTTCAGGTCAGCAATTTGTGCCTGGAGCTCTGCAATCTGCTCATGCAGATCATTTGCCTCCCCTTCCAGCTTCCTCTTAACTTTGTCCAGTTCTTGTCTGCTCTTCTCTTCCTTCTTCAGCCGCACTGAAAAAGGAAGGATTTTGGTCACTGGTCTGTGGTAGTGCCAGGAGTCCTTAATCTGATCTCAAACATAGGCAAAAAGTGGTTCTGGCCTCCATTGTGGCCATACATTTAACTACAAGTCACTGTGGTTTTCGAGCAACTTGCAATTTCTAGCCATCCTAAAGAATAATTTCTTTATCTTTCTCCAAAACAAGCATTCCCCCCCAACCCCAAATTCTTACT
>VZTJ01001955.1:1156906-1193465 GCA_013397795.1 Orthonyx spaldingii
CCCCCCAATTTTCTCTTTACTCTTTTGTATGTGAAAAATAAAAGGTTTCTGTGGTTTGGCACCATGGGGATTTGGTGATTCTCACCAAATTGACCTCAGCATAAAAAATTTGGAAAATACCCCACAGATCTTTTAGAAGTTCTCTCTAGATTCTGTTTAGGTTTTTTTGTTCTGTGCCAAGGAAAAAAAAAAATTCAACAAAACCCCCAAGAAACTATTGTTCATATTACCTTCAAGTTCTGAAATCATAGATTCATGTTTGTTCTTGAGCTTTGTAAGATTTTTGGCTTTTTCTTCTTCTTCTGCAAGATTTGTTGTTAGATCACTTATTCTTTCCTCAAGGAGTTTTCTTTCCTTAAGAAAAATTAAATACTTCTGTTAGCAAAAGTGTCTGTCATTGGTGGTCATAAATCAACCCTTTGCCAACCAAGACTGTCCTTTTATGCTGTGGTTCTTGAGATGGTAGTGATACATTTCAATTTTTCAGTTACAGAGGAGCTATGGAGCCGTGTCTATGACTTCCATGTTCTCTAAGCTGCTGCTCTTAGAATCCTCTGCTCTCTCTGATGGCTGCTAAGTACAGGGCCCAGTTCACAGGAGCATTCCCGTTCAAAAAGTACTGGAAGACATGCTTACTTCCAGTTTTAATCATGATGTTTGGTTGAAATGAGTTGGAAACAAAGAGAATTATTTAGTCTCCTCTTGGACAAGAAGACGTCTTCCATTGATTGTGCTTGACTGCTGTGGATATTTTGCTTGAAGATATTGTTGCTATAACAGATCTCAAACACAGTGGTTTTACACAATTTGAGTTGTTTAAATGAGCACTGAAAGTTATCAGAAGTGTATTCAATACAGGCTGGACTGATGGCCTGGTGTAACTGTACATCCATGAGATTATTAGATAGTCAAGAGTATTCCTGTTGTTCTAGTGGGAGAGAAGGTTTTCTCTCAACTTGCACTATTTTCAGAGTAAGAAAGTAGACCCAGAACATTTACCTTGCTTAGCTTGTTATTCTGATCTTCCATGATCAGAATATCATCTTCCATTTTCTTTATCTTGCTGTCTGCTGCTACTTTTTCAAGTTGCAGTTTCTGCCTTGCAGCTTCTTCTTCTTCCAGCTGTTCCTCAAGGTCCTTTGAGGGGGGGGGAAAAGAAACCCACAAAATATGAATTCTGGAAATAAAATGCCACTTACATAATTCTTAAGAAATGCTTAATGTCTATTACTGTGTGTTGTAAACTTTGTTGTTTTTATTAAGAACTAGACGATCTGTAGTACTTGACAACACGGAAGGAAAGATTTGTTAAAATAATGTTCTAGAGAAAAGATTATTTAAGATTGAGATGGGGAAGACAAGAACTCTGGAGGAAAGAGCATGAATTGATTGTCTTTACTTCAGTGGCACAGACATATATCCTACAGAGGGCTGTGTAGCAAGCTCTGTCCTAGGATCTGAGGTTTGCCAGTCTCTGTTGTTTCTCAGTGAGATCCAAGTTATTGTCTGTATTTGTCACTTATCCCTCCTTACCAGCATTTGTTGTTGCATCTTTTTCTTCTCTGCCTGCAGCTGCTGGCCACGCTCCTCCTCCTCCTCAATTCTGGCTTCCATCTCATGCAGGATCTCCTCCAGCTCTTGTTTCTTAGCAGCTAAACGGACCCTCATCTCCTCAGCCTCAGCATACAGCTCAGTTTCTGCCTGAAGCTGCTCCTGCAGGAGGTTCTTCTCTTCAACAAGCTGCACAAATAAAATGGAGAGGAAGTTAAGGCTTGAGTGTGACTTGGTTGTTTTACTGGACAGTCCCGGGGTACAGGCAGGCAGCTCTGCCACACGTTCTCCTGTGGCTCTTGGGCGTTTATGGAAGTGACTGGGAGCTTGTCTGCACTGACCTTCTGTTCTGCACCATTGCTGTGAAGACAAGTATGAGTGCAAAGGAGAGGGACACCTTTGTTATAACAGCTTCTAGACATGGTAAAATAACAGCTAGTGTTTCCCAGAGGCTCAGAGTTGTAAATCACCTGTGAGTGTTTCTGTTCCAGCTCCTTCAGTTCACTCTCTGCTTTTTGTTGTCTTTCCTTAGTTTTTTGTAGTTCTTCATCCTTGGCCTGCATTTCTTCCTCTTGGCGGGTGACTTGCAGCAGTGGTTTCACCTGGAAGTAGAAAGGGTTTTTTAAGAATGTTTCCTGTCAGTATTTGTGTTGCTGAGCATGGTGCTTAAAGGACTGACTGGCACTAATGGCAGTGCTGCCATTGCTCAGGACTGGACAAATACTGTCCAGCCAAGCTTGATGTAAACATCTCTAAAGTCCCAACCCTCGGCAGTGTTGCTCTTGGCTCTCTCTATGTTAATTCCTGGGGCCTTGTGAGCACATCTGCCTCTGATAGTGTCACTTTTGGAATGGCTCCAGGCCTGTTTTCATCCTTTGATAATGTACAAAAGCTACATCTTCTGCATAGAAAGGCAGTGTGCACACACAGGTATGTGTTACTGCCTCTTTCTGGCTGCAGAGGAGTTTGCTATCAATCCAAGTGGGAAAAGTTTTCTGAATCCAAACTGAAGGCCATCCTTGAAACACCCAAGCCTCTTTAAAAGGAAAATAGACTTAATTTGCATTAATTCCCAGCAGGAAGATGTTTAGTGTCCCAGTTAGGAATTCCTGAGCTACTGGGTTCCCCACAGATACATCACTCTGGATGTTCAGAAAATTCAGTTTACCCTGTGTTCTCATTATCCACCCCTGTGACATTATTTCATTTTGTGGCAATTAAAAAAGTTTCCAAACATGCAAAATCTTTTATGAATTTCTGCTTAACTGGATTGTTTTCTTCTCAAGCTAGAACTAACTTTAATGTTAATGGCATTATACAAGTATCCAGAGTATCTCTAACCCCAAATGTGAAACTAATGATGCTCTTGCCATCAGCTGCAATGGGCTTTGGAACAAGGAGTGTGCCTGACAAAATGTACTTTGGTATCATGTGCATTTCATTTCTTTTGGAAAACTGAGGACAGATTTACTGATAGCAGTCACTCACTTTAGTAAACAGTCTCCACCACTGCC
The DNA here is from genome assembly GCA_013397795.1 of Orthonyx spaldingii. NCBI lineage: Eukaryota > Metazoa > Chordata > Aves > Passeriformes > Orthonychidae > Orthonyx > Orthonyx spaldingii. The sequence goes on from VZTJ01001955.1 coordinate 1,159,972, forward strand.
AGTTCCTCAGCTTCAGGTAAGCAGCACAATTTCTTTGGATAACCTTCATTGCAGTCAGCTGTTGCTGTCTCTTGGCAAAGGCTCTGTGATTAAAAATGTAAAGCAAATTGGTTCAGTCTGAGAACAGAAACTGTTTGCAAGGTATGCACATTAAGCCAAGAAACTCTGGTGTGAGAGTCTGCTGATGAGCCACATGGTTTGGGAAGTCTGGCACAAATTCTTTTGTTGCTTTAACAGTGCCTGTGCTTTCCTGAGGAAGAGTGATAACTCTGGTTAGCTGTCTAGTATTTGATTTTGGTTCTTTGTCTGTTTGCATTCCAAGAGTAGGCACAGATGTATAGGTCTAGGTCTGGATGTGAAGATCTTTCCAGAGTACACAGACACTCAGATCATGCACTGATCATCATTCTTGAAATAAATTTTTTGTCTGGCAATTTGAAAACTTTGATAGTATGCAGAAAAAAAGGCATTATTGTTGATAGTTTTGTGGTGTACATTAGCTGAAACCATGCTAGATGATCAGTGCTCCACACTGAAGCTGTGGAAGAAATTATTTTATGTTTTATAGATGCCAGGAGTGCTGCTACTTGTAGTGTGTAGGACTCCAGTCATGGCTTAGGATGCTCCTCCTGCTGGCACAAACACATAAATGTTTAAATGATGGGTCGTTGTCTCAGCTTATTGTACAGAGGGGTGTGAGCAGCCTCACAATGTAACTGCTTCCCTCTAATTACACTAATGAGCCTCTTCTGGGCTGGATGTGAAACCTTCATTGCACACGAGTTCTAATGCAATATAAATAATCATGAAATGTCTCAGTATCTTCAGTTGTTACATGGAAAACTGAAGGCCCCTGTAGATACTCTGCTGCAGAAGACATTCTATTTGTCAGCACATATTCTTACTTTCTTGCTAGGTAGCCTCGGGACATGGCTTGGAAGGTGATAATAACATCTGTGATCTTCAGGTCTCTCTCTTCTTCCAGGTGAGCCAGAACACCAGTTCTGAAGAAGATTTTACTCTGTCCAATTCTGTACAAGTTGGGATCAAGTTCTAGTGCTTTGATCTGGAGGAAAACAGAGATATTTATTAACTCCAATGCTGAGGTTTAGGGCACTAAAAATCACTTCTCATTTCTGTTCAGTCTCAACACTTTATATAAGAAGTATAGACCTGATTATCAACAGGATCAAAAATGCTTTCCTCACCATGAGTATGCAAGCCTGCTTCCCATCCATGAATCCTTTAGGAATGGCATTTGCAGCGAGAATTTCGTATCTGCCAAGAGATGTTAGGAAGGTTGAAACACATGGGCTGGTTTTGTACGGACAGACAGACAGACAGGTGTCAGAGCACCACCAAACCCGGAGCTGGGGCCGAGGGGCTCCTACCGCTGGCGGAACTCCTGGAAGACGATCCTGTTGGGGAATCCCTGCCGGCAGATCCGGATCCCTTCCAGGACACCATTGCAGCGCAGCTGCTCCAGCACCAAATGGGCATCAAGTTTGCCAGACTGAAAAGGGAACAGAAGGTATTTTTAGCACAAATTAGCACAAATGTTACTGTCCACATATCTGTGTTTGATGACATCGTTCAGCTCTGCCATGTGCAGCGAGCAGCTCAAAAGGATAATGTGCCAGGAGTCTGAAAACCGGGCATCGGAAATTTACCCTTTTTTCATGATTTGGAATGATGCAGCGGACAAAGTTGGGATTGGTGTTCCTTAGGGTGGTCATCAGTTTGGTCAGCTGCTCCTTATAGAGTTGTCCAACGGTACGGAACATGCCTTTCTTGGTTTTTGAAGCACTGGGGAGTGAACTTTCACTCATCTTGGCCATTTGGTCCAGCCCAACTATACGGTCCACTGAAATAGAAAAGAAGGAATGGACCAGTTTATTTAAACTGTCCTTGCTTCACATTACACCAATTGCTGGCATTGCTACACTCTAACTTGCCAAAGGGGACCAGTATATTTTTTTGTGCAATAGAAGCATTCTGTATGTACTAGAAGCCCTTCTGGGTAAATAATATACTTCTGTCAAAGATGAAAATGTGGATTTTGTTAAGTAGTGACAGAATGGAGAAACTGAAAATCCAGGAAATATTTTATTATGTCCATGAATTAAATGGAACTGTACAGAACTCACATGAGAGGATTCATAAAACCCAACAATAACCTGTATTAAATGAGGTCTACAATATTACATATTCAGCAACATTATAACAGTGTAATGAATAATTTTTATTCTGATGCTGAATAATACTAAAGATTTTTTTTTATAGTACTTAAAACTGTCTAATGAAATTTTTTATAAACATGTCTTTAGAACACATTATTCTTGTTTCTTAGTTCAGTCTCTTCTATGCTTATCATGTTCACACTTGTGTGCTGCCAGCAAGGGATGGCTGTCAAAAAGTTCTGGTAGGAGTTTCTCCACGTAAACCCCATCACTGATTTAGGGTTGTGATTCATACCATCCTTCCAAAGGTCTGCTACAAATTTGTCTGAAGACTGGTTCAGCAGAGCGGTCACGTTGTCGTTTAGTGGATCCATGTTCTTTGTCAGCCAGGCAGTTGCATTGTAGGTAACCTGCAGGGAACAGCGAGTGCTACATCAAAAATCTGTTCTTGATAAGAAATCTGGAGTGTCCAAGAACACAGGGCACTGTATTAACATAAAATCAGACAAATAATGTGCAAAGCTTTCTAGGGTTGGGAGTTGAGTATTTACTCTCACATGTACTTCAAAAAGTCTGCTTGCTAGAAAAGAATCCAAATTATTTGGATTTTCAATAACCTCGATGCTGGTTATTTCTGTTTTCTTGTGAGCTTAGCACAACCTTGATTTGCAAATCTTATGTGTTGTGTAATTAAAGCACTTAATAAGCACATTACATAATTAAAGCAATGTCTCATCAAGGCAGGTACCAGACTATTTCTCTTATCGAATCGAAGTTCGCTACGTCAAAATAGCTCAATCTGTCCAGTACCTTTCCTGCATAGTGTATTATACAGAACTCAGTTTTATCCTTGAGTTGCTTGGGCTTCTGGAATTTGGGATGGTTGCCTTGTTCTTGGATTAGTTTCTCCACAAAGGACGTGTCAGTAGCCTTGGGGAACCAGCACTCTTCATCCAGCAGAGCCAGGACACCGGGAGGGTTGGTCTGCAATGGGAGCGGTATCAGATCAGAGTCATCACAAGCAAAGGCAAAGACAGAGCACCACCTTCTTCACCCTGGGGGTTACAAATCCTTCCAGGAAATAAAGGCTCTCTTGTTGTACTGACATATAACTGATACCCTATGGAGTACCCCACCTACAGAGAGAGAATCTTACTGGTCTTTCAATCAGCTCAATGCAGGGTTGCAGGTCAAGGCCAAAGTCAATGAAATTCCATTCAATGCCCTCTCGCTGGTATTCCTCTTGCTCCAATATAAACATTGTGTGGTTGAAAAGCTGCTGAAGTTTCTCATTAGTGTAGTTGATGCAGAGCTGCTCAAAGGAATTGATCTGTGAAGAGGAAAAAAGTCAATTTGTAATGTTAGAAAGAGACCTTCAAGGCTGAACTTAAATGACAAGATGGTATTTGCTATTTTGTATTTTTTGCGTATTAAAGAAATTAAAATATAAGGATCTATATGAGTTTAATCAGCTTGTGTCCCACAGTACATACCTCAAAAATCTCAAATCCAGCAATGTCAAGGATCCCCAAGAAAGAAGCTCCTTGTCTTTTTGTTTTATCAAGAGCCTTGTTCACGCGAGCCAGGATCCAACGGAACAGACGCTCAAATTTTGCCTTGGCCAAAGCTTCTATGGCAAAGTCCGCCTGGAAAAGGTAAGGGGAGATGGTAAGTGAAAGAAGAAAGCCACTTAACTGTTAATTTCTGTAGAAATGAGTCTGAAAGCTGACATTTCCCTTTAGACAAGATGTAAGAAGGAAAAGAAAAAGGGAGAATAGGTTCAGGAGAGCTGAGCAGAGTGCACGTGGTACCTGCTCTTTGGTCTGAGCTTTCTGGACAACATCTCGTCCGACCTTGATCCTTGGGGTCAGAATAGATCTTGTGAAATCTGTCACATTAATCCCCATCAGGTGGCACACTTTTTGTGCAGCTAGAATAAAAAAAGTGAGATTTTATTTCAGACTGAATTGCCTCTTAACAGGTCAGTAGGTGTGAATATAAGTAGCTCAGCAAGTACGTGGAGTTATCTTCCTTCAAAGCTCCTCTGTTGTACATACAAGAGATGATACTTGCCATAAAAGTAACATTTGTGATTCAAGCAACAAATTCACCATTCATCAATTTATGGATTCAGGATTACTAGAAAAGGTAATGATAACTGAGCTGATTTTAAGTATGGTTTATATTTTAAAGCCTGAGAGCTACATAGGTAATAGCAATTAAATAAAAAATACTGATAAAGAGTGCTTGTTCCATTGCTATTTTATTATTTTCTTAATGTTAACTAAATTTTGAAGTGGAAAATCATACCAGTATTGTCTGGCATAGAAGCTTGATCAGTGTTTCTCTCCTTCTTGAAGACGATATTGCCCAGTTGTAGGACAGATGAAACAACCCTCAGGATGGCTGTAAGAGAAACAGATAATATAAATGAGGACCAGAATGCCACCTTTCGAAACCTCTGTTCTCTACAATAACATTCTATTGCCTGTGATAGTCTGTACCTCTCTGGAAAGAGGAAGGCTTGTTCTAAAGGACTGTGCTGTAAACTGCAGGAGTTTGAGAGCTGATTGAGCAACACTCTCAACAATCTGTGCAGTGGAGTAAATGGGCCAGTGCTGCTGTCCACACCCGTACTGGCAGGAGAGTGGAGCAGTGTGCAGCAGTAACAGCATCCCCATTGGCCAACGCTGGGTTTCAGCGCTGTCCTGCACGGCTGGGGGTTTGCTCAGCATCCCTCGGTCACTGCTGCAGGTGAGGGACGTGCTCTGCTGCTGCTGCTGCAGCTGCTCCAAGGCTCAGGCAATGGGAGGGCGCTGCTTTTGCCACCAGGTGTCACTTGGGACATGGCAGTTTGCATCCGAGGGCCCTGCACACTCCCAGCAACACTGAAGAGGTAAAAGCTGCGCAGGTGGATGTCTCTGGCAGGCCCACATTTTCAAGACAGTTTAGTTGTTGTTTCATGTTGTTTTTATTTCTCTTTGAATCAGTGAGTACATATGAGCTATTTGAGCCTGTTCTATTTCTTTAAAAAATAAATCAGATTATTTTGCAAATTTTTCATGCTAGTTGTTGGAAAGTTCTGAAATATGGCTTTAAATGGTCATTACTGTTGATAGAGCTGGCTTGGACTCAGTAATCTCTTTTTGGGTATGTAGGGGGTTCCAATCAGAAATACTCCTTTTCATAAAACAAATTACCTTTGCAAAGTGATTACTGTGGACAGAATTTCTCTGCATTTGCATCTCTATGTAGTGTCACTTGCAGATGTGTATCTTGAATACAGTGTTGATAGCAATTCTCACCTGTCTGTTCCTCCTCAGTAAAGCCCATAATTGTCATGGCTTCCAAGGTCTCCTGGAACATTTCATCATCTTGTTGAGAAGGAATAGGCACATAGCCACCAGACAGAAAAGTATAATTGTTGAAGCCTTCCAGCAACAAATCATCTAAAAAGAAGAAGAAAAGCTTTATTTAAGTGCATCTACTTAATGCTCTTGGTTCATGAATTCTCCTAAGGAAAAAAAACCCCAACATTTTCAACAAAGGAAGATTCTGCTTCTATGAGGAGTTTAGGGTGTTGTAGTGCACAAATATTTTCAAAATTTAGCAAGCTTGATGGTGTCAAGTTTCCAGTTTTCATTAGTGACTGGGGAATATCTCTGCACCCTGGGTTAATTTTGTGTTCTATGGACTCAAACCTGAGCCATTCTTCCCAAAATTCTTTTATTTAGTGCCACATGTAACCTACTCAGAATTTTTCCTCTCCCTATGGGGATTCATGGCAGGTAATAACAAGAATGGAACCAGGTAACAACCAAAGTGGGCCAAACCAACAGGCTATTCAACCCTATTCTATGGCCAACAACAGATTCTTAGGTAAGGAACATAAAATCCAGGGAAAATACAGAGTTATCCATTGCTTTATGCATTCTTTGGCAACCAGTGATTTAGGGAAATATGTCATATTTGAACCATGATGTTCCAATACATCTGAAGCTGTGTTTCACAGTGTAACGATGTTCTGTGGGAGAGACATTCTCCTAATTTATTTTAAAACAACAAGCTGATATTCTTGTTGGAACCCCCAGTTTCTTTTGTGTAAAGCAATTAATAACTCTTCCCAATTTATCTTCTTGATGGGATTCAAGATGCAATCTGAATGGGTCTACATCTCCTGTAAATTGAAATATCCTGTAAACTGCAAACAACCTGCCTCAAACATGTGGGCATGAATTGATGCTTTCTCATAATTCACTCGAGAGAATTATTTTCTATAGCTAAAATACATAGCTATTTCTGTGGCTGTTTATTTATAAAAAGAATATAATTACATATAATTACAGAAATTAAGATAAATACTCAGGCAAGCCATTGCTCAGACTATTCAATGAGATGAGAGAATCATTAGTAAGGCACTTACTTCTCATTTTTTCAGAAGCTCCAGCAATCAAATAGTAAAAGATGTGAAATGTTCTTTCATCTTTAGCCTGACGAATTGCACGGGATTTTTCAAGCAAATCTGTTTGTTAAGTGTGTTAAAAAAAGTTAGTAACATGTTTCAGTCCTTTCTTAATTGTGCCATCAGCCTCAGAACCATCAAAAGCATTGTTGAAATATTTGTCATGAGCTTGCCTAACAGGAATATGTGTCTAACTCTGTGGCAAGGGCTCTGGTATTGGTATAATCCTTACCACAAAGAGGAGATCAATTTCCTCTTATTGCAGGGTAAATGCTGGTAACCATAGCAGTAAACACAACAGACCTAAATGCTTCTAAAATCAGAGATATAAAACTAATATTATCTATATCACAATATCACTCTATCACAATATAACTCACAGCACTTTGAAAATAAAGTACCAATATAATTCTTTAAATATAATGTGGGGCTGCTAAAAAAAAGTGTTCTTGAGGTGAGTATTGGAGGTGGAAAAGCAATAAAATCAAGTTTTATTTGTGGACCATTTTTGTGACTATAAGCTAATAAAAATGAAGTTAGCAGTAGTGTAAGTATTTCAATACCAGTCAGTGAATCACTCTTTAAAAGCTACTGTGCTGTAGATAAAGCTTCAGTTAAGACCAAAAATGTTAAAACATGATTTTTTCTAAAGATCAGTCATCAAAATAAGAGCAGAATGATAAACTGTTTGTTGCTTGGTGGTACACATAAGGGGTAAGGTCCTTGTTTAGAGCTGCACCGTTCTTTCTCATTTATTGGAGCAAGAAGCTCCTTCTGTGTGCAGAGATGAGCAGTGCAACACTGAGGAAACTACCTGCAGATTAATATATTCATTAAAACATACTAGCTTATAAACACAGCCAAGGGAACAGGCACCATGTTTCACAAGCCAAGTCAGACTGAGCTGCATTTCTCTGTACATTTTTTCTGAAAAAATACATCAAGGTTATTGATACACAGCTCACTGCTCTGGGTGTGTAATTTGATACAGCAGTCACTATTTAGCATCCAGGCAAGACAAGTTCTGGGGACATGAAAATGTCCCTTGCCATTGCCTAAGTTATGGTTTGTCCAGTTTCTGAAGCTGTGTTAGGGAATAGCTCCCTTTCCTATAGCTGAGAAAACAGCCCTGAAAACGTCAACCTGAGAGCAAGACAAACTGAGGAGCTGATACCAGCACAAAAGGAGCCCCTTCCCTCCCTCTGTGTTTATAGCAGTCTCAGCAATATTTGCCTTTCTTAGACGTGCAATGAGCTTGTTTATCTTACTTCCTCTCAGCCTAGAGCAGCTCACTGAAAAGGATACAGGTCTCTATGTTTGCTCCCACAATGTAGCCCGTCACATCGAAGTTGATGCGGATGAATTTGCCCTGTGAATGAAAAGAAGATCTAAATTGGGCTGTTCTTTCAGGTTATGCCAGGTTTTCCAATATTAGCCAGTATTCAGCCTGTTTCCCAAGATGTGCACATCATCCTCCCAGGAATGACATGCTTGATTCCCTCCTGCTGGGACAACCTGTGGAACAGCCTGAAAGGAAGTGAATTTCTCCGATATTCCCTCTGTACAGACTTCCCCCCACGTTTTGTTCAGGCACTTAGAGGGAAAGGAGTTCTCCCTACTGCACTAGGCTTTGGAGTTGGGGGTACGACAACGTCTTTGTTCTACTTTGATTTCCACAAGTCAGTGAAGGAATAGCGCTGGGTCTGTGTAACTCCCTCTGCTAAGGCTGATCCACATGGATCCCTCAACTTTGGAGGGAAACAGCAGAGGCGGGAGAGGAGGTTTGCAGGGAGAACAGGCATCTGCCAGCACTCCCAGAAAAGAAGTGTCCTCAGATAGTGACAGCTCTCAGCTCACAACATTCTAACTCAAATCTGTATAACTCTTTTTTTCTTCATTTTTTCCCTCCATTTTCTATTTAATGTCTTAACCATGACATAACAGTCACACCGTGTGAGATATATACTCAACAATGGTGCAAAGAAAATGATTTGTAAATATTCTGAGGGTGGATATGTGCTGGAGCAGGAGGTGACTCTAGAAGGTTCCACATAGACTGCTGAATTGTGAGAGGCAATGTTACTGTCAAGTTTGAGCCTGATCTTTAATTTTCTATCAAGCCAAATTCCTGTTTCAGAGAGGAATTCTAAACTGTTTTTAAGTGATCAGTTTTAAGACTCTCTACAAAGAGAAGCACTGATGGGGGCCACTGTCTGTACACTGGGTTTTAAAAGGTGTTTTACCTCCCCCCACACGGACCGAACTGGATTTCTCCTACTTACGAATCTGGAGGAGTTGTCATTCTTCACGGTTTTGGCATTTCCAAAAGCTTCAAGAATAGGGTTTGCCTGTAGAAGCTGTTTTTCCAGCTCACCCTAAAATTCATTCAGAAGCAGTTAACACTAAACTTCATCATTACTTAGCTGAAACCAACACTCGTACATGGGAGAGAAAGGCGAGATCGAATTTAAGTCTCTAATTTTTTTTGCTGAATACTGCATTTCATGTGGATTTGTTTTCAATCTCTATTAATCTTTGTGTTTATCTATTTGTGCAATTGACTGCTGCCCTGTATACACGACCCTTTTCCATCCTATTGCCTGTGACAGATCAAACTCTATTATAATCTGTTCAGCATCATGACTGGTCTTCCTTAAAAAAAAAAGGGTCATTCAATGTCAATTATTTTTTCCAGTTTAATATAATTTTTAAAAGGGATATTCTTAAAGGAACCTCTAGCATGTCTTTTCCAAGTTAGTTTATTGAGACCCTTTGCTAGCAAATGACAATGTAATTAGAATAACTTGCTGAGAATAATTTTAATGTAATGCAGCACAAAGCTACAAAGCAGATTTCATCAAGTCTATTAATAATGATCCATGCAAGGCTACTTAGGTTAAATATGGAATTGCATTGATTTATTTCAAACTAGGATAATGAATTCTCATGCAAACACACAAACTTCATATTATATTGTTAATTGTGATTGGTAATTGCTAAGGAAACAAATCATGCAATGAAACAAGCATGCATTTAATTCTGTATATTTACTTAATCCTATTTCTAAGCAAATCATTGAAGTTGAAAAAATACTTTGCATATGTATACAGCTTTCCAGAACTTTTCATTCAACTCTGTCCTATGAGATCATTTACATTCACATTTACTTTGCCACACTATTCCTTGAATACTACTCTGTGGTAACATGCATGCATTATTTCAAATAACTCACCCTCAAAAGGAAAAATTCTTGATAGATAATAATTTCTAATTGAATTGATTTAAATTATATCTTAAGGCAATATTTCGTTTGAATCTAGGAAATAATTTGGAAAATGCAAGTGCTTCCCAATTAGTGTGCAAATCTGGTAACTTTTTTCTAAATGTCACTCCTGAATGTCTTGTAACTTCTGTGGCAATGATGAGAGCTACTTCAAAAATATAATTAAAAAGCTTACTACCCAAGAATTGAAGGAAGACGGAAGGAAGATTTCCAAACAAGTTCATACAGGAATCCTAGAGTAAGTAAAGAATTCCTAAAAGTCCCTGGAGGTTCTCTGTACTGAGCAGCTCTGTCCAGTTACACTCTGTAGACTTAAAAATTCCAGTACAGGCAAAGGGTGCTGCTGCAATCAGATGGTGACATCTAAAACAGAACCGTGTCTGTTAAAATGAGAGACACCACCTGCTTCTACTGAGAACTGAACTATGCCATAAACCTGGCTATCAAACTGTGGCTCCAGATGGCCAGCACTGTGTGCAGCTGTCAGTCCACCCAACTCCACAGAGGTGCCTATGGAACCATGAATTAATTTTTTTTGCAGAGAGATTGTCAAAGGAAGTACTAAATTAACTAAGGGGCAACACTGTCACAGCTGAAGTCTGAGAGGCAGCAGTCAGAACGGGACAAAAAAGGCTGCGTGAAAGAAAATAAATCCCATTTTCCTGGCACAGAAACACCAAGAATATGCCAGCAAACCTGCCTGGATTCCCAAAGCATGGCTATGTGGTATGGCACACAGAGAGGAGGGCCTGTAACACACCTGCAGACAGGTGCTGCAGTGGGGTTGCTCTGTTACACGTCACAGCAGCAAGCTGAGAACATGCTAACTCTGGTGGTGGTGAACAATTCTCAACAGTTACATGGAAATGTAAAATTCCAAGCAATAACAAATGGAAAGCATGCAGCCAAACAAATCAAACACTGTGAGGTTTAGGAATTATTTCACAACAGTCCGAAAAAGTTCAGTCTGAAGCACAGAAAGCATTTGGGTATTTCATTCAGAAACCACATTGTTTAATTTCAGGCTGAGTGGCTCTTCCAGGATCGTGGGAAATTTAATTCAAACTATGGCAATTTGAACACACACAGAGATATAGAAAGGGTGATATTTGAAAGATGACCCTGCCTGTGTCAGGCCTCATTCTTTACCATGGAGCCTGACACAGTTAGGGTTGATTTGTGAGAGCATTTGGTGCTATTGTTGCTTTTTATCATATCATACAACATATTTCAACAAAATCTCTCTTAAATTTTTGGGGTGCAACAATAGCATGCAGATCTACACTCAGTGCCTTAAACACACATCAAACAGTCTAAGTTACTCACGTAGGCAAAAGATGGACCTTGCTGTATTGAATAACATGGTATAAAACAAGTGTCAGTATAATTTCCATTAGACAGACATTTTTATTGTTTTTCCTGTATTAAAATAACCACTACACAGTTTCCATGCAAATAAACCAGGAATACAGATATGAACAATCTATTGCAGACATACCAAGGGTACAAATACCATTAACATACATAGAGCATTTTAACTGAAGAAAAGAAAAATAACTGAAGCAAACAGATGGGATTTGGATCCAGTCCCAGGTTAGTCTCTCAGACCAGACACGGACAAATATTTTAATGGTAAATCCCTAGTTCTTCTCTGGTGCATTTTGTTACTCATTATATTTTAATGACTGAAATTGTTGTGTCAGTAGTCCTAATCATTGAGTTACTATTTGTCAGCATGGTATAGAACAAATTAGACTTCCTCTCAACTCCTCTTTGATGAATATTTGCCTTCAGGTCTGTCTCAGTGCAAATTTGATCCTGAGACTCACGGAATTCTCCAGAGGGGTCAGCAGCAACTACAGTTAGGGATGGCCTTGGCACCCCAAGTTCATTTCCCCCAGCCACTAAGCAGGGACTCAATAGGAAAAAATAACTTTTTTTGCATAAACATCAAACATTAGTCTTGGACTGTTTCCACTAGATTTAATCACAGATTTCTAGAAAATACTACTCAAAAGGACATTTACTCCCTCCCCTGCCCCAAATTAGAATCCAGTGTACATAAAAGCCCAGTTATTGTGGTGGAAGAGGGAGGGCTGCACACCTTGTGCTCTGGAATCCTCAATCTGCTGACACATGGGTAGGGGCAGCTGTGAGACCCAGCACAGGGGTGATACGAGATTTTTACTTTACTTCCCACTTCACTACTAATTACTTATCTTGGACCCAGTCTTGTATTTGGGACACAATGAAATGTCTTCCTGAATTAAGCCTGTTTTGTCATCAAAGCGACTGCTTCATTTTTTTGCAGAAGTTTGAGTACCATTCAAAAGGCTGGAAATTACATAGGACCTGGAGTTGGATCAATGAAAAGAGCGAAGACATCGGAGGGCCTCAGCCATGGTAGTGATCTCGAGGAACTGGGCAGGTATATGGTTCAAAGTGAGAAAATGAACTTTAGTCTCTCAGGCAAGACTATCACAAATTTTGAAGTCACAAAGTACTTAGAAAAAATGGTGCCTTTCAAAATTTTTACCTCTGACAGAGCAGTAAAAGGAAAAGACAAGTTTTGTACTGGGACTCTTTGCTAGTTAGTAAGAAAACTTACTAACAAATCCAATTAAAACTTTAGAAGTTTGAATGCAGGTATACATTTTTGTGATGCAGTTGGACAATGTGTTAGTTACAGGCTTTCCCAAACTTAGTTGCCAGAGGTCAAGGGTAAAACAAGGACTCAAGCCCTTGCAGACTTCAAGGCCTTCATGCTGGCATATAAATAGGTGCTATGCATATGGAAAGCTATGAATATTTCTGTTCTCCCTAAGTACATTCTGATTTGATGCCTAAGATGGTGTCAAACAATTTTTTTCCCATAGAGCTGTGACATAATTGTGTACTCTTAATATGTCGACTGTTTGACAAGCCACAGCCCCTGGCTTGCACAGTCACCTCAGCACAGCCCTCAGAGGCTGGGGAGAGCTGGGTAGGGAAGAGCTCACTTACAGTGACACTGGTGTCCTTTTTGCCCTTATGTGATGAAGCAACAACAGCCAGGTACTGAATGACCTTCTTGGTATTTTCTGTCTTGCCAGCACCAGATTCACCTCTGAGGGGAAAGAAAAAAACACAAAGAAAGGTCGGTAACCAGTGGGCTCCTTCTGCCATGCAGATGTACATAGTGTATAAAAACAGGACTGGAAACCACCCAGCTCAGTTCTTATTCACCCCAGAACACCACCTCCCAAATCCACCTGACTTCAGCCTACAAAGAATTCATTATCAGAGCTACATCTCTGTCCTGGTAGTGTTTTGAGTGGACATTGGGCCATTTAAGGGAATTCTAAAACATGATGCACTTTTGAACAGCAGTTCCTCTTGGTTTGGCAGCATCTGAACACTTATGAGGAGTGGAGCTGGCACGGAGTCTGCTTATATTTTAAGATCAAAAAATACAACAATAACTATGATGTGGTAGAGCAGTAAAAGAAAACATCAGCAGTAATACAATGGTTTTCTCTTCTGAAACTCTGGCATTAGACTAACAGCTTGATCCTGCCTCATCTGAACTTCGTGTTCAGATGCTCCTTGAATTCAGTGGGACCAGGAATGGAACTGCCTGAGGAGTCCCGGCTCTCTGGGTAATAAAGGACATTGTGGGGAGGTGTCTGACCAGCAGAACTGGCATCCCAGCTCTGCTCCATGCAGTGTCCCTTGGCAAGCAGGAACGCAGTGGTAACTTTTTGTCTCTTGGAAGACTTCCAGGTTAGGTTTATTTACAGCTCTTAAGTCCTCGCTTACAGTAAAAGAGTGGTTTTCAAAGACTGACACGATCTTTTCTCAATAGAAATTTCTAGCCAATTTTCCTCTCTAATTGTTACATTATATCATCTCATGTTTTTCAGATACCTCTGGCTCTGATGATTATATGGAAAAAAATGTTTTTGTACTGTCCTGTCTCAGCAGTCCAAAAGGGTGGTAAAGTGGGTGTGGATGTAACAAACGAGTTCTTTCAACTGAGCTAGTGCTGCGAGGAGAGCAACAATCTTAACTGGATTTCTTTTTCTTTGGCTCTAAACTAAAATGGATTTTAAAAAAATAAAAGAACAAGACATTAAAAAATCCCAGAGATCTGTATCAGCTCTTTTGAGTCGGAAATTGTTTAGCTGGATCCATTGCAGTTCTGCTTCTTTTCCTAATTAGGGAATACAGGAGTTAATTTTCCCTACCAAATGGAGATAAAAATATGGAGAAGTGCTGGACAGAACTTTCAATACAGAATGACATTGATGTAAACCTTAGGAAACCAGCAACAATTCCTGCCTGAGGTACGACATGATAAGAACTGTTTCTTCTGGCTTTCAGAGTTTGAACCACAAATAATTGAGATTAATAGATGCCTTTTCACAAGATCTGGGTTAATTTGCACAGTTTAGTGATTGGATTCATCTCTGTCTGTGCTTCAGTGCTAAAACATTTCTGTTTTATTGATAAAAATTAAGTGTCCTGGGAACAATTCCAAATCAAGCACACCAATTTGAAGACATATGCATACAAACTTTTCAAATAAATCTACCTTACAGCTTTGTTTCTTTGGAAAAAAAACAACCAAAACAACTTTCTTCAAACAAACCCTGGGCTTTGAACTATTCCATTTCATTAAGGGTTATTTGTAGTTCATCACATCATCACTGCATTTCCTTTCTCCCAGGGCAACAGTGCCCATCATTTGGCTTTTCCCTGAATCCCTGTGAGTATTACCATATATGGCATCATTTTGCTTGTAATTATCCCATCATACTGTAATGCTTAAGTTACTTAACATTTAGTTCTGTTCTTGCATCCTTAACTCTTTGCTTCTGCACAGGCTGAGGGCTTTCCTGTTTTCTGCAGATAGACTTTGGGGCTTTAACTTCCTTGTGAAATAGACAATAAAAAGTTCTTCAGCATGAAATAGAAAACACACAGAACCCCAACCACTTTAGGTTAATTACGAAAAAAGCCTCCAAGGTCAATAAGTAATGCAGAATAATGTCTCTAGCTGATGAGTACATCTGATTTTCAACGTATCAGATCAGTCATAAAAGTCCATGACAGTAGACAGGTCTGATAAACAAGTATCCATTAAACATTAGTAGCCCTCATACTCTAAAGGATGTGTCACAACCATATGACAACGTCTGATTTCATCTCAGTGATGAAATGCCCGGTGTTTGTAAACCAGCTAAAGAGGAGGAATGGCTAGGTCAGGGTCGATGCCTCTCAATATCAAGAAGTTTACCAAGGGAGACCCAGGAGAAGGAGAGCATGTGAATCTCTTAGGTCACTTCACCTGTGGATGAAATTCTTCCTAGAACTATGGAGCTGCAACAGAATTGGTCATGCAGAATGGTTTTTTCTCTGCATCTGCCTTGAATTAAACCCTTTAAGGATGGGTCTTTTTCCTGCAAACATCTTCTGGTGGTTTTGACATGGACCATACACGATGGGGTTCCTGTCAGGATGCATCTGCTCCTGTCTTCTGAGAGCCCATTTTCCTCACACTTAACTACGTTCCAAGTAGGTGTTTCCCATATGAATGCTGTTACCACTCTCCTAGCCATCACCTTTAGGAAGCAGACTGACCATTTGTTTAATTGAAGCCCCTCAAATAATTCTTCTCCTGCCATACACAAGACAGCACATTTACTGCCAGTGCTGTTCTTTGTACCCAGCTCAATGGCCAATGCAAAAAAAAACACAGATCAAAAGCAAGTCCCATTGCACAGTTCTGAGCAGCCCAACAGCAGCACTTTAGCTACTTCCTATGCAAGTTTTCCTCCTAAGAAACTCTTTGGCTTTCCCAGAGCAAAGGGCTCCCTGTGGCTAACAGGTGTGCTCTGTTAAAAATACCACTGTCACATCGTGGGGCATAAATTAAACTTATTCTTCCCTCATTGCTTGTCAGGCATTGTTTTAGGAACTCAGTACAGGATTTAAAGCATATACACTCACATATATTGTGCTCAGCTATAACAGAGTTTTTGTACCTCATGAGCTACAAAATCTTCCATGACTCCATTACCTTCACCTTAAATGAAAATTATCCCAGGTAGACTAGGTTTCCAAATAAGAACAAGGTGACACTAGAAAATTGGTCCCACTGTTGGTGTTTGAGCCTGTGATGTAACTAGGACTCTTGTACATTTGAGAATAACTGGGGAAAATTAGTTTTAAAAGTGGGTTTTTGTTGTTGTTGCTGAAAATTTGAAAGCTTTCCATGTTAATATTATGATATGAAACTTAATTCCACTTTTGGAAACATCTGAAAAGCAACAGCAGAATTTCTTTTCAGCGTTTGTCTCAGTAAGCAATGAACCACACGAACTGCCCGTTCACACTGAACTGCCCGTTCATCCCTTAACCCGCCGCGCTGGCGCTGCGGGAGCCCCGGAGCGCAGGGAGCTCCGTGAGGTGCTCTAAACCCCATCAGGGCCTGGCCGCCTTCGTCCTGCAGTGAGGTGTGCAAACAGAACGAAAACCTTTGTCCTGGACCGGCTGCGGCCCGCTGGAGCCTTGTTTCAGAAGCCAGCCCACTGATCCTGCGGGTTTGGTGACAAAGCCATTCCCGGAGGCTGGAGCGGGTTCAGCGCCGAGCTCCGCGAGGTGTCTGCGTGGGACGGGGCCAGGCAGCAGCGCCTGCCAGCCCAGCCCTGACATTCACTGAGCTGGGAAAGAAAAGGTCAGCCCTCGAGGAGGAGTCCTTGGGCTAATGGGGCTCTGCAGTTTGGAGATGTTCGGGATGATTTTGCTCCTTGACGCGCGTCAGGGAAGGAAATGGGGCTGGAGTCCCAGGGCCGGGTGAGGCTCTGGAGAGTTTGCCCAGGGAGAGAGACGGGAAGAGAGGGAAAAGGGCAGGATGGTCACTGCCTCACTCAATGTTTTGTCTGTTCCCATATCAAAATAATTGGAAATATGACCTGCTACTTCCCTGTTTTTATAGAAGCTATTTAAACTGAGTGCATGTTTTAAAAAAGAAAAAGATATTTTAAAAGTACTTGATTATATGTACAGGTGTTTAACAAGTACTTGTTTCCATGGACTTCACAATACCCCAAACACTCAGAACGTTGATCAGGTTGTTTTCTCATTCATTTAAAGTAGCTTCTTTTTTTTTTTTTTAACTGAAACTTGTGGACAGTTCTCTTAGCCACATCTCCTTTCTAGAAAATACTATACCCGCTCTTTGCAGGAAGTGGCTAAAATATGATAACCCCAAGATCAGACAGGTTAATGAGGAAATTGTTAAAACTCTCATGTGGTTAGCTATGCAAATAAGCACTTGTGGAATTTTCAGTAAAAAACCTTTTGAAAACTCCAGAAGAATCCACTTGTGTCTTTAGAAACCAAACAACCAGAAGTCTCCTTTGAGGGCTTGTGCCTCTACTAACATTGGAAGAAGCCTGAAAAGCCACAAGTCTGTTCACTGGCCATTGCCCAGTTCAATTCACTCTTAATTGCTGATGCACTGAGCTTACTCAGGTCTCTGAGTACCTGGACAGATTCCTTGGGATTTTTCCTTCAGCAACATCTGTGTGCTGGTCAATATGCACTAAGAGTGAATACAGACTATTTCATGGCCAACTCAGATGTCAAACTGAGGGGGAGGCCCAAGCACAGACAGGAATGTCAGGAAATCCCAACAGCCAGGCAGAGCAGTGAAGGCTGCTCAGAACAGTACAGAGACCAAGACACATGAGTGGAAAAGTCTTACCTGCTCTAATTTTCAGACACATAAAAGAGTAAGATTTCATATTTCATATCTTTAGTGCAATATTATGTATTGTATATTTATTATGTATGTTATGCTATGGCGTGTTATGTTACAATAATGCAGCCACAGATATATTAGTAAGCACAGCCATGGCATAAAGGTTTCTGTGCTGTAAATGTGCATGATAAGATGTGGGATTTTGAGGCTGACTCTAAAGTGCCAGAGAGCAACTGGCAGGGAATGACATGAGAGGATGTTCAGTGATGCTACCCATGGGAAAGAGCAAACAGCAAAAGGATGTGTGTGCACAGAGGAGAGGAGGCCAAAGGCAGTATGAGTGCAGTTATTAATGAAGTGTAGAGGAAATAACAAAATCTTGAAAGATAGAGTTCTGAGGAAACAGTGGAAGCCATGAGCATTGAAGACAGATGGAGATTTTAAACATACCATGGTTAATCACACAAAGGGTAGGGATTGAAAAAGAATGCGAACAGTACTTAACCACATGAGGGCAGGTTTAATGAGCTGGGGGTGAAGTCCTGAGAGTATTTACAGTCAGAACCACGGAAACAGGCTCAGTTCTCAGATCTGCCCCCTGCCTGTGTCCCAGGAGCATTTCAGGGCATTCATATGAATCCTCACAGCTGTTCTTTTACAATTTAGGTGCCAGGCCTTGGAAAGTTCAAGCCTGTAGCTATTTCAAGAAAAAACCCTGGCTGATCAATGCCATGAAGTCTTCAGTTATTGTTGCACATTTTAGGCAAAAAGATAACTTCTTAGAATTTTTAACAATTCTATAAAATACTGCAAATTGCTCCAACTTGACAGCTGCCAAGCTGAAAGCCAAGTGAACTTTCTTCTTTCTGCACAGCCAAATAAGGCCAACAGGAATCTTAAACCAGTAGTGGTTAAAGCTGTGTACTTTGGTTTTAGCTTGGCCAATCTTTGTGCTTTAGAAGATGTGTGAGAAGTGTTTTAAGCTCTGGGTGGTGATGCACATCCAACATACAGCAATTATCTAAACATCTTGGGGAATCACTTGCTGTGGCTGTTTTCAAAACGGGAAAGGCATTTCCTTCTCTCTATTTTATAAATTACTGGATGGAAAAGGCATTTACTTTTCTCTATTTTATGTATTACTGGTGTGAAACATTCAGGTTTCCAACAAGATGGACAGGTGATTTCAATAAATGGGAGCTGCAAGAAGTGTATACTTTAAAGGATTTTCATGAACAAAAAGGCATAGGTTTGCAAAAGAAAGTCCCTTTCTTGAAAGTACCAATGTTCCAAAGTTAAACAAAGATTTACTAGTGGAAAAATAAACTAAAGCACAGAAATAGAAGGAGGAAATGCATACTGTAAATTAGTCTTCATAACCATGACATATTTCATCCTGGGAAGAATGTGATGGTCAATTTTTACTTCATCATTGCTGGAATTTTAGATTTCTTTTTGGTGTTAATGCACTTGGGGGAAGATTTTTGATTGGTATACTTACAAATTCTGAAGTCTTGTTGTAACAGAGGTTAGGGTATGATAGCCCTCATGGTACCAGACACAGTATATAATTTTTATTAGGTGATAATTTTTTTCCAGTCAGCAGTGGCACTCAAAAATAATATGGCTGGTGATCAGTAGCAGTGCTTTTTTAAAAACTTTAGTGTAAATATATATTGTCAGCAGCCAGATTTTCTCAGATAACCTAAACCTGACAGATTACAGCATCATTGCATGACCCTGCTGTAAATAATACACGTGCCAGCTCTGCAAACAGGATTAGCATTCACATAGAATTAAATGCTATCTTTTATCAGGAAAACTGGAAAATACCTAATTTAACAAACACAAAATTATGTCAAAAGCATTCAAGGAAACAAAACCCACGAACGAGCAACAGAAGACTGGAAAGAGAGTCCAAACTGAGGGTCAAGCAGGAGATCTCTGTCCAGTTCAACATTTTGAGTGGTTTTTCAAAACAGGCAGGAATGACAAACCAGTGGAATTTAGTGGAGTAATAACCACACTCCCCAGTTGTTCACTGTAAACTGTTAAATCTCTAAGTTCAGAAAGTCAATTTCAAGAAATAATTTTATGCATTAAAGACTTCCTATGGCACTGATACCTGCTCTTTAGCTTATGAACAGGTCTATCTACTGAAGTAGGTTTGGGACTGGAGTTCAAGCTTACTGAAGGTGAGGAGAATCTGTCCATTCCACCAGAATTTGGATCAATTTTGAATAGAAAAAGACATTGTGACATTGAGATATACTAAAATAGGTGATTTTACTTACGTGCACAGGATAGACTGGTCTTCTCGATCTGTGAATAAAGAAAAGAATCCATTAATTAGGGAAAATGGCTTTTCTGACAGAAGCACTTAAGGATTTACATTGAACAGCCTAGACCTTCTAAAATCTGACCGACCATGATTAGTCAAAAGTACTGGGTTCACATCTTATCTAATTTGCCCTTGCATTTAAATATTTCTCTAATGGAAATATTTTGTATGAAAAAGGAACAAAAGGTTAAGAGGTCAAAAATATTTTTTGTAAATTCCATTAGAGATGAACTGTAATGAGGACAGCAAAAAGATCAGGCTCTCTGTAAGAAGATTATAACAAAATTTCAAACCTGAAACTCAAGTTTGTGCTATGCTTATGAACTATGGCTAGCAGCCCACTTGAAACAAAGTCTGGACAGATAAGGCATCAACAACTAATATGTTTTAAGCTGTTCAAGCAAAGCTTTGACTTTTGAAGGCAAAGTAGTTCAAATACCTGAATAATATAGTCTGTATTTAATTTCAGACTGAGAGACACTTTTTGTTAAGAGGACAAATAACTTCTTTGGGAGATCTTCCAAAGAATAAGATAAAACAAGATCCATTAGATTTTACAAGATCATGTCAACAAGTATGTAAGTATTCTTCATGTTTTTTACTATGAACAGACCATCAAATACATTTTGGATCAAGACTTCTGTAAAGAAGGACCAAAGTTTCCATTTCTGTGTGAGGCATGTGAGAGGTTTCAGCACACCAGTCCCGTGTTCTGCAATGCTGCAGGAAGGTTGAGGATTGCACCCCATCTCCATAACCTGCTCTTGGAGAGATCCTCCCTGCTTATTCATCTGGAGGAGGAGTTTCTCTCTACCTTCAGAACCTTTACACAGATTTTTCTGCCAAAAGGCATGATGAGCATGTTTGCTGTGATCCATTCTAAAGCACAACCCTTTTCCTCACTTGTCAAACGTCAGGGCAAGTTTCCCAGAGAGCTATGGTATTTCCAGCCCTGGAGATACCTGGAAGCAGACTTGAGCAAGGCTTTGAACAACCAGCCCCAACACTGAAGTTTGCCCTTCTTTGACTGAGGCTGTCAGTTTGCCTCTACAGACTGTAAAAAATCTTCTGACTTAGGAAAATAAATTCCCAGGCAGGTCAAATACATTTTTGAAAAGTGTGCTTAGTTTACAAATCTGAGGCTTGAGGCAGATAATTAGGCAGGATCCAGTGCTTCTGTATGGTTTGGCATTATTTAGTCCCAGCAGAGCCAGCATCAGCCTTTGCTCAGAGGTTAAGACATGAGCTCCTTTTGCTCAGTGTGGGGAGGGATTTGCAGGAACACCTTTCTGGTTGCTCACCCCCACTGCTGACCCTGTATGTCATAAATACCACGAGAGAAACCTATTTAAGCCTATTCATTAAGCTCTCAAGTCGTAACTGCTGCCTGGCCCACTGCCAGTCTAGGAAAAGCATTAGAGGATTCTGCAGTGGCTTGGAGTGATATTAAACAACTGTTTTACTCCCAGTTCCTCAGTAGCTATAACATTAACTGCTTTATTGATCACCACACAACAAATGGTGCCACTTAACTGCTTTGTTTGGTAAATTGGTACAAAATTACTCATTACATTCCTGTCGGAGGTATTTGTCAGCAACAGCACAGCAGGACTCTTCCACATAAACATTTGGGACGAGAGGAGCTGTGAGCCATGTTGGTTTTTCACTGCAGGATATCAGCCAGGCTTTCTTTTAAGTTAAAAAAGTGAGAGCATGGAAGAACTTTTGCTAAAAATACACTGTTGTGTAAATAGGAACCATGGGCATATATTGATATTGCATCACTAACCCATAAATACCATAAAGAAAATAAAAGTGACTCTTGATACCGAGTTGCCAGTG
This sequence comes from Orthonyx spaldingii, assembly GCA_013397795.1. Lineage (NCBI taxonomy): Eukaryota > Metazoa > Chordata > Aves > Passeriformes > Orthonychidae > Orthonyx > Orthonyx spaldingii. Next base: position 1,181,827 of record VZTJ01001955.1, read on the forward strand.
GAATTTCTGAGCTCAGGGAACATTAAAAATGTCGGCCTCCTCCAAGCCAAGTATTTTCTCACTACTCTGCTGCCCATTGCTGCCCTTCTTTTGCTCCTCAGTAGGGGAACCCCCCTGAAGGTGTCTCACAGACTGGCCCACGCCGGGGGTTTGTGTGAGTGCCTCTGAAGGGGCAGCTCGGGGTATGTGAGAGCAGGAGAAGGATTAGGAGGGTCAAAAGGTGCACCAAAGGTTCTCAGGGACAGGTTAATCATGGGACAGACCTCATGCTGACAAACTGTGCTGCACACACCCATGGAGGGAGCATTCCAGATGTTACTCTGTCTCCTTCATCAGTTCTAACTAATTGCACCTCTAAGGATGAAAGGTATCAGGCAGTCCAGTCCTGTTCTGATATGACCTGAGCTGCAGATACTGGTCTCATTTACTTTCAGAGGCTCTCCCATTCAATTAATCCTATTTCTGTTCTGGAATGTTTTATTCTATATTGGAAAGACTGTGCCCTATTTTGGGAGTCTGCAACTTTATGTTGTTAGATCTATCAGAAGAGAAAGGGTTATATAAATAAAACTCCTTAAACATAATTCCTGGGGCATAAAAAGCAACAAAACGTGTCTTCTAGATTTAATATCTTTTTGGCTAATGCCTTTTAAGAAAATTTGACACTACCTGGAAGAGTATCATTCACTGTATGTCTATATTAGATGTTTAAAGATATTTTTAAATTTTTCTCCTCAATTTTTAATAGAGACCTACACTTATAAACCTCACCAGCTTTCCTAAACAAGTAGCAGAGTTGGTTTTTTTTCCTTCTGGAATCTGCCTACTTTTTTCACCAAACACCTCCAGATTGCCTGTAAGAATTCTTGCCCCTCTGTTCTTGATAGACCAGTTAGCTCTGCTTAATCACAAACAAAATCAGATGGTTTATCACAATGAAGCAGCAGGCTGGCAGCTTTACCATAAAAGGAAAAAAACCCAGACTGAAACCATGTTCCCCCACTCACTTACTGCTTCTTTACATTTGTTAATAACTGCACTGCCTAAAGGGGACATTGCTGTGCAGTCCTGCTGAGGACACAGTAAACAGATGGCTTCTCACAGCAGCTTCCTTTTCTAAGACCTTGGGAACTGTGTTTCCCTCCCATACCTCCAAGTAACTACCAGGTTGTTTGTTTTTCCATTTCTAACTCAAGCTTGCGCAAAAGTGGCTCCGCAAAAAATAATCTTGAGTGTGCAGAAAGCTGTAATATATCTTCTCCATGATGATTTATTGCCAGAAAACTTACTAAAGGCCTAACCAACTACAGAAAAAACCTTGTTACTATTCCTACACAACATGACTTTTCACATTTGTATTGTCTATCACTTTTTTTGTGTTTCTGCAGGGAAGATGACAGAAGGCAGTAGAATGACCCCTTCTTACCAGAGCAGTGTCTCAGCTTCACCATCACTGGACGCTGGCAGTGCTGCAGGAAGGGTCATCCACCCACTCCAGCTCCTCTTCCCTGGCCTGCACCGCCTCCTCCTTGCTGCTGTGACCAGCATTCACAGACCACACTGTGCACCAGGAGGGGGGGACCCTCTTCAGAACAGCAAAAAGCCAGGGGTGGCTTTCACCTGGAGCAGTTTTGTGTCATGGCTGCATGAAGAATCCTGCTGGCAGTGCAAGAGTTGGGATGGGGATCAAGCCGTTTGCATGGAGCTACTTCATCCCAAACACAGGAGAGAGCAGAGGGTGCAGGAGCAAGGGTAATGTTTTATGATGGCAGTCTCCAAGTGGAGCAGTAACCAGCTCCAGCTGTCTGTAAACACAGCCAGGATGGCCCAGTGCAGCTCCTGGACACACACACAAATGCTCTTGCAGAATTCTCAGTCTTTGAGATTAAAGAAAATTAAAGTTTATTCTTGTTCTGGCTGGAAATGGGCAATGATCATACTGCATTAGTGACGTGGTAATCAGTAGATTCAACAAGACACCCAGCACTCCTGGCTGAGCATGAGACAGCATGACTGTGATTTGTAAAAGGCTCTTAGGTGCTCAGAACCACTTGAAACAAGTGGAAATTTTATCTTTGCCCAGCCAATATCTTTGATAATTCCTGTGTCCTGTGAGATGTTAGCTTTTCTGCATATTTGGAAGAAAGTCTGATTATCTGATTGCTGATAGCTGTGACTGAGTGTTTTTATCAGAACAGCTTTGATGGGACTTAAACATCACCCCTAATGAATACATTAACCAAGTAAGTCTCTGAGGCAGAGGAGGAATGCAGTGTGCACAGCTCATGTTTTCTGCTGGATGTTTGTGCCAGCAGAGGGGAGGGTGAGAATGTGGAGGGCTGTGGTTCCCAGATGATGAACCTGCAGCAGGACCAGGGATCTGCGGACACAGAGGCTTGGTTCACCAAAAGATAAAGGATACCTGAGACATCTGAACAAGCTGATTGTTCTGGGCCAAGTGGCCCTGGTCATAAAGTACCAGAATATAATTCCTCAGTCTCATGAATCTAAGACATATTTTACTTTGGCAAGCAGAAACTATGCAAGTTTCCAGATAAGGAGCAGTACTGACTTTTCACAGGGAAAACATTTAGTGCTCTGATCCATGTTTATGAGTAAGAACTTTTGTTTATATTCCATGTGGAAATATGCTCACAAGCGCCCCTGGAGCTCTCTGTGCCCGTATGTGCTGCGTGCTCGCACAGAACCGCCTCGACGCCCACTTTCACCACTCCAACGTGAAGAGAATTTGGCTGAATAACCAGAGTTATTTTGAGGGTTGGTTTAGTTTTATGCACAAAACATGAGTAGGTTTTTACAAACAAAAGCACAGCTTTGAAAGCAGCTGGGGCCCTCTTCAGAGATGGAGAGGCTCCAAACTGACATGTGCACGTAAAACGTGGGTGTCCTGGGCTTGTGCTGGGAGCTCTGCTGCTTCCACTCCCCGGCTGCCGTGCCAGCTGTGTGTGGCTGGGGTTGGAGGCAGTGAAAGAGCATCGTCTTAAAGGTTCAACTGATCACTTACTCCCTCCTTGTTCCTTTCTACTTGCTCTCCCCCTCCTCTCTGCTGCCAGGAAGAATTGCAGTGGGGGCACATGAATAACGAGGAGTAAAGCTTCCCCGAGAGTTGGTAGGGCCATGAAATTATTCTGAGCACCAAAAGAAGTGAATAGATAGGAGCCTGCACTCTTGCTGCCTCCTCCCTCTAGCACCCAGCCTGGGAGGCACAGCTGAACCCAGGCTGTTCTGAGTGCAGTTAATGGCCACAGCGAGGGCAAACCAGCTCCAGTGGCTTCCCACTGCTCAGGAGAACGTGCTGGGAGGGACAGGAGACGGTCAGAGAGAGGAGTGGAAGACATCCCTGTGCTGCTTGGATCAGGCTCATCTGTGCTGACACTAGTTTCACGTTAGACAGAAAACTCAGGTATTGTCAGGACAAAACAATTCTGTTTCAGCCTAGGCTGCAGTCATATGTTTTTGGGTTTTTTTTTTCCTTTCCTAAAGATAGCTTTTCTATTTTCTTTCCCCTCACCTCATTTCTAGAGACAAGTACAGCACCCTGCACAACTGCTAATGGTCTGCAGGAGCCAGGAGCTTCTTTCAGGCTTTCTCCTTGAATAAAGGATCTGAGGGGGGAATACCCTGGCTTCAGGGCCTGCTTGGAGCCCTGGACAGCGCTGGATGCAGAGCACAGGGTTCAGGAGGGAAGCTGGAGCACAGATATGTGGCTGTGGCTTAGTGGGATGACCTTCTGCCAAGTTTCTTATAACAGTGATTATATCACATCGTGTGTAGGAAGGTCTGTTTTCAGGATATTTTTATTGCTTTATTGGTCCTCCTCTGCTGCACTATAGCTCTGCCTTCTGGGATGCACTCAAATAAAGGAAATTAAATAGCTCCAGAAAAGAAATGTCATATAAGACATAGGAAGAAAAAAATCCTAATCCTTAAGATCCAGACTGGGAAGCCCTAAACTTTAGGGCCAAGCCTATGAATCTTGCTGAGTCATAGCTGTCAGCCAGAATTTCTGCAGGGTCAGGGTCCTTATGAGCAAATGTAAATATCAAAGCATTTTGTAGAGCTCCTGGTTTCCTGTAGCACCCAAGGTCGCTGTGAGATGGTAACCAGTCATGTCCCTGTAGTCTGGAGGTGTTCCAGCCTCCTGCATCCATCACTTCAGCTTTTTCATCCCTAAATGTTTTCCTTAGAACAAAATCCCCTCAGCCTGTCAGTAGTGACTGCAGGAGGAGGGGAGCACTGTGAATTCTGAGGGTTTGTTTGCACCCTTTGGGGCCTGACTGCTTTCCCACTGCTTGCTGCCATCCTTGTTGGAAAACAGAGCACAGCTCCACTCGGGGTTCAAGACATCAGGCTGTAGGGAAAGTAGCCCCAAAACATTGTTTGAATCTGCTCTGCTGGGGGAGAGAGCAGCAATGCCGACAGATCCAGCAGCGCTCACAGCTAACTTTGGAATAGTCTCTGCTAATGGAGAGGGAACATTTTCCATGCCCGTATTTGCCAAAACTATTTGCTTGACTTTGAAACCTTCCCACATGCCTCGACACAGATGGGTAAAAGGATTGTTTTTCCTTTTTGAGTCACAGTGTTTGTGGACTGCTGTTCCTGCCAAAGAATTCCTCCGAAACTTCTCGAAAGGCAGTGCAGCTCTCTGCGAGAGCTCTTTGCTGGCTGGGTGCCTGCAGGGGCACACGTGGAGTTCCCAGGTGTGTTCTCCCACAGCCAGGGCGGGGATTGCCCAGGCTGCAGCCCTGGGCTGCCCTGTCCTGCCTTGCAGTGTGCTCCTGTTGGCCTGGGCTGCCCTGTCCTGCCTTGCAGCGTGCTGCTGCAGCCCTGGCAGCCCTGCCCTACCTTGCAGCATGCTGCTGCAGCCCTGGCTGCCCTGCCCTACATTGCAGCATGCTCCTGTAGGCCTGGCAGCCCTGCCCTACCTTGCAGCATGTTCCTACAGCCCTGCCCTACCTTGCAGCATGCTCCTGTAGGCCGTGTCGGCAATGGCGTAGATGTGCGGCGGCATCTCATGCCTCTTCTTGCCCTTGTACATGTCAATGATCTTCTCTGAATAGATGGGCAGCTGCTTGTAGGGGTTGATCACAACGCAGAAGAGACCCGAGTAAGTCTGCAAGGGAATTCAGGTAAAAGCTGGAGTTAATGTCTCGTGCCATGTCTAGGCTGAGAAACGCTGGCATTGGCTGCATTGAATTAATGGGATTTTAGCAAGCAGCATTCCTTCATGTTCTGCCCAGGGTAACAAATCAAGCAGAGGTTTTCTGAATCTATGTGTATGGGTGATTTCCAAGTGCACAAATAATTATTTCTAATAAGCCAGCTGATGGAAAGTAGGTGAATTTAGCAATCTGTAGAAACACTGTGATCTGATGTTAGAGCTCCTTAACCTGGGTTATTTTCAGTACATAATCCATACCCTTATCACACATAAGGGTATGGTATCAACTGTAGTCTAATACTTTTTTATACGTGTATTTTCTTATCAGAATATGGTATGAATATATGCGCACACAGGCATCAAATTTTGTAAACTGAAATCCTAGGTAAGAAGCTTGGATTGATGTTTGAAGGGTTTTTAAAAAAAAGCTTCTATGAACACCACGTAATGATGATTGACGAGAGTCCTTAAAAGAAATTACTCAAGTTCCAAATAGATGCCTTGAGAGACTAATCATACCTTCACTACATGACTATTTCTGCAGGAAACGTATGGGAAAATGTGGTTTGTTTAGAATTTAACGAAGGTATTAATATAAAAATATATACATAAACAAGAATATTGGCTGCCAGCTGATAGGTGTTCATCCATGTTTTCTTAGTTGTTTGTTTTGTTTCTTGCTTTTTTAATTTTTGTTTTTCCTGTATTTCTAAATTTTCCAGCTATTGAACTGGACCAGAAATAACAGCATCATAGATAATAGATGAAGAGCCATATTTCAAAAACAATTGCTAAAAGTAAGAAATTTGCAAGGGTATTTAATTTAAAAAAGAAAATTTAAACCCTCAAAATAAAATAAGAAGTTATGAGATCATAATTGCAGGAGTATTGCGATATTTAAACTGGCCTGTGGGGGGGGGAAAAAAAAAAGATATAATGAAACTATGCTGTTTCTGACATAAGCAGAAGTGGTTTGTTTGGTTTCTTTTAATTTTTATTATGATTTATTTTGCGCTATCGCTGCGTGTGTGCCCGAGAGCTCCGCGGGGTGCGGCCGGAGCTGTCCCCGCGGCGCTGGGCAGCGACACCCGGAGCCTCCGGCACCGGGATTTCCCTCTCCTGACCATAATAGGCAACGGCCCCGCACGGCCGGCACAGCCGGAGCACTTTATTTGGCATTGGGCACCCAGGGCCCCAGCCTCGGCCCCGGCAGCGGGCCCGGAGCTCCCGATGGGCACCCGGCATCGGGGTGCTCGGGTGCCGCCGGGGACCTCCAGCGACAGCTCCGGGGTGCCTCTGCCACCACAGGCTGGGAGAACGCAGCTCAAATCCTCGCCGGTTCTCAGCATCCCCAACTGAACCCCTTGGTGTGGAAGGTAGGGAATTGCTGGGCTGGATTTTCATTGACGTGGGAGTTCAGAATGAAACTGTGCTGCTCATGTCAAAATGAACTTGAGTGTTGCCAGCATAATACACTTCAAAAGTGACAGTTTTATCCTAGAATGACCTCCAAGGCCCTTATGGAAAGGACAGCAAGACATTTTTTAATAGTATAAATAGATTTACTCTACACACTCAACTGATCATTCCCACCCAAGTAAAATAATAGGAGAGGAAATCAAGGAAATTATTTAGGCCTCCCTTCCCTAAGATTTCCAGGCATTTCCTGACCTACCACATGCAGAGCTGTTTGCACATCCAGGCACAGTAACGTACCTTTGAAGAGCTAATTTTGAGGCACAAGAAGCAGGCTGTTAAGGCAGAGCAAAAGCTGGAGCTGATGAAGTTCAGGAATCTTCATTTCTAACTGGACTGTGGCTGATATGATCTGTCACCTCAGGAAATTTAATGAAGCCCTCTTATTTTGGCTGATTGTAGCTCTAGGTATCTACTTTGCAAGGATTTGGGAGAGCTAGATTAATGGAGAGGATGTTTTGATGTGACCAAATGTGTGATTGAAAGTGGGGACACTGAAGCTTTCACGCCTTAAATCCTTCTCCTTGGGGCACAGCACACCTAGAGAGGGGGACCCCCAGCTGCATCTCTCCCCAGAGGGTCTGGAGGAAGAACATAATTTGGAATATCCTGGGGATACTTCCATGGGAGTGCTGAGCTCGTGTATCCCTGAGACAGCCACTGCTGATGGGTATTTACAGGAGACTGGCACAGGTGCACATCTGCATTGTGAATATCTAATCTGGGCAGAAGAGTCCAGCCTCAGCTCCAATATGTACACACAGCTTCATGGGTCAGAGACAGCATTTTCCACTGTTGAGTGAAGACTGAACAAGTAGTGCCTATGAATACAACCACAAGGAACTTGATTCTACTCTGAAATCCACTGAAGTTGCATTGCTGTTTTATTCATGCTTATATAATAATTTTTGGAGTAATTTGTGTGTGGATAAAACAGATTCTTTTTGTTCTGAGCAATGTGAAACATGAGTTAGTGGCTCATGTTTCTTCTTTCCCTTCTATCTTAATTATCGGTGATGGAGCAAAAGGCCAGGGTGCTTTTCTAGTCTGCAGTTGCTCTGTGATTTTCTGCACTGGATCTTTTTATTTAATAATATTTAATATAAATGAAAAGGGGAGATGATTTTTTTCCACCTAGATTGATTATTTTTCAGATTTGGGAATCCCCATTTGCGTCAGTGATGCTCTGGAGAGAAAAATGTTTAGGTCATGTTTTCTTTGAATGTGTGGGACCCCAAAGGACACAAATTAGGCAACACATGGCAAAGCCAGAGATGGTTGTTTACAGTTAGTTTTGCAAGTGGATGAGACTCAAATTCTCTTTAGAGGCCCCCTCTGTTTTTAAAAAGGTATGACAGCATCTCGTGGGGCAGCACTGTGCAAAGCTGGACAGTTTCAAGCAGGTTTTGGTTACTGAAAATACAAATAACTTGTTGCACTACAAGTCAAATCAACTTCTTTGAAACTTTTACCATCTTAAAATCTAGTCTCTTGAGGAAGAAAACTTCATTTCAGGTACACTTCCATTTTTGCCTCCATGAAAAACTGCTTGATTTCTAATTGCAGTATCCACTCCTGGAAATTAATTTCCTCTTTCTGTAGAAAGTGAAAATTCCACAAAGTAAACATAATGGAAACCCTGGAACATCTATGCAGAGTGTTGCTGAGAACAACAACAAAGAAATACCCAATCCCCCATTTTATCCCACTAACCTTCTACTAATTCTTTTAATTCTTGCAGCAATGCAGAACACTTTCAGAAAAGTCTATTTTAATCGTTAAGGCTGCAGGCTCTGATACAATAGCACATGGGCCCACACATTCACCTGCAAACTTAAAATCCAATAAACTCAAATAACACAAAGATGGGAAGTTCTTTCAGGAACTTGATAATGTGCATTTTGGTACATTCCTGAAGGAAAGATCTTGAGCTTAGCTCTCTGAAGTTATGCATAACAAGTAAGTAGTTCTTTTCTTGTACTCCATGTAACTATCTTATTTTCTGCTTCATTTCCTACTTTCCAATTTAGCATTCCTCATATTAGTAGTAAGACCTTGACTACTGTTTCTACTTAAGCTCTGTACTTTCACTCATCCATGGTCTGTCATGCAAGCAAAATTTTCATAGATTGAAACTGTAGATAACTTTTCTGCAGCACAGCATAGGGATCCTCCATGTAAAATCAAAGATAAAAGCTAAGTTCCTTGGAAAAGTTTTGGGCTTTCTTATTGTGCTGTTTGCTAACTGTTGGTGTGGATAGATTACAGGGTTATCAGTGTCAACATATTCTTGTGTTAGGGTACTCGTGTGGACTGAAGGACAGGATTACCTTGCCATTACTCACATGAACACAGAGAGGATGATAATTTCCTCAGGTTTGTCTGATCTGTAACTTGACCAACACAAGGGACAAAAAAGTTTTGTGGATGCATGACTTTGCTTCAGTGACACACTGGTACCTGCAGTACTCTTGCCTGCATTCCAGTGGCTTTGTCCTTTATCCAAACATAAGGTTTAACTCAAGCACCCCCAAACCAGAACTTTTCAGCTGCCTTTCAGTGGGAGTTTTGCCTGAGAAAGGACTGCATGATTTGCCTTTTCTGTATGCTCTTTTTGCAAGTTATTGGAAACCTGTTCAGGTTTACATTGGATTAATTTAAAAGTCTCTATTACTTTTTTTTCCCCCAAACAGCAGGACTCAGATTTTGTTCACCTATCAGAGAGTACTTTCCGAGCCAACAATATCCTTTCAGAATCTGTAAATTTTGTGAAAGAAACCTTCATGTGTTTTAATTTAGTTAAGTAAAGAAGAAATTATTAAAGAAGCAGGAGAATCATGGGGAATAAAGTGAATGTAAAACATCTTTGGGTTAGGATGCCATTACTGGGGGTTGGTACGTGCACGGCAGTGTCACACAAGGCCTGTGTCCCAGACAGTGGTGGGATCCCCCTCGCTGCCGATGGGCCATGGTCACATGCAGTAGGAAATGCTCTGTGTTTGGGTCTACTCACATAAATTAGACCTGAGAAGTATCTCTCCCTTAGATTGTGCAGCACTGAAGCTTCATTGAGGCAAGTCAGCTCTGCCATGTCCTCCACTTTGGAGAACTTTGGAGGGTTCATCTTCTGGATGTCATCCTTGCTCAGTGTCACTTTCTTTCCATTTTCTGCCAGTTCAACTGTCACCTCATCCCCTTTCTCTTCCTTGATACTTGCTGCTTCAAATCCATGTTTCTCTGATGGAATCCAAACCAGTTTCTTTGCTGACCAGTCAGCCTGAGCAAGTGGGTTGTTGATGAAGTTTTTGTCCACAAAGAGGAATTTCTCATCATCGCTGAGAGCTTTTTGAGCCATTTTGACTCAGCAGACACCTGTTGAGGAAGCAAAAAATTCTGCTTTAAAGGGATAAAGGAAGGCAAATGTGGAGACATTCCAGGCAAAACACATTTGTCAAAATCAGCCATGCAGTAGGTCCAAAGCACTCCAGGTCCTGTGTCATATCTTTCCATCTGGATACTTCTGGGTGCCAGCTTAGATACTTTAGAATATCTGTGTTCAGATTCCCATGCCTTCGTTACTGTGTCTGAAATCACCAAAACCAAAAGCTTCATGGCACTAAATCAAATGAGGACATTTGGCTTATTGCTTTATCTTGTTTATGTTGTACTGAAGAGCAGGGAGAAGAATAAGGCATAACTAATGCCTGTGCAATGAGAGTGTCAGAACTGCACCAGGAGCACCAGCTGAACACCTTCCTGCAGCCTCAGCTCCTGCCCATCACAAAGTTAATTGCATTCAGACAAATACAAAATTTCCAATCACCCAAATGCTGTTGGGTGCATACTGAAATACCAGTGCAATAATGAAATAAATAGTAGAAGAATTGTTCCCAGGCTGTGTTCCAGCAAGGACAGAAATGAACCTTTCTTGCAAAGGACTATTTCCAATCACTTAATACCATTTCATTTGGAGAAGAATAAGATTAATATGAGGCCAAGAGAAAAAGCAGGGGAAAAAATTGTTATCAGTACTGCTGGTGAAGAAGTAATTTAGAGTTAGCCCCTCCCCTGGGGTCAGACAGTAGGAGCTGATCATTTATGAAGGGTAAATGTCTATCACATGACAGAGAGAAGAAATAAACCAAGCCTGGAAATTGCCTCAGCTAAAAGATACTGTGAACCGTGATGCTCAGACTGGAAGGATGATGCATCTGTGCCATGCAGTTGCACATCGACAAAGCAGCTGGATGTGTCTGCTGCACAGGTGAGAGCCAGGGGAGAGCTTAGGCTGCAGGGTTTGGATGTAGCTGCAAGAGCAGTGCTGATAACGCTGGAGCTTTGAAAGTGTTCTGCTACATCCCATGGGGGCACAGATCTAAATGAGGGAAGGAGCACACAGAGGATTTGTGGTTTGCTCCAGGGCAGAAAGAGTCGTGCTGGCTGGGAAACCTGCTGTGCAGTGGAGCAGAGAGGAGAGCTGGGGAGGAGCTACAAAGAGCGTGTGCCCAAGAAAAACATCCCCAGGAGACAGAGGCTGTTTCATTTCCTTATTGAGAACGAATTTAATATTTACAGCACTCAAACAAACATGAATCTGGAGGGAGCTTGGAGAACTGACTGCTAAAGATGTCAGCAGTCAACCCATAAGCAGGACAATATTTGTAAGGACCAAGCTCCGTGGTATGTAGCCAAATGGACACCCTGTGCTCTGGGAGTATCAGAGCTTGCTTTCCAAATATTTGTCCCTGAAGCCTTCCCACAGATGAAGGTTTTTTTACAAGGCCACACTGTCTGAGGGGTCTGAGAAAGAAACATGGATCATGCAGAAGGTGACATAAAGCTGAAAAACAAAACTAGGAATTTTAGAGGCGCCTAAGAAGGTTAGATGATATCCCACTGAAATCCAGTGGAAATCAGATGCCCCAGCTCTTTAAACTCCCTCAACAATTGTCTTGTCTTGTCTTAAAAAAAAAAAAAA
>VZTJ01001955.1:1193524-1209335 GCA_013397795.1 Orthonyx spaldingii
AAAAAAAAAAAAAAAAGAAGTGCTTGTTCTAGAGCCTTGCGTGGCAGTCTCAAAGGGGAGAATTCACCCAGGAAATCCATGAACATGCAGTGTGTGAGAAAGACCCTGGCAGGCTGGACCTGTGCGCTGCCCCAGCCCCTGAGCAGCGTCCCTGCTGCCCAGGCTCTGTGAGGGAGCATCTGTAGGATGTGGCCTCCGCTCGCTCCCAGGAGATTCTTGGAAGAGAGCAGGAGGAAACTATTTGACCTCTGTGTGGATTAAGGCAGAAAATGCTCCCTCGTTGCCAAGAGGGCTGGTAGAGCCTCACAGCTCCAATAATGGAGATGGTATTCTCTCCAGCCGAGCTTTCCAGCTGGCGGCCGGGGGGAAGCTGGCTGGGCAGGGGAGCCGTGGAAGCGCTGCCCCAGCTCCAGAGCTGCAGCTCCCGGGTCTCAGGAGCACCAGGAGCTGCCCTGGCTCTCCCACGGCAGTGGCAAGAGGCAAGGCACGTCCTGCACCGCACCGCCCCAGCAGCATGGGAGGAACTGCTGCAGCTGTGGGGACGGGCGTTTCAGCCCATCCCATGCCCAGAACAGAGCTTAGGGCCATGCTGAAGCATCAGAAAGGCTGGGTAGTGCTGCCTGTGGCTAAATGCCAGATGACAGCGCTTTTATATCAATAGGAATTAGATACTGTTGTCAGAAACATCAAAAGTGAGACTGAACTGCAGAGCTGAGCTTCGTGGGGTCAAATCCTGATATTCTGAGGCTGTCCACAGAAAATGGTGATGGAAATCAAACTGCCAAATCATCCTGATCATCCACCTCAAAAACCCAACCACAGCAGCTGGCCTGCTACAAAACATGTCACAGTGGGACATCCCGGGGGTTTGTCTGTTCCTTTGCCCAAGGACCAAGGAAAAGTTCCTTTCTTTGTTACATGCTAAGTCAAAAACATCTTCTACAGATTCTATCATGAAACTGAGAGCTGGTCTGTCTGTATTTGACTAAGTTCTCCTACTTCTTCCTGCATGTACATAGCAAGGTGCAGAAAGTTTTAAATCCAATCTTTTCCAAAGCCAGATCTGTTTGGAAGGCATGTCAGTAAGGGGGAATGAACTGCAGAACCTGGAAATACAGGTTCCTATGCCCTAGATCCAAGCCCTGGGACTAGTCTGAATATGGTAAGAAAAATCCCCTACAAGAACCAGTGAACAGACAGTCTGGGCTGGATCCCAGAACTCCTCAGAAATATAAAGAGGAGAAAACATGGATTTATGTGAAAAGAACTTTTCATGACTGAACCTGTGGAATGTAAGGATAACGTTTTAGCAGCTTCTGACTACCACTGTAGTAAAAAAGGAAATACAGTTATGAAGTGTGGATTAATGGCTATTAATAATTTAATTTATTAATGTGCACTATTCATTTTCATTATAAAGGAAGGTCTTCCATCTGAATGGAAAGGATAGAATATAAGCTCCACAAACTCAACTAAATTTGTCCTAGCGAGGATTAATGAGCTACTAAGGAGATGCTGAAGCCTTCTGGTTAATAACTGGCAGTGTATCTTCTGGTCCATCTCTGATCAAGACTGCACCGCCCTGGCCAGCATGGGATTGATACTGGGGAACTGGCCAAGGGGAACGGCTCCTTACTGCCTGCTGAGAACATTCCCTGGGAAGGCAAAATTGACCCTTTAGCCAGTTCTTGGGTTTCATCCATAGGATTGGCTGAGAGAAATGGAGACCACTGGCTATGCAAGAGGCGTTAGGAGGTGCTCATCCATTTAGCCCAAATCATGTACGAGAATATACACTTTTATACCCAGGTGAGTTATCCTGGGAATGGGAGGAGGAAAAGCAATCACAAAAATACAAAAATTGAATCACAAATACACAAAATTGAAATGAAGTTTCTTATCTTAGAATTGTGCCAAATTACGCCTAACCTGATCCATTTGTTGCTCTTGTCTAACCCCCAAACGTGCATGGATATTTCCACAGCTCACTCTATTCCTCTGTCTGCTGTCCCACTATGGAGATATCTGGCTGATCTTCACTGTCTCTTCCCTTTCCATGTTAATGACAGAAGCTGAATGCTGTCTTTGTAACTAGTTTATCGTGAGTATATTATTTCAAGGATGAAATATAAATATTTCCAGGAAGTGCACTTTAATTAAAAGGTTATTGGCTAAGCAGAATTGCCTCCTGAGTCAGAGCTTGGAGGGACTGCTTTTCTCCTAAGGAAAAGATAAAGGGCACTTCTCCCTTCCTCTGCAGGATGTGCATGTCAATACAAAGCCTTATCACATCTGTACAGGGAATAATTATTGCAACAGAGGAACTTATAACCAATTATTTTCAAAAATCAAGCCCTGCTCTCATGAGTAGCTTCTGATGGAAGAGTGTAGCAGTAACCTGCTGCTTCACTCAAACTGCATTTCTTGGGCTACAGGAATTCTTGACTGTAATCTTTCCAGGTTCCTTATCTTTTACTATTCCAGTAACTGAATCATCCAACTGAGCACTGCTTTGAAAAAAAGACAATCAAAAGATAATCTAGGGGTGAATCCTAATCTTGTGACCTTCATTTGGGAACTGGTCCCCCAGCATTGACACCTTTATCATGAGCCCTGCTATCAATCCCTCCTGGCCTTTCACCTTTCCCTGTTGTCCTGTTGTGGACCTTTTAATGTGGAAATGGAGGTACCATCAGTTTGGGGTGGGTTTTTGGGTTATTTTTTATTTGTTTTGGTTTGGGTTTGTTTTGTTTTGTTTTGTTTTTGTTTTTGTTTTTTTTTAATGAATTCTCCATATACTTCTATCAAATTGTCTGTAAGTGCCTCAGTTTCCAATAAGATCTTTCCACCTTTGTTAATGTGAGTTACTACATAACTCAGACGAAACACTTGATTAATTTTCTAATATTCAAAAGAAATTGGCCCTAATTATTGCCTGTTTTATAAACTGTAAAAATCAGAAAAGGAAAAAAACAGATTCTCTTTATCTAGAAAATACCAGCTATTTCAAATTCTTGTAGATGTAATTCTATTAACTAAATCAGGTTCTGTATATTGATTAGAATTCACAAATAATCCATAATTTAACTGGATTTCGCACAAGTTGGAAAGCTATGTCTAGCTCTTGGCTTCTCCTAAAATTAACATACTTAAAAGCCAACAGATTTGCAACTAATAAGTCTCTGTGATTTCCAGAGCATTGGGATCTCTGCATACATCCCCACGCTGCCTTTTATGGAGATGTTCTGCTCAATACTCGCCGTTCCGCAAAAATGTAATGATAACAAATTCAAAACAAATACCTTTTAGGGACTAGTGTGTCAATTGCAAATGAGATAATAAAATTCATTGTTTACATCCAAGCGAACACGGCCAGGGCAGAATCGGGCACTAAACTGAAGTGACAACTTAATCAGAGCTTTGCTTTCGGGGGTTCATCAGTTCAGCCCTGTGTGAGTGGCTGCAGGCAAAGGGGAGCTTGGGGAGTTCAGCAAGTCTGTCCATCCAGGCAATCCCGCTGCAAACTGCCTGTCAGGGCAAAGCCTGGAGTGAAGGACAAGGTGGGCTTATTTTTCAACAAGTGTATGTTAGAAAAGATTTTACTAAGATGTATGTATTAGGTAATAATGACAAGCCTTCTGATTTCCCTTATATAGAAAATATCGTATGATGCATCTTAATTATGCAAACATACGTGCCTTTCACGTACATACCAACATTTTTATAGGTGTGCATGCACACAGACACACACACACATATCTGAAAGAAGCCCGTGAACCTCTGGGATGATGCTGAAGCTGCTTTCTGCACTGCCATCTACTGTCGCCTTAATTTACTTACGAGATTTTCTTAGAAGTTTGTTGCTTTATTTTCCCTTAAAGAAGAAGGCATGTCACCTTTGAAATTAGTGTAATTCTGTAAATTATCAGATTAGTTTTGCTTAAAATTTGTTCCCAGCATATTAAAAACATATATATGTAATGCTGGGGCATTTATGTAAAAGTGATTCCGTTCCTTCTTCTAATTTTTAAGCATTTTTCCTGTTTAAAGAACAAGTTACTGATGAACTGATTATTTAATTTGGTTGCTTTTTATTTTTTAGCAGTCCTTTATTAGGACTGAGAGGTTAGGAATACTTAAAGAAGACCAGCAGCTCAGGTTACCAGGTTTTTCCATTCCTAAATGCCGTCTGATGGTCACCTGCAGCAGGTACGTGTGGCCGCCTGCACTGCCCTGCACCTCGTGGCGGCGTTGCTGCCGGCTCAGAGCACAACTCCTTCTCTGCAGCCCGTGTCTTTCAGGCTCGACCCAGCCATGGCAGTGTTAGCAGTGACGAGAAGCAGGCTAGAACATCTGTGCACACTTTCAGGCATGCACAGTCTGTCTGCATTTTAACCAGAACCCAACCAGTAACACACAAACCGGGATAAATCGTGTGAGCACAACTGCGAGCTCGGTGCCCATCCCCAGGTTAATTCTCTGAATGTGTTTGCAGAGCAGTGTAAGCTTAACTTGGCAGACCCTCCCAAAGAGTGTGAGCCCCCAGCGCGGTCCCCAGCAGGGACTTCACCCCCCTGGTACTTACAGGTGTCCAATTGGGGGAGCAGAGTGAGTTGGAGATACAGCCACCAGCCGGGACAGCCCAGTCCTTGCTGCCTTTGCAGCCTCCCTATATAGAGGAGGAGAATCTTCTCAGTGGGGAGGGGCCCTGGAAACCACGTCCTGCTGGAAAATCCTTTTGGTACCTGGCTTAAAAAACACAGCCTGAGCCAAGGACCTCGTTCCCAGCAGGGCCTAACCCTGAGCTGTGGCCCCTGCCCCGAGCCACCTTTTAGGGAAGCAAGCTGGTTCTGGCTTTCAAAAAGGTGTGTGAAAGGGGTGCCCCAAACTGGAAAGGGGTGCCCCTGACTCACAAGTTCAGAGGTCATGCTTTTTCCTAGGGTGAAACTGTTTGACAAAGCAAATGGGCCTTTAACTCCTTCCTGCCTTGGCAGCATCCCTGCCCCTCGTGGCCCTGTGCCTGGAAGGGCAAAGGGCAGGTCCCAGCCCGTGTGGCACAGGATGCTTCCCACCCACTGTCACTGCGTTTTCTTGGAGCCAAGTCCCTGAGTTCAGGGGTTGTTGGGGCGAAGAGGGTTATTCCTAACACAGCAGGACTGTGAGTGGAGGTTGCTCTGGGTCTCCCTGTGTTTATGTGACATTTGCAGCCTGGGGCTGGTTTAAAGCTCCTTTGCCCCTGGGAAATGAGGGGGTTGTTTCCCACCTTCCCAGCAGATTTGCCAGAGTTTGTTTTGTGATCCGGTGTGCAGCTCAGTTCTGGAGAAAGGACTGCAAATACTTGTTCATATGTAAGAAATGCCTCCCTCCGTCTGTTACTGGAGAAGAGAAGCGATGAAGAGCTGTGGGGCACAGTCCCCGGGATGCATGGGCAGAACAGGGAGCAGGCACCGTGTGCTGGCAGGGAGAGTAGGGCAGGGAGAGGAGCCAGACCTGCAGGGGTTAGGGAGTGATCTGGTCCTCATCAAACCCTCCTCACACCCCCAAACCTTCAGTCCCCAGCTGTCCCCCCTCCTCCCTCCCCTAGTAGCCAACAGCCTTGTGCAGTAGGACCTGTGGATGGAGATATCCCAAAAAGGGAAAGCTAGGATCCTCTAGGAATTCCCATCAACGTGCCAAATACAAAATACCGAAACAACCCCCTCTCAGCAACAGACTAAATATGGTGTATACCCAAAGGATCAGAGCACAGGCCTGAGTGAAATTATTTCTCTTGACATCAACAGCCCTGTCTGCTCTGGAAAATAAACCCTCCTGGGGAAGATGGATGGGACTCATATTGGTCTCATCATCCTAATAAAATACCTATGAGCGGAGGCTGGGCTGAAAACCTCTGCTGTGACTTGGTCAGGAAGTTGCAGGTGTGGTAGCCCTGTAGCCCTTCTAGTTCTAGTCAGTGATGAAAAAATTTGGACAAAGATAAGAGAGGGAAAGAGCCCTGGGGTGTCTGCCCTGCACCATTTCAGAAATAGCAGATGCAGGGTCAAGTTCGGGCCTCAGCTGGAGAAGTCCAGATTTGGCAGGGCAGTGACACAGTCCCAGTGGTCACAGACTGTCCTGCCAGAGGGAGGGTTGGTGCCTGCAGTGCTGTGGGGCTGCCTTGGAGCCCTGCGGAGCCTTCCAGGACCCAGCAGCGCCATATCAGACTTATGCACGTGTGACTTCTTTGGAGCAAAGCCAAGGGAGATGATCACCATGACAGAAATCCAAGAAACTTGTCCTTGTTAGCAGAAAGTTCCTCACAGGGCAGGGTAGTTCACCCTATTTTACTTTTTTACCTGCAGTTTCTCGATTGCAAACTTAGTTTTTAATTAGAAACACAATGAAATGCAAGGGAATCCTCTGAAAAGTATGATAATTTTAACATTCATCAAAGTTATCCTAAGAAGTTCCTTTTGAACACACGCAGCTGTTTCACAAAACCAGACACATTTTAATAGTAGCTTAAAAAGGAGTGGAAATTATTCTGGCTGCTCTGCAAACCACTGCACACGCAGGCTTGCTGCCCGAGGGGTGTTTAACAGCAGCACTGCTGGAGGGTGATGTATGATGTGACATTAAACGGAGCTGAAAAGCCTAAAGAAATATTCCTGCTGGGACTGAAAGAGTTGCACTCTCAAGCCATGTGGGGTAGGAACTGATAAGTGTAAGCATAGCTTCCAACCTTCACTTACAAGTTCATGTAAGAATAGTCTGACAGCCTGGTTGGGGGTTCCTGAATGTTGTGGTATTTGTTTTAAACCAAAGTTGTCTCAAAATGAAAGCTGTGGATTCCCAGTGGATGATGAGTTTGTGACAAAAAAATAAGCTTTGTTTAAACCCCCTTGATTTGTTTAGTTATTTAATTACTTTTCTAGAAAAAAATAAAGTATTGAGCACTCTGCCCTTAAATGTCTCCTTACTGAATTTGCAGTGTAAATATTGTAGTTGGGGAAAAGAAAGAGGACCCAAGAAGGAAAGATGTGAACATTTAGCTGCTTTTCCATGGTGTAACCTGAACACGAGAGAGGGGGGGGAAAAAGAAAAGCACAGATGGTGGTGATAGATTGTTAAATAATGCTTCAGATAAGCAATTTTTGTTTTCTTTAAAAATGTTTTTACTTAAGTTTTACCAGCCATGTTTCTCTAAGCTGACAAATGTAATTAGAACTGGTAACTGTACTGGTGGATTACCACCTGTGTCAAGCTGTGCCCTTGCAACAGGAGGGACAGTCTGTGTCCAAGGCAGGACAATCAATCTTGAGAACAGTCTGATGAGGGAAAACACTCGCCAGCTGCTTAATGTTAAGGTTTGTGCTCAACGCTGGCTGCAGGTGGAAGGGGGAGTCGGTGAAGTGCACAGGTCAGGTCTGAATCAGCTGCTGCTGAAAGGGTGTCTTTGCAAGTGTGAACAAACCTTTTGGGGTTTCTTTTCCCAAAGGTGATTACCCAAGGATAATCACTCCTCCGGAAAACTGATCCAGTGACACCGAGATTGGGTGCCTGAGCGAGGGCGCTCAGGAAGGGAAGTGTAACCGACCCCTCAGAGCGAGCTGATAAAGCTTTGAAAAAACCTCCCCTGTGCAGGACAGAAACTAAAACCTCTGGAAACAGCACGGCTGCCCTGGAGCCTGGAGACACAGTTGGCTCTCATTCGAGGGGAGAGCAAAAATTTGGTCTTAAGGAATTTTTTATTTTTAAAACTTGTGGGTTAAGTTCTTCCAAAGTGCTTTCCAGATCTGATATCCAGAGCAGACTTCACTGGCTCCTTGTCACCTTCACTTGTGATAATGTGCTTAGACAACAAACAGCCTCTTTTAACGGAATTCCCTCCATAACGCTCTTGGTTAATGTTCTACCTCCAACATAATTCACAAATGCATTTTGCTATTTAAAGACCCTAAACTTCTATATGCTTGTGTATTTTTTTTCATTTTGTGTTGTCAGTAGAAAGAATAAGAGCAGTTAATGCAAGACATCCCAGGCTATAATTATGCAGCTTCTGAAATTGAGAAAATAATTTTTGTGTATGCTGACCTAGGTGGCAATTTCTTCTAAAGCCTGAACCTGTGACTCTAGGACTATGAAATATTATGATCTAAATATTGGTCTCACCTTATAATTGTAAGGAATTCTAAGTTCATCCATATGGTAATGATTTTGTGATTCCTCTTCACCCGGTAACAAGGCAGGCAGTCTGACTATTCAGAGGGCTTGCTGTATGTCAGCATCTTGAAAGATACTCTTGTATTTCATGTACTGTCAAGATAAATGCTAGACCATTAATAATATGATTACACCAGTATATTTTCATAGACATATTTCAAAGCTTTGTTGTAAATAAATATCACTGGAAATACACTTTAATTTGGCTTTAGTTTGCTTGTACAATGACTACACTTTGAAACAAGAGATTGTTTCAAAATCCCCAATGTGGGCTGTGAGGGTATTGGAGAATTAGATGAAATGCAAGTTGCACCCGGAGCAAACAGGACAAATTCCACCACCCCCTGTCCCAGTGCAGTGTCTGTACCATGGGTGAATCCCCAGAGAAAACACTCCAAAGATTCCCTTTGTTTTAAATGTATTTCTTCTCTGATTTCAGACATCCACCTTTACCTCAAAGCTCAGTGAAGGATGCCCTTGTAGCAGCCTCTGCTTTCCTGACTGTGGAGACAGGAGCCTGCTGAGCTGTGTGCTTTGGAAAGGGCAGGTACCAAACATCCCTTTGCCTTCTTCACTCCGGGCAAAAATTATATTTAATTTCTACCACTAAAAATTCATTTCCCAGGGAGCTCCATGGCACCTGGGCAGCATCTGAATGATCTGTGGTGGCAAGACAGAAAGCAGAAGCCGTGTCTTTGATTACACTGAAACATTTGCATAGCAGAGAAGGTTTGAGCTTTTGTGTTTGCAGAGCCTTTTTCTTTGCCCTTGAAAAGACAATTCCAAATCCAAATATATTGAACAATTTGATCCACTGGTCCATGGAAAAACAGGGGTCTAGCACTGAACTTCTGGAAAACCAAATTAAAAATTCAGGGCTGGCTCTTCAGCCCAGTAGCTGAAGGTGGGGGAGGTGTGAGCCCAGAGCAAACACTGAGGGCACACAGAGATTCCTGCCCTGATCCAGTGGTCAGCTGCCACCGATGCAGAGCTGCAGCAGACATACAGATGGATTTGACTGAGGTTTATTTGCAAACACTTGTCCTCCCCTCCTGGCAGCAGGCCTGAGACACTCACAAATCAGACAACAGGGAGCTGCCAGCACTGCCAGTCACACGAAGGAGATGAGCTCACTGCTGAGGCTTCAAATGGATAAATGCAGCCTCCCTGCAATCCGCATTACAGTACAGGCTGCTGGTGGAAATAAAAATATCCCTGCAATGCTAACTGGGTTACATGAAGATAAAGGCAAAACTTCACAGTGTGGACAACTTGGGGTCCTTTCAAATTCACAAACTGCAGGTTCTCTTCCTCTCTTCCACCCTCCACTGTATCAGTTATCTAACAATAAAGATTTTTAAGAACCTGACTCTATAGAGATTTATACAAAACTCCTTTCAGTACCACTGGAAATATTTAACATTTATGCATTTTGTTAAAATCAGAAGAAATAGATGTTATTTTTTATGTACCCCTGTAAGTTTGGCTTTTAAAATAAATTGCCATTTCAAAACATGTAAATACCTCAGCTAAAAAAGAGTTCTGGGAATCAGTAATTCACTATCAACTTTATTTTTAGCTTTGCCTGACTCTGAGTTTCATGTTGTTTGGGAAAAAACCCCAGAAGTTCCTTCCCCTCCCATATACCCAGTGTTACACTGTACAATTTATGGAAACTCCAGATGGAAAAACCTTACTCTCGTTTGTTTGCTGGCATGAAGATAAATATAGTCCCCATTTCCGGAGAATTAAAAACAACTATCCCTCTAACTCACTTCAATTTTCTGTTAAAATTTCTTTTCCCTTACTTATCTGAAAGTTGCAGTTTCTTTTTAAAAAGAATTATTAAAATGTTTAGTTTGAACACTCTCAAAACATCACACAGAATAAAACTAAAAAATTTTATTCAGAAACAGAGAAAAACTACTCAAAGATGTAAGTGCAGACATGATAAGTTATGTTATAAAAATTCACCGGATAAATCCAGTATATTCAGGTGCAATTCTAGACACAGGATTCACTAATGTGACTCCCTATACAGTTTTCCTTCTATCAGCACTGGGGAAGGAGAGCCTTGCTAACATTCCTTAAATTGACAATAAGTATGACCTTGTCATTCTGTCTCATGAGTAGATGTTACAAGTTGAATGGTCCCACTGGATTTATTGGAGAAATTTATGCAATGAAGAATGTCCTAAATTAAATCTGACAGACCTTGAAATGAGAAATTAGCAAATGAAAGATATCATCTCTTTATACTTTGTAAAATAAGAGGCTCTTCGATGCTCGTGCCAGCCATCCTTCCTGGTTCTGGAATTCTGTCTGAAACGAAACCCAGACAAAAATACTCTCATGCATCTGGAGGTCCAAGGTGTAAGTTATTTTCTACTGTTATCAACTTTGATACACAATACCATCATAGGGAATTCAGGAAATTTTACAGATAATTGTTTCCATGCAGCTGTAGGAGATAAAAGCTTTGCATCACTAAGATTAGATTTCAGACAACTTCCAACTCAGCTGTAGTGAATGAGCTGAAGAAACACCATATTCCACACATTTTATCAGGATCCCCAGTCTGCTGCAATATTCACACATCTAAATAAACAAGATAATTTCTAAAGTGAAAAGCAAGTTAGATATTAAATAGGAGACTTGGCAGGTTGAGTTTATGAATGGGCTTGATTACCTGAATATGCAGCCTAATTAAAAGAGCTGGATAATTAGTATGTTGAACCCAGTGCCTTTAGGTCTCCACTAACATACTCCACAAAAACATGCAGAAAGTAATTTCAGGCTGTATTTACTTAAAGGTTCAAAGCCTTAAAACTTGTATTTTTTCTTTAGTTTTAAAAGCAATACACTGTTGTGTCGTATGATTAATCCTGAGTTCTGTAACTAAATCCAACCAAGTAAATGTGAAGTTATATTGGAGTCAACAGGGCAGGGTGACCCTGCAGAGTCAGTAGAAACAAAAGTATACTTTAAAAACAATTCTCCTATACAATTTAGTTTGTTTTAAAATTGGAGAAATTTCTGATAGGAATAATTGTTTTCTAACAAAGGGGTAATTTATAGCAGTTTTGGTATGGAAATTTTATTTCTTCAGCCCCCTCTTCTGGCAGAAGAAAACCAGCACTGTCTCAATGAATTAACTGTTAAAAAACTGTTAGTACTGCTCACACGTTTTAGATGTCAGTAAGATCTCAGGCCTCATACTTTTCAAATTTTTGGATATAAACCAAATAGTTCATAGAATTAACAGGAGAGTAATAAATTTTCACAGTCAAAAATGAAACCATATGCCAAGAAGACTCTTTGAGGGAAAAAACCGGACCAATGAACCTTTTCATTCTCTAGCTTAAGTGGTATTAATTGTAACTAGCCCAAAAGCAGACCAGAAAGGGCAAATAAGATTTAGCAGTGTTTACTATCAGCAATGAACTTTGGGCTTAAGCTTTTGTGGCAAATGGAATATGAATTAAGTTCTCAGAAAAGGTTTATGCCCATAAAAGAATTGACAGCTAAAGAGTTAAGAGCTTTCTATAGAAATTAGGTTAGACCAGGTAAGAAACAGAGATACGCCCATTATTTAATATATTTAATTGAGAATTTAGGTTAAAATCTTGTATTAAATTGCCAGTGTAGGGAGAATGTCTCTAGCTGACCCTTTTCAGATTTGTAATTGTATAAGGGAGCACAGTTTGGCCAGCTGAACTTTTAGGGAAATGGTAAAGCCCTTTGGTGCATGACCTTTCTGATACTGAGGACTGGCATATTAATATTTTCTGCTCTTTATCAAAACTACAGAGCAGTAAATATCTGTTTCTAAATGCATAAATGGCATGCCAGATATTCTACCATATACAAATTACAACAGCACAGCTGTCCAATTTCAATGAGTTTTCTGTTTCTAACAGTCCTAAAGTCTTAATGTTATAAAGCTGAACAATCAGGCTTTCCCCCCTTCCCACCAGTAACTCACAAGTTGCTACAGCTACAAGGTAACAGAAGCAACACAGTACCTACGATGCTGGAAAAATATATCACACTGGCTCCCTGCAAGACTTCAAAAAGTCTGCTTTATAAATAAAATACATTCCCATATAGGAGAGAAATTTCTACCACTGACACATCTGAAGACCAGCCCAGCATTTCCAAGGGCAATCAGGTTTGTGTGCCACATATCCTGTGCCAGCAGCAGAGAGAAGCAGGCTGCAGAGCCTGGTCACTTACTTAAACAAAGGCACATACACAGGTAGTTTCAGGAACCACGGATGGGTCCTTCTGGAGTTGGATATAGTGGGACCTTTCTTAAATGAATGAATACATAAGCAATAGGTATGCAGCTTAATGGTATTTTCAAGGTATAAACACTCTTCTGCTGAAGACCTTTTCTTACAAAAGAGGTGTCAGAGGAAAGCATTCCTGGTACAGAGAAGGAGATACAGGTGTCCAGCTGCATGGTTATGCTGTTGTAAGCACATGCATGGTATAGGAAATCTAGTCAAAGATAAAAGTTCTGCAGAAATGACATGGCACTCACCTTTTTGATTTCTCTCAGCAGGTGGTTTGCCAAGGTTCTGCTTTGGATAATTCAGCAAAGACACTTTTGGAAGGACATTCTGGGTACTTTCTTCTTTACCACCATGTAAGAAATGAGAGAGAATTCCATACAGGAGAGGTCTGCTTGAGGGAGAAATTACAAAAGTAGTCTGTAAAGTCTATGAAATACTGAGCATTAAAAATACACCCTTTCCCCAGGACTTCTTAGATCTCAATATTTACTTCTACAATATGCACAGATGTCTTCAATGATTTAAAGCACATTATGCCAAGTATCATTACATAAACAAGCTCCCCCTGAACACCAACACTGCCCTAAACAGCTCAGGCTGAGACACTCCCCACTGAACTCCAGCTCCCCTGGCAGGTGAAGAACTGGAGCATGTTTAGCACAAGAGCACAGATCTCACCCATGGATCAGAAGGATCCACACACTCACAAAAGATCAGACGTTGGTGAGCTTATAGGCCAGTCCACCATGGCACATCCCAAACTTGGCTCTTCCTCAGCACCTGACAGAGTCAGGCAGCACAAGCTACGGAGAATGCTGAACGTGTCTGAACCTGCTTCAGCCCTCAGTTCATTAATGCAGTTGTATTGGAGCATTGTGACTTTGTATCTAAGCTCACAGTAATCTTTTTATTGCTCCACACAGCAACTCACAGATATGCAAAGAGCACTTTCTGTGGAAAACAGAACGTACTGGTAAGAGAGTCGTGCTTTGGTGTGCAAGGACACTGTCTGGAGAATGCCATCGTGTTGGCAGAATTGAGTGTTAGTCTGGAGTGTGTCTGAAAACGGCCCCATGTTTGGCATCGTGAAGCTGCATCCTGCACATCAGAGCAGGAGTGGGATTAGCCACAGTGCAATTGGTGAGAACATTTGTATGTGATTTATAATAACACTAAAGAGAAAAACATATTGGTATACAGAATATACAGAATATACTGTGCATTCCAAAATTCCTCCTTACACTGATTTTCCACTTGCATCTTCAACAATATTCAGCTCTTTGGCAAGAAACTGTCTATCCAAGGGCAATTCAGGCTGGCCGGATTCTGGAAAAAAAAAAAATCCCTGAAATTCTTAAGACTGGTAGGAAAAATGTCACCAATTAACAGAAGACTTCAAAAGAGCATCAGAGCACACACCTCCCTTTTAGACTATTAATAACTAACAGTGTATTGTAATTCCAGCAAACTCACTTAAGCATTAGTGATTCATACTCGTATAATTTACAATTTTCATCTTCACTCTAAAAGAATGTAAGAAAAATATTAAAGAAGTCTTACAGCATAAAGATAAAATCATCAGGCAAGCAACTCTTTCTCTAAACTACTACTCTCAGACATTTCAAGGAATTTGAGTTTACAGGCCATTATCAAGTTTGCCTGCACTGACTACTCTGTCAAACAATTTACCTCAAGGGTAAAGGAGCAGAGAGTAAGCTTTCTTGAAAAGTAATGGAATGATTTGACTTAATGCTGCAAGTAGAACTGTGGGGAGTTTGTTTGTACCCTATTAATTCCTAAGGGAAGACAAGATTATGCAGCTTGTCACACTTGCTAATTCCATAATATCAATGGATTTACTCAACCAAACAATCACTGATTACTATCGCAGTGATGACACAAATTCATCGCCAATACCTGCCGTCAGAACAGATGCCGTGTATTTATACTTGTTGTACTCCAGGTATTCCCGGATGAGTTCATTGATCAGGAGGTTCTCCCGGGACAGCGTGGGCCGCGGCTCGCTCTGGTCGTCCAGGGCATTAAACACCTCGGCTCTGATCCTCGCTTTGATTTCGGCCAGAGCTCCTCTTTTTTCCAGTGTGTCCTTTAAAACTACCACCACAAAAAGACGCGTTAATTTAAAGCCAGGCGCACTGGAGCAGCAGCACCGATGATCCGCGATACAGACGGAGGTTCGGGGTACCCCCAGTGCCACAGCGATAAGGTATCGCCACCTGTGCACGGGCCGCTGCTCACCGATAAAAGTTAAGCCTTCAGAGGAGTCACAAATATAATATTTTTTTTTTTTAAAGTCGCAATCATACATTCTGGCGATTTAAGAAGCAGAATGCTACTGCACCAAGATGTGGTTAATACCGAAGTATACTGAAAGACAGCCCACAGTACATGACGGGGGCAGCGCCCAGAGACGGCGGTCCCCACCACGCGGGTGGCCGCGGGAGGCCGGGCCGTCCTCCTACCCTCCCGGCGGCCCGAGACACTCCCGGTCCCGGTCCCGAAACAACCCCGGTCCCGGCCCCGACCTGCTTTGAGCTCCGCCACCGTCGCCATGGCCGCGCCGGGACCCGGATGGCGCCGTGCGCAGGCGCGGCCGGGGCGGGAGCTCCGTGAGGGGACAGCGCGGGGCGGGGAGGGAACGTTCTGAGGGGACAGCGGGCGCCCGGTGGGAGCGGGCGGGAGCTCCCTGAGGGGACAGCGCGGGGCAGGGAGGGAACTTTCTGAGGGGACAGCGGGCGCCGGGCGGGAGCTCCCTGAGGGGACAGTGCGGGCTGGGCGGGAGCGCCCTGAGGGGACAGCGCGGGGTCGGGCGGCGGGAGCGCCCTGAGGGGAGCGCTGAGCGCGGGGAGCTCCTGCCGTGTTCGCACCGCCCTGGGGTGGATCCCAGCACGGACCGGCCTGGAAGGGACCACGCTGCGGCATCTGGTGCCACCTCCCAGCTCCGGCAGGGCCATCCCGGAGCACATCGCAGGGGATTGCATCCAGACGGTTCTGGAATATCTCCAGAGAGGGAGACTCCACACCCTCCCTGGGCAGCCTGTTCAGTGCTGGGTCACTGCACTGGAAGAAATTTCTTCCTCGTGTTCAGGTGGAACCTCCTGACCATCAGGTCCTGCCCGTTCCTNTCGGTTGCACCCTCCTGCCCATCAGGCCTGCCCGTTCCTCTGGTGCCGTTGCTGGGTGCCAGGGAGCAGAGCCTGGACCCTGCCCTGAGCCCTCCCTGCACACAGGAGAACCCAGGGCTGACGGGGCCTCTCAGTTGTGTCTCTCTCGAGGCTGAACAGCCCCAG
>VZTJ01001956.1:0-10183 GCA_013397795.1 Orthonyx spaldingii
CCCGTGTTTCGATATCCGCTCGCAGCGACAGATACAAACCTCCCAAAGTCCAGCAAAAACCAGCAGATTCTGGGGC
The DNA here is from genome assembly GCA_013397795.1 of Orthonyx spaldingii. Classification (NCBI taxonomy): domain Eukaryota; kingdom Metazoa; phylum Chordata; class Aves; order Passeriformes; family Orthonychidae; genus Orthonyx; species Orthonyx spaldingii. The sequence continues at coordinate 77 of VZTJ01001956.1, forward strand.
AGTAATGGATGGGCTGCAGGCTCACATCGGCCCAGGAGAGTTTGTGATCCACAAGGTTAAATGCAGCTGGTACATTTTAAACAGAAAGGGAGATAAAACATAAAGACAAGTTCAAGCTTTATTTGCATTCGAACACAGAAGGACCCAACAGCTACTGAATTTCAACAGGATTCAAGTGACTGCAGCCTTTAGACTCCTTTGAAGCCTTGTGAGTAACTATCCCCCAAAGTGTGCTCGCACACAAGGAACTTGCCTAAGTAAACACCTTTAAATCAGCCCTGCTCAGCTCTGCTCAGCAGGCACAGGTCTGGTGGCAGAACACTTCAGAACACAGCTAAGTGTGCAGCTACACAGTGTTGTAATTAGAAGCAGTACAACATTATCACAGGGACATTCTCTTTAAGCCTTTCAAGATGTTTCTCTTCCATATTCCTCACCAGCTCAGGGCATAGGTGCTATGTTAAGATCCTCACAGAAGGTGGATAAGGACAAGTGTAAGAGAAAAAAAAAGATTAAAAATAACAAAACAAACCCAAAAAACATCTCTCATGGGTCTCTTTTCCTCAAATTTGAAAGCACAGTTAATACCTGGAATGTAAGAGACTCTTTGGGAAGCAGTTCTCTGGCCCTGTGCCCTCCCTGAGCTGTGCCCCATCCATATCTGCCAGCAGATCCATGCCCCTGCCTGGGAGCACTGGACCCAGCCTGGGACCAAACATCACCACAGTCTTGTGGTAAGCACTAGGATTTTAGCAGAATTAAGCAAAGTTTAATCCTTTAGGCGATAGCACTAGGAACTGGGATAAGTTATTTTTTGCTGCTGCTGTAGTCCTCCCTCTGAGTTCAGACTTTCATTCTCCAGCTGTTGCTGGTCTGATTTGCAGGAACAGAAGTGGAAATCCCTCCCTCGAGAGGCCCCTGGCAAAACCCCCTGAAGCAGAACGAGGCGTCTCAGCACTGACAACACAAAGGCAAAGAATATGCTGTTCTCTAAAGCAGTGCTGTGGAGATTCACAAGCTACAAGATGTAACAGGACACGAGGAAGATGACTTTTATATTGGCTCAAAGGCAGCAGCAGCACAGGTGCCGCCACGGAAGCAGCTCTTGCCCTCAGCACATTCCATGAATGGCCTCGAGCACATTAAAAACGAGCCAGGGAGGGAAAATGGCCAGAAAAGCCAAATTCATTTGGTTTGCTGTCTGTAGGGATAGAGCATCACTGCTTGAGGTACTAACAGCAATCTGAACAATTCTGGAGATGATGGGGATGGTGTCACTGAAAGCCAGCCCCAGCTGACTCTGCTGTCCATCCACATAATGGAAAATGCCTTTGGAAGCAGGAGGGTCACTCTGGTGTCCATGGAACAGTCTCTGCTGGAGCAGCCAGGTGCTGCTGGATTTGTAGGTTGTTTTTCATAGCTGTGAATCCTTCAGGCAGGATGGTGGGATTTGCATCCACCTTAACTGTGTCTTCTGTGAATCACCAACAATAAAAGTAGACATAAACAGAAACTTTGCAGCTCTAAGAAACTTTGCCAGCCTTTTATTCATTATTTTCATTTTCTGCCTGTTCTGCTTACACTACTCCTATTCTGTCCTGCTTCTCGCAATCAAGCTTCCTTTCTTCCCCTTCACATCCCTTCCTAGACAACTCTCTCCCTCTTATCCTCCATCTCCTTTCACATCATGACTGGCAACGCAGAGCAATAGGCAAGTTCCCCTCAAAGACTTCAGAGATTTTTGTGCTTCTGACACAACTTTGTGTTCTTCTGCCTTTGTGTTATCCAAAAAGCTGTTTGCATCCTCTGACCTGGGAGGCTCAGCTTGCAGCTTCCAAGAAAGTACCCAAGCATTGTCAAATACCTGAGTACCTCACACTGACGGGGAGAAGCCAATCTATATCAACTTTCCTGTTTCTGGGGCTTTGTGAACAGAGAGTGAACAAGGTTGGGGGTTGTCCTCTACTGCTCCTCCTCAGGTCACCAAATCTATTCAGGTTTACTCAGATGCTGAGGCCTTGTCAAGGCTTTGAAGCCTTGTAACAGGTAACTGGAATTTCCAGTAGTCCCACAGAACCCTGAAACAGTATCTGTGCTCTGACTATGTGTCATCTGGAAGCCCAGCCACATTCCCTGTGTGCCAGGCAGATATCTGGGTAGGTCTGAACTTGGTTGCCACAAGAGGTGCTGAACAAAACTACCATAATTCATTTTTCTTTTCTTTTCAAAGGACCAAAAGTAAACAAAGGGCTTAGTTCAACCCTGGGAGGCAAATCAGTGCAGTGGCTTTAGGGGACAGCAGAACTGGAATTAAATGGAATTTCTGAACTGCCCTGGACCAGCTGTTATTTTGCTTCAGCTCCAAAAGCTTCTGCAGGGCATTATCTGCAAAGTCCCGCAGGGATGCAGTGAGTGAGAGATACTGTACAAACACTGACATTCGTTGTCCTGCTGCTGTGAACATGTATTGGTGGCTCAGAATTTCAGATGTCTCCTGTTAACATTATGCCTTCTAAAAGAGGATTTGCATTTAAAAGCAAATGGGTTTGATTTCAGTCCTGAGAAACACAGAACAATAACTGGACTAAAAGACGGCCCTGTGATGTGTCAGTCAGAGCAGCTCAGGGCAGTCTCGGGGCTGCTCCTCACACGTTTGCCCCTTCCCTCGTGCCTGTGGACAGGGAAGGACAACTCAGCCTGTCCATCACTGCCTGCAGTGCTGACTTTCCAACCAAAGCGGTGTCCCAGACTTTTCCATCAAGCGATGAGGTTTAATTCATAAATACTGTATTCACCCTGGCTTTTGTCATTAGCTCTACAGCTTCACAGGGTTTAAAAATGTATGTCAGTTAGCACTAAATGCACTCTTCAGAGCTGTGCAAAAGGCAAATCTTCTAAAATATCCCTTACAGCATCCTCGGCTCCATTAGAGAACCATACCCTTCCCACAAATCCAACGTATTTTCCTAGCTCTAAAGACCCCTTGAAACGGGCATTTCTGGCTCTGCGGGCAGGCGGTGGCGCTGGGAAGAACCGAAAGTTCTCCCACAGTGAACAAAGAACTCCGACAGTGCCACCCGGTGGGGTCTGCAGCCACGGCTCTGCCGGGGCTGGGGACAGGCACCGACGGTGTCCGGAGCGAGAGGGACTGCCCCTGAACGAGGGAATTCCAGCTCCTGAACGAGGGAATTCCAACCCCTGAACGAGGGAATCCCAACGCCACCGTGCAGGCAAGGGAGAAATGGAGACAGTGAAGGGGTCTGGGTTCTGCGGGACTCCTTCACTCTTAGCATATGGAAAAAATTAACATTGTGCAAAGGAAGCACAATGGCAGCACGGGGAATGTTGGGGAAATGCGGCACAGCAACCGCAGGAAAGAGAAAGGAATTATACACGAGTCGTACACAAACATTTACAAGTGTGCAATGCACCGTGGTGTCTCTCTCCCTAAAACACATCATCCGCTCTGTGCTAGCAGGCACACAAACCCAGCCTGCAGCTCTGAGTTACTCGATGTTCTCGAGGGACGAGGGCTGATCTTGTCACACGTTCCAGAGTGGACACTCCGTGTGTCTGTCCCACCCCACACAAGGCGATTGTTGCTGTGAAACCTCATCCATCAAACAGAAGTAGCCAGGACTCTTTTCTGCAATGCTGGGTCACAAAACAACAAAACTGCTTCAGGGAAGGTTTTCTCCCATTTACTATTAATTCTTTTCTGTAGAAATCATACAGAGGAGTTTGACTGAATTCAGAAACTGAGGGTATCAATCAAGGAATCTGAGGATTTAGAGACAAGACTTTCTTGCACGCCTTTCCTAGGAGCTGCCTGCAAAACTGTGCTTCATTGCTAAAGATCTGTGGCAAGTCCACATGTTCCAATGGAGTAATAAAAATATTTACACTCATGCAATTTAGTTAAAAATTCTGAGTATCTGTGTGCTAGAAGTGTTTGTGTACTATAAGAGGAGGTAAGTGGTAAGTATGGAAAAAAAAAACCCTAATTGTACAAAGGTTTTAAGATACTCCAATTTTTTAAATCCTGCATTTTGTGTCTGTCAAACATTCCAGTGCAAGGACGTGTTCTGAGCAGCCACACAAGGAGGTGAAACACCTCAGCCTTCAGGTTGTAAATCAACCCCTAATTGTGGTTAAGACTAAGGAGGGAGTTTATGTAGAGATTAGTTTAGGTTTAATTCTCTGGGAGTTTTCTCATTGATTTAAAAAGGACTCAGGTCATTGCTCCAGGGTTTCCTCCATGACACATCCGTGATCAGGCTGGATAAAGAACAAAGAATTAATTTAGATAATGCCTAAGAGGCAACATTGAAATGTGAGCAGGGAATAGGAATGAACAGAGTCTGTCCTTAAGCTCTCTGTTATTAACATTTAACATGTAGTGAGAATAAATAAATACAAAATGTAACATAAACAAGTCCTGCCTGTGAGGGGCTGCAGTCTGACAAAGAGTAACAATTAAAAGAGCCAAAATCCTTGTTCAGGTGTGCTGGGGCCTTGGCTTAGAGCCATTCCGGAGCCTGGAGCGGACAGAGAGTATCCACAGGGACCTCTTGCATCCATAGGGACATCTTGCTCTGTGACAGCAATTCCCAAATGCAGGCCTGGCTGTGGTGTGAAGGCAGAGCCCAGGGCCAAGCACCAACAGGCAGGAATAGGCTCTCACTTGCCTTCTCACACCCCACCTGTGTCTCACACTGCTCAGAACCTGCTCAGGGGGAGACACGGCTCTTGTCCAGAGTTAATTATTAATGGATAAATTCAATAGAGAGTTTTAATAAAAGATCCGATTAACTCTGTTCAGGTGTTCCAAACTCAGACACCATCTCCACATGAGTCTGTCTGGCTCTTTATCACCTCTGTAGCGTCTGTAGTTATAAATCTGAACAATCCATCCCACCATCACTCCTGCCTTCCTCCTGCTTCTGCCTGGACATCAGTGTTTTTAGGATGTTGGAGCTTTGGAAACACCACTGTTTGGCTCTATCCCTGCTTTTACACTTGTACACTCCCCAGAGGAAAAGGGATATTCCAGGTTGCAGCATCAGAAGGGGTTCCATGTGCCCTGGAAGAAAAGAGATTTACACAGGAAAACTCCCACTGCTGGTCTAGGTGAGAACATCAGATCCCTGTGGAGGGAGTGGGATGGAGCAGGGACCATGGCCAATTCAACAGAGAGCCTTTGAGAGCTGGAGAAGGACTTTGCCCAGGACATGGAGTGACAAGACATGCTGGAGAGTGACATGGGCTTTTCCTTTGCTGTGCTGGGAGGGTAATTCTGTTCATCGAGGGTATTATTGGCCACTTCTCTTCCTGACCTGCAAAATCCCATATCAAGAATACACAAATTGATACTACTGATAAAAATAAAGTGATACAAAGATGCAAACCATATTATTAACTTGCAGTGAAAGGGCAAAAAAGCCACAAATCCCAGAATGGCTGATGTCACATTACCTTTCCATGTGGCAAATAAAAACCCTGAAGTAAATATGTTTGCTTTCCAAAGAAACACAGAAAAAAGTTTACAGTGTCAGTACCATCCTCCCCTCATCCCATGTTTTCTTCCTTCCTTCCCTTAAATGTTTCAAGCTCCAAATTTGTTCAGCAACTAGGACAATATTTGTAAAGCCCATTTAATATTTACAGCAGTTTAGTGGAGGAAGAGCAATTCCTTTTCCCTCTCGCAGCGGCCGCCCCGTGCCACAGCTTCGTGCGCACCGGTCACGGCAAGTCACAACATCTGGGAGGGGCGCAGGGAAGCTGCTGCATCTCCACTGGGACAACCTTTCCCACCACGTCACAGGGAACTGATGGAGAAGCACAAGATTTCCCTCCTGATGGTCAGGTTTCGGGTGTACTTTGGATGGGCCACTGCCCTGAGATGCTTTTTCTTCCCAAATAGTGTATTTTTCACTACAAAATCCAAAATTAACTTTTAATTCCAGAGACAAGACTTTTTAAACAGCTACAAAGATTTCTCTGCATCCTTGTTAAAATGCACTCTGTTAAACAAAAAAGTTACACTTTTGTTCTCCATAACACAAACAGATGCTTTTGGGTTCATTCTTGGTTTGTTTTTTTTTTTTATTTAAAATTAGCTTGTAAGTCATCATGGGTAACCATGAGTTGCTGACTTTTATCAAGACCCCTGATTTATTTAGTTGTTTCCTCTACAGCAAACAGTCTTTATACCTAATTATAGAAAAGACTTATGCTATAAAATATGCAAAATAACTATATAAACCTGTGAAATCAATATGTATGGTCATGTTTTGACATAAAGTTGATTTCTGCTCAATCTGCTTTTGGTGGACACTTCACCCTCTGGAATCAAAGGAACATTTACTGCAGCCTTCAGTGGACTGAGGGAAAGCCCAGTTCTGGAATATCTGATAACTCCTGCACATCAGGCATATCCCAGGCTGGAGTAAAACTGAAGAAATCCCACTGAAGCCACTTCCATCCCTGATGAACCAGGGTTGGTAGGGGGTGAGCTCTGAGAACTTAGCTCCCATCACTCCTATTTTTGAGGGACAAAGGCAGCTCTCCAAGGGGTGAACAGGAAATAGGTAAAGCATCCCTCAGGCTCCCCCACAGGATGGTTTCGCGTTACTGTCTAAGGTGAGGGCTCCCTGTTCTGGTGTTGGATGGTTAGAGTTTCCATTTTCAAAGCCAAACCTTCCCATACTTCCTCAATCAACATTCCAACTGATCTGTCATTACTCATTTTAACCAAGAAGATACAGTAGGATCAAGGCCATCTTTAAAATATTAATAAAAGCTCTTTGGAGGATGAGTCATGACTTGGGATAGAGCTGCCCAGGTTCACTGAGGGAATGTTCTGGCTGCTTGGCAAATCTGCTCTCTGAACACCAGTGTGCCCCCAAGTGCTTTCCCAAGGAGGCAGAGGAGGGTTAAGGCCCCAGCCCCAGGCTGAGGGCTGCCCATCCCCATGGGGCACCAGGGCTGCCTCTGTCCTGTGCCAGCAATGTCACCTGCCCTTCATTCCCAGGCTGCTCTGCTACGAGCCTTGGCAGTTTTCCAGTTTTCTCTATATTCTTTGATTCTTTCAAAAATTACAGCAATACAAGCTCACACAAGTTCTCCTCCAGCAAATGCAATTTGTTCTGACACCTCTGGCATGAGAGGGCAGTGCCAAGCCTTAACCTCCCCACAGAGCTGCCACTTCTCCTTGACCTGGGCTTATTTCCATGCAGCAAATTGTAATGCATGTCCTACAGATGTTGCCAGATCTCCTGGAAGCTCTTCTGCCACACACAGAACAGGCTGGAAGCTTTTCCAGGTCCTCCCTGCTCACCTGCGATCCCAACATCTCCCTTTCATCTGGCCATTGTTCTGTGTAACTGAAATTAAAGATGCACGAGGAGCAGCCCTGGCATGAATGTTAAGCACCTGTTATTTCATCCTCAGAAACATGCTGCAAATCCCTTCAAGCCCTGGCTGTTTCAAAGAATAAGTGAGAATTAGAGAGAAACTCATTCAGCTGATTTTATTTTTGCTGGAGCAAGTTCCCCACTGGCCAGGGAAGGGACCATCACATTTCCAGACAGGCTTCCACGGGGACAAAGCTCTGCTGTTGCAGCACAAAAACCTTAATGAGCCAGATGGGATTTCCTGCTGGGCAGTGCCGTATGGTGGCCAGTGGGCCCCCGGGACAAGGGATTCAGAGAGCCCACTGATGGGACAGTCCCTGAGATCTTCCCCCAGGTCAGGGTGACACCAAGGGCTTCCCCTAGGATGCTTTGTTTCGTTATGTTGATGTACCCCAGTTCTGCTATCCCAGTTGGCCCACTGGCCCCCCTGCCTCTTTATACCTTATATGCCCTTATTCCAGAAGGTTCTCCCTTCCCTGTTTCCCCATTGGCCCTTGCCCCATGGCCACTCCTTTAGAATTTCCCTGTTGGCTACCTTGCCTTAGCCCCACCTGTGTACCGCCCCCGTGGCCTCAGACCATTGGTCCCTGAAACTCTCCCCGCCCCATATTTAAACCTAGACCCTCCCATGTTCTCTTGTCTTTGTCCCTGGATCCCTTCACGTGCGTGGCTGGAATAAACTTCTCCCGTAGAACCCCATACGAAGACCCTTCCTGCCTCTTTGCCTCAACGTGTTCCAAAAGCTATCCGGCACGTGTGCAAATATGTGTGTGAGTGTGTTGGACCTGCTGAGCGGCTTCATACTGGCGACACTTCTGGAAGGCTGTGGCACCCACCATCCACCCACCGCAACAGTGCTGTGGCTGAGGGTGACACCAGGGAGTCACTGCTGAGGGACCCGGCAATGGCAGTGCACATTCCTGCATGGCCCTGCTGTGCCATGGGGTCTGGGGTGCCCCAGCCATTTCCGGGGTCTGCTCCTCCAGAGTGGCATGATTGTCCAGCTCTGCTGGGACCTGGGTGAGCCTCTGCAGGAGCCAAACCCATGCTGAATGTTCTGGGACAGAGCTGCCCTCCAGGGCATCGAGGTGCCACCAAGAACTCCCCCACGTCACACCTGCTGACTCAGGTGCCAGTGAGAGCTCTGCCTCTGTCTGCAGGGGCAGGGATTTCACCCACAAATGCAGGGGGACAGGTTACATCCATTAAATAAGGTCTTTTCTTTGCTGATGGACACAGAGTTCAGAGAAATCTGGCCAAGGCCTTGACAAAAATAATCCTGCCTTTGTTCCTGGCATCCCCACACAAGCATCAAACACATCTGTTCTCAACAGAGGCATGAAAAATATTATTGTCTGACATCTCCATGTTCTTGATCAGGGATTATTGATTCTGATTTTGAACCAAAAAAAAAGTGAAGAAGGTTCAATATTGAAGCAGAGCTGCTCATTAACTCACTCTGTGTTTAACACAGAGAGGGCAACGTCTCTGACAGAACAGCTTAAAACATCAATGCAGGCAAGTTTTAATGAGAAATTGGAGATAAAGTTTAAAAGCATTTAAAAGTGAGTCTGCTAAGAGATAATAGGTAGCCTAGAATGTTCTTGGAAAACAGAGGGAGGAGGCTGCTGCATCTGAGAAATGGATTTGTCCAAAGGAATCTCTGCAGGCTGAGCAGGAGCTGCCAGTGGCCGGAGCTGGAGCAGGTGTCTCTTGCTGGACACAGCAATGGCACCACAGAGTCACAGAGGGAGAAAGGAAAACCCACACAAAGAGCCAGAAAAGGAACCCTAAATTCTTCAGTTGTTTTCACATTTGTTCAGGAGTATTTTATACCCACTTCTCATGAATATTTAGCAATTGACTTGGACATTTTTTCATAAATCAATTTTACCCTAGTGGGGACTATTTTCATAAACCCTCTTCTGATTGCAGATGTGAGTGCTCATGATGGAAGCCTTATTAGAAGCATTACCAGTAACATGCCATTAATGTGTCCAACAAAAAGAAATTAATTCTGAAGATGAACTAAAAGTGAACTTCAGATCAAGAATTGTCTGCCAAAATTACTTCGTGATGAACTGAATAGTGAATACTGGCAATTTGTGACAAGAAAATGAGGCAGGATTTGTTGAATAAATTTCTTTTGGGTTTGCCATAGTGGTGGTCAAGGCATTGCTGGGCTGAGGCTGCAGCAGGAGTTGAGCTCTGACACAAGAATAAACTGTTTCCTTTCATTTCCTCACCTGGCATTTTCAGTGATCATAGAATCAGAGAATGGTTAAAGCCCATCCAGTGCCACCCCTGCCATGGCAGGGACACCTCCCACTGTCCCAGGGTACACCAAGCCCTGTCCAGCCTGGACTTGGGCACTGCCAGGGATCCAGGGGCAGCCACAGCTTCTCTGGGCACCCTGTGCCAGGGCCTGCCCACCCTCACAGGGGAATTTATTCCCAATATCTAATGATGGTGTCTTTTTCAAGACGGTAAGAAATGGACAGAGACAGATGGAGAAAAAAGCAACATCAGGTTAAAAGGAGCCAGCAATGGGGACGTTTCTGTGGGAGGAAGAATGGCTCCCCGTCCTTGGGGCTGGGCCACCAGCACAAAAATGAGGCTGCCCTGTGGGAGGTGCAGGAGCACAGGAAGGGTTAAATCAGGTATGAAGCACCTACAGGGAGCTGGGGGGGGG
>VZTJ01001956.1:18091-93648 GCA_013397795.1 Orthonyx spaldingii
TTTAAGGATGAGTGGTTCTACTACAGCAGCAAAGAAATCCCCTTCTTCCATGACTGGCAATGTAAAGTGCTCTTTGACCATTCCCCGGGGCAAGGGATCTGGATCACAGCTTCTTCTCTAGCTCTGCTCAAACTTCTCGTCAAGCTGCAATTACTTCAGTATCTACTTATCTCTACTCCGGTGCCTTGGTTCAGTGGCTGCACTGGCTGCAAGTAGAACGTCACATCCCCCCTTGGACCATTTCCTCATACATTACAGGGAATATTTTAGCTTAGTTTCAACCATGGTTTCACAGAAGAATTTTCAGCTTTCACATTAAAAGCACTCCTCATACTCCACTCTCCAGGCATTGGCTTTGTTTCTTTCACTGATTTTGAGTCTCTGTGCTGTGTTTCTGTAGGTGTCTTCACTCTTTCTCTGTTTGTGCAAGGGAAGATGGGTGTCTGCAAGTTTCATTTGGGTAATGAAATGGTTAATTTCTTTCTTGGGCCTCTGCGACAGTCTCATGCTCTTTTGCCGGCTTATTTTAAAAGTCTGAGCCGGGCTGCAGAAGCAGTCAGTCAAGAGTCTCATTAGCCTCGCTCTGCGAAGCTGATCCAGCTTGGAGGGAGCCGGCCCGGCCCCTGCCCGGCCCGGAGCAGGGGCCCAGCTCTGCCCGCTGTAGTTTGAATGTTTTTCCCAGCTGCATCAGAGCCAGAGAGCCCAGGCTGGGTGTTTTTTACGCTTAGCTACACTGCTGCAAACTCCTTTCCAAACCTCCCCCCCACTCTCTCTGAGAGGGGTTGGGAGGGGGGGGAGGGAGGGCAAGTGCCCGGTCTTACCAGAGCGAGAAGCACAGGACTTGCTTCTCTGCCAGCAACAGGACAGGAAAAGGGCTTTTTTTCAGGTGTCTCTTTCTTAAATATGGTTTTTTCCTGGAGGCGGAACAACCTTCGATTGGATTATATACCCATCAATACTCAAAACTAGCTGGTCACTGGCTCTGTTTCCCAGGAAGCAAGGTGCACTGCTTTCTGCACCATAAGTCACTTGCAAGACTGACCCTTCCTGGGCAAGCCCACGACACCAGCTTTTCCCAGTACTTCATATGAAAGTTTAATATCCAACAGCACCTTTTCCAGATTATAACCCAGATCATCATGTGAGCCATAAAAGCACCTTTAGACTTCCTTGTCCCCAATACCAGCATCACAGACACCCGATGCTCTCACCCATGACCAATGTGCTGGGGGATTCCCATTTGCTGTGAGGGCTCCCCCTCCCTGCCTTGTGCCAGACGTGCCTCCTCCATGCTGTGCCAGCTGTGACTTCACACCCAGCAGAACAGTCTGTGTCAAATCCAGTAACAGCTCTAGCACTCTCATTTTTCCCATTATGTTATGATCAATTGCTGTTATCCAAGAGTATTTCAGCTCCATTCCTGATGCACACATGGAGGAGCGTTCCACACTGTCATTCCCAGAGTGAGAGATCTCTCTGAGAAGAAACAGGATCGTTTCTGCTTTGAGCAAATGAGAAGAGAGTTTTCTTTTTGCACATGGCTTAGTTCTGTGTTCTGGCATTGTTTGTTTTACTGAGCCTAAAGAATAGAATTAAAATATTCATATATTGCTGTTATTTAGGCAGTAACTTGAGTGTGTTGCTCGTTGGTATGAATTTCCCAGGAGATGTTTCAGAGAACCGCTCAGGGAACAGAAATAACTTTATCTTTTAAAATCATGAAACTTCCACTCCCTTATTCCCAGTTACAGCTTTCCCTCAGAAATCACCAAGGTGCTCAGTCCATATCAGTCTTTCCATATCCCCTGTCCAGCACCTCTGGCCATCTTACCCAGCTCCATTTCCATTTCCCAGTTCAGTCCCATCCCACCTTTTAGTGGATTTCCATCCCCTTCCTGGTGCCTTGGGGACACGGGAGAGGGGGCACTTGGGCGTTAGGGTGCAGACTGGCCAGTCTAGAGCAGGATTGTTGGGAAATGTTCTGCTGGCAGAGCCCAAAGGTGATTGACAGGTATCTCAAGGAGTAGTTCCCGTTTCCCAAAATGTGGCACTTCTGTGTCCTGCCCGCAGAGCCCAGTGTGAGCACAGGGAAGGAATCACCCAAAATCCCTGAGACAACCTATGTGGAGGGAAACAAGAGTGTCCGTGGGCCATCGTGGGGTTATCACGTTCCCAGGGAGAGTAGGGGAGCAGAGCCTGACCCTGGGCTTTGTGCATCCCCATGGCCATGAAGTGACCTTTGTCGGGAAGCGTCATTTCTCCACCCAGAGCCTTTGGGCAGAGAGGGGTCATAACCTCTGCATCCCACTGTGAATACAGAGCAGAGCTCCTCAAGGCAGTACCAAGCCAAAGGATGGCGGATTTCCCTGAGACAGGTCGAGAGTTACAGCCGTTTAAATCAAATTAGTGACAGCATCTGGGTGGGAGCCTTAGGAAGCTGAATGAGCTGGCAGCTTCTAAAGAGTAACAACGAGGCAGTAAACAAGATTGACTCAAAACTAACAGAGTAATGGAGATAAATACGGGGCCTGTAATGTCCCTGTTATGTCAGAGGGGTTGCATGCCAGCCTCGGCAATGTGTTTGAGACAGGCATTGGTAACTCACACCTACACTAAATCACAGCCGTAAGTCCCATGCTGTGCTCCTCTGCAATGAATGGGAAAAGAAAGAATTCACTGTTCATGGTAAGAAGAGAGGCTACCTAAGCTGTTCTTTCTGTTGGAGCCAGGTTTGGAAAGGCCCTCCAGCTGCCAAGGGATTCAGGCAGGGGCAGAGTCTGAGCTCACATTTTGGGCACATAAGCTCAGGGTGAAACCCTTTGGTGCCACTGTTTGAGCAAACAATGGGAAGTGTCCCCTCGGTGTCGCGGCTGTCGCTGTTGAGCACAGCCCCGTGGCACAGCAAGGCCTTTCATTCCCGTGTGTTGTCTCAGCTTGCAAGAACATTTGATAAACTGTAGCTAAACTATAGGGAAATAAATACTTTCTTTTAAATCCATTGTTGTTTTTTGAACTTGCGAGCAACCAGTTAAGCTGGATGGATTTAGAGAGGCCCTACAGTGTTTTTCTGTTGAAATACCAGATGATAAACACAATTTTTCTTGTGTCCCTGCAGAAACAAGACAGCCTGGGGTAACATAAAATGTTCCTTTACTTCCTTCTGACAATGGCCCATTTCTTCTTTTAGAGGATGATTAATATTTATTACTATAGTAAAAGGCAATTTAAACATATGGTGCAGCCCCGCAGTGTATCATTAATTTAAGGAAACAGGACACCTCCTATCAAACCACAATGAGTCCTTCTGCAGTGAATAATGGGGGTGAGCTGGCAGCCTTTTAAAAGGAGTTCCTGAGCCCGTTCCCATGCAGCAGCAGATTGTTCCGATGGCCCCTGGCATCACGTGGCCAATCCCCAATGAGGCACCTCACCTTTGTTACACACTGCAAGTGGCAACAGAATAATCAGAAAGGGGGAAAACAGTCACAACCTGAAGATGAATATCCATGTTCTCTTCATAAAGGCTATGGAGAGAAGTCCTCCATCCTTGTCCATCCTGGGGCAGTGGGGTAGGCAGGCAGAACTGCTCCATTTGTAAAAAGTCACTTGTAATTTCTTCCAAAAGAGGGTTTGGAGCTGGGAGAGAGACCTTTGTGGCCAAGTTTCAATTAAGAAGATACTTTGCAGAGGAGGAAGCTTTGGTTTTGACTCTTTTTCTCTTTCAGGTTCCTGAGCTGTTTTCAGATGTGTCTTTTGGAAAGTCAAAAGAGGGCTCTTAGTGTCAAAATGAAAAACAGTTTAATCCATAAAACTACATGCCAGATTCTAAAGAGGAGCATCAGATAAGGTTAGTCCTGCTTTGCTAATGGTTCTGGTTTTTAACTACAATGATCTGCAAAATTACTTTTGTTACTTTTGCATTCTTGCATTTCTAAGATTTCTCCCTGGTAGTAAAGTTCTTTATGTCATAACATTTCAGTCTTCAAAGACAACTCCAAGAGCCTGACATAGACACACAGAGGTGTCACAGACACTTGACCATGGCTTTATTTACATGTACCTTCAACGCACAGTAAGGGATTGGGGTGCTGGGTCAGCAGGTCTCTCATTTGTAGGCTAAAGGATTTACAGCTCCGGAACAATCCCCTCCTGCTCCAGCAGAGCTGCACTGTGGCTCCAGCACCACAACTGGCTCCCATGGTCTCGTCCTTGTCTGCCCTACCACCCTCATCACCCCCTCTGCCTCCAGCATCTCCACCATCTTCACCCTCCTACACCAGCTTCAGCGTCTCCATCACCCTCATCATCTACCCCATCTTCATAATTTCCCCCATCTTTCCAGCCACATGACTGGCCCATGCCCTCCAGGTGCATCTGCTGCCCTTTAACATTCCCCGCCCTCAGCCCCGGGCAAGGCCAGTGCCAAGCAAACAGCTTTGCCCATCTCAGAGCCGGATGGTCCCAGCGGAGCCTGGCAATGGTCCCACTGTCCCTGAGCAGCCTCCAGCTGGGTTTGGGCAGCACAGGCTGGCAGCCCCAGTGGCACCCACGTGTGGGATCTCATAGTAGGTTAACAAGCCTGTCTAAGCCCAACATTTCAATATTAGCACAATCTGTGTCTATCCGTGAGAAACTCAGTGTTCACAGAAGCAAGGAACCAAAACAACCAAGGGAGAAAACAGCAACAAGGCTGCACCTGGTGTTTTTCTGAATGTCTAGAATACTTAGAGGCCTTGCATTACAGGTGTCCAATAATAGTATGTTGTAGTTAAATAATAGCCAATGAATCTATTGTAGTAGTTATGTAACCAAGGGACATATAACCTGAATGATAAACATACAGAAGTGTATAAAAGATGCTAACTCTTACAATAAACAGTCTCCTGCTTGAATCTGAACTTAGAGTTCTGTTTTGTCGCAGCTACTTCCGACAGCGATGCCTAGTGGCTTTCGGTGGCGACTGCAAGCATCACCCACAGGCCTCAGCACAGGAGCTGGCTGTGCCAGGCAGCCATATCCCGACAGGTGCAGCTGCTGGAACAGCTTCCCCTGAGCAGCACAGCAAAGGCAGAAGTTAAAGAAGTCCTTGATTCAAAATAAAAGGGCAAAAAGGTAATTCATTTTCTTCATGAACATTGTATGTCATTTCTCACTTTATAGACAGGCTCACAGAGTTCCAAGCCTCTGACTGATCCATGATTTCAAGGGTTTTACTCACTACAAATAATCTTTTGATGATGAAACCAACTACGTAAACTTTGGAAGAAAGACCCGGCATGAATATAGCCAAATTAGGAAAGCCCTACCGTAACAGCTGTGTTCAAAACCACATGTATTGCTGATTTATTTTTTAATCTACATTACTGAATCTATTTTTGACTACAAATGGGATGACTCATTTGATCACGACCAGTGAAAAAACATAGCGTGTGTTGCCGCAAAATATTTCTTAGAGTTGATGCAGTATTTTCTTTCCTTCCTACTTCAATCCTATATCTCTTTAAATCAACCACAGGCAAACTCAGCACATACAAAAATCCAGGTTATCTTAGTCAATATTTAATAGAAAAGAAGCTGCCTGGATTTAACTGGCCTTTGTCTGCCTTTTTGATTAGTTTCTTCCATTTATTTTCCTGTCATTTCCCTTTGATTGCTCTGCTCCAACTGGGGATCCAGGAGATGAAAATTTCTTCAAAAATATTTCAACCAAATCTGTAGCTTTACTACTACGTTCACGGAAGGGGGGAAAACACTTAACTGAAAGCAGCTGCAGAGCTGTATTTTCTACTTCATTTAGCCCTTTATGTTTGTACAAAAGAGAAAAATTGAAAATTAGCCAAGAATGTAATACCACAGATTCTCTCCCTAGAAAACACAGCAGAGTTTGCAGCAACCCCTTTAACCATAGCACCAGCCTCTCTTTCTTCAGCACACAAATGCTGCTTTCAGAGGGGCGAAAGCCCCATCACACGAGGTGCTGCTGGAGTGGTCCCTGCTGGCACCTCAGGGTGTGCTGGCTGCCACCTCAGCAGCGTCAGAAATATTCATCAGTTTTGGCCCTTTCTGTTGCCTGTGGGCCAGATTTTCACTTTAATTAATCAAGGAGCTATTCCATCAGCTCTTTTAAATGGACACTCTCGGTGTGGATGTGCCCAGGAAGCATCAGGGCTCCATGGGCTCATCAGGTCCAGAGCCCCACAGCTTCAGCCTCCTGGGGAACAGCAAACCTCACTTCCAGCTGCCAGGTTTCATTCCCTTTCTCCACAGATGCCTTTCACTTCTTCACAACAAAGCAGGTCAACATCAATTCCAGGAAGAAGTTCGGCCCTTTCCTGCATATGGGATTCCTAAGGAAATCACAAAATCCTTCAGAATCCCTTTCTGTGCCCCCCACTCTGCCTCTCCCCTGTGGCTGGGTTTCAGCCTCATCAGCCTGCTCTGTGCATGCCTGGTCCCCCAAAGCCCCCCTGTCCCCCAGCCACCAGCTCCCAGGTTCCATTCTGACCAAGAGACAGGGATGGCTTAAGTAGATCTGCATCACGGACAATGGTGTTCCCACAGATGGCTTCACACATCCTTTCCTCTCCTCTCCTGTCCTCAGTGACTCCAGTAATCTCCTGACCTCGTGGGCTGATGAAGATGAGCTCAGAGGAAAAGGGAGTCAGTCTTCACCTCCGGCAGCTCGGCAGAAGCAGCCAGGAGCAGATCTCGGATCACACGGCACTGCTGATGCCACTGTGCCAGCAGAAAGGGAATTGCCCAGGGACAGGCTGCTGCCTCCAGAGCTCGGCAGACCCCAGGGCACTGGAGGAAGCCCGGTCTGGTGACCTCTGCAGGGATACTTTTGTACTGATAAAAGCTGCCAGTGAATCAACAGGAAGCTGAAATCCCTGATTCTCATAATTGAGCACCTTTGCCCATTTGTTGGCAAATTACTCCTGTGCGGATCAGCTGTGTTTAGTCACAGGATGATTCTGTCTCTTCCTAGCACAGCGCTAAGTATAGCCCAGCCTTCTCACTAGTGAGAAGCGCTGCTGGCATCCCTCCACAGCTCAGAGACCCTGGAAGCCACCTCCACCTCTCCCTGGCTGCCCTGCCCTGCTCCACAGCCTGCCTGGACACCACAGCACATCTCAGCCAGGGGGACAGCATTTACTGGTGTTTATTCCTGTTTATTGACAGGCTGAATTGTTCATAAACCTGGAAACTAAAACAGTTCCCATACAGCTTGGCTGCGTTTCCCATCCCAGAGAGCTCCCACCATCAGAGGCTTCCTGAGGAGGTTCTGAACATCAGGAATAACCTGCCCTTGGTGTGCCTTCACACTCTGCCTATGTTTCACTATCACTTGTCATTATTTATTTGTGTTATCACTAATTACAACTGTTCCAGATGTATTTTTATTGTAAATGGAAGCATCTAGAAGGGTTTTAACTCTTATTCTAATGTTCATTTTATTATCTTCCAACATGAAGTAGCCACAGAGCCCCATTACCCCCTGTGCCAAGCTGTTTCCATGCTGCTGGGAGGCCAGGGATGCACAGGAAGCACCCAGTCCTGCCCAGCACCTGGAGCCTGTGGGGGCACAGCTGCTTAAAACTAAAATCAAGAAGCAAAACATACCTAAATCTGTCACTTTTACGTGTGACATCTCCCTGCTATGTGGATTTGCCCCCCACCCAGAAAAAACATTCCCTCCACGTTTGTCCAATGCATGATCTCAGTTCCTGGAGAGCATGGGAGATGACGGGGACCTGCCACAGTGTCACAGACCCCTGCAGTGGGTGGCAGCACGGCAGTGCCACTGCTCCTGCTGGGTGCTGGCCTGTCACCCCGTGCCTCGTGGCGCCCTGAAATCCCTTGGAAAGTTCTTTCCTATGTCCCAGGTCACCACGTGTGCGTGTGCCTTGGGAAAGGGAGATAATGTCACCCCATTGCCATGTCAAACGTGTCCCAGGCTGCCAAGCCCTTCATGGGTTTGAAAAACAATATCCCTCTGCTGTTTGTTCTCTCTGCTCACTCCCAAAATGCCTCTGGAAGGTCAGGTTCAAATGCCCTCCCTGGAGGGACTTTATCTCTCCAGATTTTCTCTTCTGCCTTTGCTTTTCAACCCAGATTTTTTTTGAGGATGTTCAAATACCTCTTCTAAAAATGTTCAGACGTTCATTCCTGCTCTGCAGAGGGGCTGCCAGCCCTCAGTGCCTTTGGCCTCTTTGCTGCACCCAGCCAGCATCACCCCCTCTGCTCCTTGCCCATTATACCTCCTGAAGAGGATGAATCCCTTCTCCCAGGGCCGTTCCCAGGAGCCCTGCCCGCTCAGTCCTGTGCCCAAGGGGGAGCTCCCAGCAGTGTCTGGGGTGGCAGGGTGATGGCATTGCTGTCCCCAGGGCATTCTGAGGCTTCAGTGGAGAATTCAGTGACCCAGCTGCCCCTGCATGGATCCAGGCAACACATGCCACAGCTGGGAGCAGCAGAAAGTCCTCTTCTCCCTCTGAAAGCAAAGCACAGCATGGCTGGGGCAGGAAACACAGTCCTCTGTGCTGCGTTCCCATCTCCTCCCAGTGAGGTACCGACTTTTGCTGCTGCTCATTCATTTCCCTTTCCACAGGGCTGCCGTAAATTCTATTCCTTCATTTTGGAAAAGCATATCCAGGTCCAAATGACCCTGGGATATCTGTTTCCCTGTTCCCCTTCTCTGCAGGAATGTTGCAAGAAATCTCGGGAAAAAATGTACCAACATGGGAGAAATTAAATCAACAAGAGTTTAGGATTTATTTTTTTTTCCAATTACCTTTCTAAGGAGCCAGTTCAGCTCTGAGCTGGGGTTGTGCTCCCAGATCACAGATCATAACAGGCAGCTGGATCCTGGTTTCTGTTATTTCAGGGGGTTTGCTGGACTCAGGCACAATGAAGAAGGGAGAACGGCTGGGATCAGTGGGAAATGGGGAACCAGAGGAGTGAGCTTAGAGCATGTGGAGCCCTCTCTCTCTCACCTGCACAAAGGGGCTTTGTGCTGGACCTTCTGGCCACAGCAGGAGCAAGCAGGAATGTTTGTTGGAGCAGGCAGGAATGTTTGCTAAAGCAGTAAAGACCTCACCAATCCATATTAAAAAAAACCTCAAAATACAAAAGGCAATAGATTGTCATTCAGTGCTCAACATCCATTGAAATAACAAGAGAAACATGGTTTCAGACAGTTTCTTCTGCTAAAAAACATTCCATGTCTGTCTGCTGTGATAAACTGCCCCAGCACATTCCTGTCTGATTTGGAAATCCATTTCCCTGAGCTTGGTGTCAGAGCCTGGGATGAGAGGATGGTGAACAATGGGACAGAGGGACAGATGGACTACCTGACAGTGCCAGCCCAGCCACAAAAGGCAGCTTGGCTGGAGAGCTGCCGGCTCGCTCCACCCCAGCCAGGGGCTGACAGTGCTTGGGTACCCCCGGACCACCAGCCCCATCCCTCCTCTCCACACCCCTCTGGCAGCACTGCTTTGGGGAAGGAGGGCTTACAAACACCATTCTTTTTTTTCTTGGCCCTCTTTTTTTTTAAGCCCCAGAGGCTGTGCTGTCCTAGCACAGAACCCCAGAAAGGTTTGGTTATTGAAAAGGATGACCTTTATCCAGTTCCATCCCTGCCATGGCAGGGACACCTTACACTATCCAGGCTGCTCCAAGCCCTGTCCAACCTGGCCTTGGACACTTCCAGGGATCCGGGGGCAGACACAGCTGCTCTGGGCAGCCTGTGCCAGGGCCTCACCGCCTCCCAGCGCAGGATTCCTCCACAGTATCCCACGTTCCCTGCCCTCTCTGAAGCCACCCCCGGCCCCGTCCGTGTCCCCCTTGCCCGGGGCCGCCCGGCCCCGCCGCGGGCGCGCGCCATTGGCCAGAGAAGTTCCGGGGCGGCGCGGGATTGGCTGAGAGCGGCGCGCGCCCGCCGCCAGCGCCAATAGAAAGGCGGCGCTCGGGCAGCGCGAGCTGCGGCGCGCGGGAGCGGCGGAGCGGGCGGAGGTGAGTGAGGGGGGACGGCGGGAACGATCCCTGCCCTCGTCCCGGGACAGCCTGGGGGACGGCGGGAACGACCCCTGCTCTTGTCCCGAGACAGCGGGAACGATCCCCGTGCCGGGACAGCCTGGGGGCCAGCGGGAACGATCCCCGTGCCGGGACAGCCCCGGCAACAGCGGGACTGGCCCCGGGACAGCCCCGGCAACAGCGGAAACGATCCCTGCCCTTGTCCCGGGACAGCCCGGTCAACAGCAGGAACAGCCCTGGGACAGACTGGGGGACAGCGGGAATGATCCCGGTCCCGGGGGACAGCGGGAGCGATCCCCGCGCCGGGACAGCCTGAGTGACCGGAGGTGGGTCCGGTCGGGGCCGGCCGCGCGAGGTGCCCGGGGCTCCCGGCCCTTCCCGGGGCTCCCGGCCCTTCCCGGGGCTGCGCCGTGCGGCAGCCGCGTCCGGAGGTGCCCGGTCCGCTCGGGGCCGGGGGGGGACAGACCCCATCCTTCAAGTTTTTCCCTCCTTCCTGCCGTTCCATAGGCACCTGAGCCGTGCGCTGCGGTCCCCAGACCCACGCTGGGACTGCGCACCCGCTGTGCCCAACGCTGTGCCTGCCTTTGTGCTTATTTCAGTGCAAAAATCACTCCTCCAAAGCTTTTGCTGGAAAAGCAACTGTTTCTTGTCTTAATTAACTCGTGTACGGCACAGCTGTGCTGAGCTGCAGTCCTGAGGGAGTAAGGGAGCTTGTCCCCTTCTAGACCCTCTGGAAAGTGTTTACTCCAAGAAATCCCGGCTCTTACCGCAGTGTCCTGTGAGCCGACAGGCCGTCCTGGCATGGCACTAGGCTGGGTGGAAGGGATTCTAATTGGCAGATAAAAGCGTGTGGAATGGGAGCAGCTGCTCTCATGACCTTCCTCTCTGCACCTTTGTCACAGCGTGCTTTGGGGATGAGTTCAACAGCCCGTGTCAGCCTGGTGTGATCCTGTCTCACTGGGCACGGCCCAGTGCTGTGCTGGGACCAGTGGCCATGGGTCTCCCAGGGCACAGGGGCACCTCAGACCCTTCCCTGTGGGGGATGGTTCCCCAAGAAGCCATGAAGCTTGTTGCCAGTGCTAGCCTTGGGGCCCATCCTGCCTGTCGGGATGGGAAGGTCGGCCTGGCTGTTGTCGAGGTGTAGTACCTTTTGTCCCATTAGGTTTGAACTGAGCTGCTGCTGGATCCCAAGGAAAGCTGTTTACCAGGTTGTTGCCTGCTGTTCCTTGCAGGGTAGCCCGGGCAAAGGCTGGTGTTTGGCAGCAGGAGTTGCTGTCTGACATGATCTGGGTGACTGGACTGTGTTGTGCCTTCGGCATCCTCCTGTCCTGCTCTCCCTGAAATACACGGTGCTTTGAGGTGGGACTGAGGGATTCAGGATTCTTCCCTCCCTCCCTCCTCCTTCCCTGTTTGCTGACCCTGCTGGCTGCCCACCATGGGGACACTGTCAGAGCTTGCTGACAAGGGCAGGCACCCCCAGTGTGGCACCGTGGGGTGGCCCCATCCCTGCAGAAGGCAGTCGGGGTTTGGTGGGACCTGCTGGAGGGACATCCTGGTGTGTCACTCCCAGAGACTCAGAGCAGTGTGTCCTCTCCCAGCAGGTCCATGCTGCTGATACCTCAGGCATGTCCACAGGGTCCTGGCTGCCACAGCTCCTGTGGGGAGGCACCTTTGGGTGCCAGCTGGAGCCCTTGGGAAGCTCTTGCCAGGCACTGAGTGGAGATGGATCCCACAGGAGTGAAAATGGAGCCTTTTTCATGGGGCTGTGTGCTGGCTGCTGGACTGTGGTCAGGCTGGGTCTGTGGCAGCAGCTCAATTCCTGCCTCATCTGGAGCAGGGGGGTCTGAGCGGGGCCGAGCTCCTGCCAGCAGCCGCAGGCTGAGGGTTCCTCAGGGGAGCGAGCGCAGGAGCAGGGCTGGATTTGGACAGCAGGGAGGGCTGAGCAAAGCCCTGCTGTGGGATATGCCCTGGCAAAGCTCTTTCTGCACTGGAGCCATCTCCCAGGAGCTTCTCCAGCATCATCTGCAGGGGATGGAGCAGGGAGGGCTCCCAGTGGTGTCAGTGGGCTCACAGTGCACCCCAAAAGGTTTGTGAGTGCAGAAACCATCAGAGACTTCCCAAAATGTGCAGCTGGACCCTCAGTTCCCATCGGTGGAAGGGCAAAGGGCAAGATGTCACCTTTAATGTCACTTAAATCTGAGGCACTAGCACAGCCTCTGCAGTGGAAGGTGTAGTTCTGCTGGGGGACTCTCCCAGGGCTGCCTGTGGGCAGTGCTGAGTGAAGCCCTGGCGTGGGCAAGGGGGATGCCCAGGCTCTGAGCAGTTCTGCTGCCCAACCGCGACAGTCCTGCTGCCCAGCTGCCTGTCTCCTCTCACCTGAACACTGCAGTATGAAAAAAGACATCCCAGCTAGTTTGTACTTCAAAAGGGATATGAAATGACATAATGAAAACAAGAAAAAAGAATAATACAGACCCTGGATCAGTGTCTGAATAATCTACATCCAAACATAAATGGGTGTCTCTGCAGTAGACGGCTGTTTAATTTCCTGAATCCTAAGACGGGCACTTTTTCTGGGCATGGTGTGGAATACTGTCAAATTTTAATTTAGCTTGGCAGTGTCACACAGCCAGTCTGAGCAAGTCGGGGAAGGCAAGTCTGGAACTCATTAGAGCTTGTTGCGAGGCCCCGAAAATTTGATTTTCAATCACTGTTGGGTTTAATTATTGTTGATGTCTTGCCTAGCGTATTCTGGGATTCTTTCTGAGGAAATTAAAGCAGCATGAGTGGGACAGCATTCTGTTTGGCACAGGGCTTGTTTAGATTAAATTCTGAGTGGAGAGTTAAAGCTCAAAGCAGGGAGAAGGCGATGGCTGGCACAGCGCGAGGGCTGGAGCAGGCCCAGCTGGCCGGGCAGGCTCTGGGCTTGTGTACTGTTCTCACTAAACTCTGTCCCTTCCTGTCAGAACAAAATAACCCATGAAGCTAAAAGCACCCACCAAAGCCAAAGTAAAGTTTACTCAGTTAATACAAATTTTGGTTCTTTTTCTTTCTTTGGTTCTTCAGTATGAGACTTGCAAACATCCAAAGCATCCTGTAGGACAGGAGAGAAGTTGCAGGGATAAATGGGTTCCAGGGTATGGTCTGGGGGTCTTGGTGCCCCAAGGAGAGGCAGGAGCTCCTTTTTCATCAGCAAAGTACCTGGATGCCTGAAGAGCCCTCTGCATGTATCTACAGATGTGGGTGGGAATGCTGGTAGGGACTGGGAGCTTGCATTGGTGAAGTTGGAAAACTTGGAGCTTTTGAGAATTTGCCATCACACTTGGAAACTCAGCTTTCTCATTCATGTTTCCACAACCTGGGTGCCTTGGTCAGGGTGTGAAGGGTGCCTGGGCTAAACCTCAGGCTGTTCCTGCAGCCTGGCGCTATGGGAAGGATGCTCAGCTCCCAGATAACAGGGGATTCTACCCAGAGATTTTCTGTGGGACACACCTGTGAAGTCTCTGTCGTGTCCCAGAGCTCTGTGAGCAGTTTGGGAGGGTGGTGATGAGCATGGTGAGCAAGGGGCTGTGGAGGCAGCCTGAGTCTCTCGAAGGTGCTGCTGCTCTGTTGTCTAAACGCTGTCAGGGCTGTAAAACAGCTTCCTCTCGGCTCTGTGGGGTTGGACCATGGAACTTTTAACAGTTACAGCCCTGGGAGTTGTTTGTCCCTTGCAGAGTTTCCATGCTCATCCTTTCTGGTTGTGGTCCCCTCTAGCAGAAGCACAGTTTCATTGTGGAACTGCCACCGTCTCTGTAGAGCCACTCCTTGAGGATGAGGAGCTTGGTCCCAGTGCTGGGGACAGGTCACACATGGTGGGTGACCTGGGGAGGTGGCTGTAACCTGCTCAGAGAGCTGGTTTGTCTTCATGGGACTGAAATCCCTGCTCCCAGAGCAGTGTCCTTGTGCTGGAGCCCAGGGGAGGAAGCAGCTGTCACTGGGAAGCAGATGTGGATCTTAATGGAGAAACCTGCTCTGGGCAAGTATTTATAGACCTGAAATCATAAAGCAGCACAGGGGTTAAAGACCTTATTTTAGGACTTGGACTCAGAGCTAAACTGAGTCCAATAAAATGCAATTTACAAATTACAAAATCCCTCTGGTCCTGCAGGGACCTGGAGTATTTGTTTAGGCTGGGGTTTTTATCCATTTTTTTTAAAGAAGGAAATACTGTACTTCAGCCATCCAGGAAAGGCAGTACTCAGATGTCTCATCTTGGAGCTACTGTTCCATTTAGAGATGGGGCTCAGAGAAAGGGAAAGATTTCCAGGCAGCTATTTGCAATTTTTAAAGAGCAGGAGTTTCCTAAGACTGGTACTGGCCTGATTCCTCACACTTTTACCATCTCACCTATTCCCAACACTTTGACTCCATCACTTGGTTACATCAGATGAACACAGGAAAGTAAATTCTCTCCAAAGCATTGTGGCTGCTTGCCTGTGTCTTGCCAGTCTTTGGGGTGGCACAAGTCCCTCAGCATCTGCCTTGGGTTCAGGGCCTCACCAGCCACAAGATTCACTTGGGCTTGTTCATGTCCTCTTTCTGAAGACCTGCAAATGTGTTGCTAAAAACCACCTCACTTTATTTTCCCCCTGATGCCAAGAGGATTTTAGTTTTTTCTTTTCTATACCTTTTACACAGTTCTATGTATCCACAAATTAGCATGCATACTTGTACTTCTTTAAGTCTGTTAACTTAGCATAGTTCCAAGGTCCTGTAGAGCCAGGAGACCAAACAGTCTACTATCTTGAGGAGCCAAGGTTCCCTTAGTAGAACACGTTCTGTAAACTAGAGGTTAGCTCATCCAAGCCCCCTTATCGGGCCCCTTTGTTAGGGGCTGATATGTAAGGTCTATAAATTATATACCAATTTACAGGGGGTGTGTGCGTGCATGGTAGGCATCGCAACGCGTTCCACCTTGGCAAAGTGATGCACCAAATGGGATCCTATTAAAATACTGAAGTAGTCGACCCCCAGCCCTTCAACCCTGTCTAGTTTTCATTTCCTAAGACCAGGAAAAGGCACCACCCCCAAGAGGGAAACTTGTGTTGAGACTGAAGCTCAAAGCTGATACAGAGAGGCTGCAGTGCAGGACAAGGTGAAGGAGAGGAAAGGGGGGCCCAGGCATGGCCCTGTCCTTGTGCCCACCTTCAGCTCTCTCCTGTTTCCTTCTCCTACTGCTGAGAAGATATTTAGTCCTAAATCAGTTGTTATACGGAAATTTGGTGGAAGCGGCTCCATCGGTGCATCTTGTCAGTGTTCTGAGATTCCCCCCATTCCCAGTGGCATCCAGAACCTTCTCCTCATGTGGGACATGGGAAGGACACAGGTAACTAGAGATCACCCTGACAGCCTTACTTGAGTGCTCTGGAACTCTGCACACCTGCTGTTTAACTAAGTTTGGGGAGGTTCTTCCCATTCCAGACATTTTCTCACCGCTTGGTTTGGGTTTATAATTAAGTCCAAGTATCTGAAGCACTGTCTGGCTTGTGAAAAAATCTGATTTTTCAGCATTTGCCCTTCTCTTATCATTAATTCACACATTGTTAGTGGAGAAAGGAATGCTGCTAGCTATGTGCTCTTGGAAGAGGGAGATATTTGCAGAGGCCCTGGTTGTTGGAGCGCTGTCATGCCGTAGGTTGGGATCTGGGAGCTCCATTGAAATAGTTTCCACCAGTATCAGTGCCTTTTCGTGGTCTTTATGTTGCTAAAATAAAAGGCAGCAAACTTCTTACTCTGCAGAGTTTACTACAATAATGCTTCCAGTATTCCAGATGATATCAACTCATTCATTGGTGCCTTAAATAAATCCAACAGAGAGAATGTGAGATGAAAGACAGCCTTTTGTAAAGGAATTTTTTTCCCTGTGAGTGTGGTAATTGGGATAACACTTGCTTGGAATCTGGCAGGGAAACAAATTGCTTGCAGGTCATGATTACAATGGATGTTTTCTATGAAAATGAGAAGAAAATAAATCAAAACATCCCTTTTCTGTTCTCAGAACTGCAGTAGTGAATGTGTTTGTTGGTTAATGCACTTCCAAGGGCAGTTGCTTGCCTTGCGCAGATTTATTCCACTTGCAGTTGCTGTCAAGGAGCCTCTGCTGAAATCCAGAACAGCCCCGAGTGCCCCATCCAAGCTGAGCCCTCCTGCGGGAGGTTCAGGGGACATTTTGGACTGTTCTGTGCCAGGACTGGGAGTTGGTTCCTGAGCACACTTGAGGCTGGACCTCACCAGACACCGGGTGCAGTGAAGGAGGATGTTGAACTTTAAGGTCCCTTTCAACCCAAACCATTCTGTTTGTTGGTCATCAGCAGGAGAGGAGAAATTTAGCTAAATGCCCAGTGTGTGAAGTGGAGCATGCAGCATTCTCCTTGCTGGCACAGACACCTCTTTTGTTGGGTGTAAACCCTTGCACCCTCCACTTATTGGAAATCCATAAGGAAGTTTGAGCTAGACCCAAATCCATAAGGAAGGGTGAGCTAGCCCCCTATTATTATGCAAGCTTAGCTCTGTTATAGTCAAATAACGACAACAAATGATCTGCTATCCATCCTTATCCCAAAACTCCTCAGCAGTTGTGCTGAGCAGACTGGTCCCACCCCTGTGAATATTGTGTGGCTTTTCCCTGTTCCTTTGTTCAGGGGTCTATTTCAGAGTTAATCTCCAAAACTCGTTGCAGCTGGAAGAAACCCCCAGAGGGTTCTGGAGGTCCCTCAGCCTCCCTGGAGCTCTCTCCTGCCAGAGCTGTGATTTAGGGGTAAGGTATTTGATGCCGAGGCTGCAGGGAAGGATTTGGATTGAGCCTGTCGTGGCCACTGGGGGAGCACTGTCTGGGGGGGAGAGGTGAAACGAGGACCTCGGCTATGAAGGGCTGTTGTGAACTTGGAGTAACTTTTTGGAAACCAGCTTTTCCTCTTCCCTCCCTAAAAAGGAGGCAAAAACATACTTGAGGTAGTTACGTGTCTCCAGCACCGTTTTCAGTCTCCAAATAGGGTGTTGTGCAATAAATGCTTTCGGGATCCAGAGGCCTCTGTGGAAGCAGGAGGGCCTCCTTTGCCAGTCCCTTCTGGACCTGTGGCTGTGGCACTGTGTCCCCAAAACCCTTTCAGGGGCTGGAGAGCCACAGGTGACTCGAGCAGCAGTGCCAGGAGGGGTCACTGCCGTGGGATCCCCCTCACCCTGCCTGTGGGTCTGCCCGGTGACACTCGTGGGATCCCCCTCACCCTGCCCATTGACACTCATGGGATACCCATCACCCTGCCCATGGACCTGCCCAGTGACACTCGTGCTCTGCTGGCATCGAGCACAGCGGTCAGAGAGAGCCAAGTCCTGCCCATGGGGGGACAGCTGTGCTGGGAGGTGTGATGAGTCGTTGATGGTCCTTGATGAACCACCACATTGGCCAAGCTTACTGAAACTCTGAACGTGATTTCAGGCCCAACTTCTACAGGTTCTGCTGCCATTGAGATCAGTCCCTGGCACCAAACCCAACTGTCAAACTGGTTTCAGTAGAGCCTTTGACAGAGGGTCCTTGGCTGAGGTGTGCTGGGCTGGCCAGAAGGCAACAAAACACAGACCCTTCTAGAGTGTCAGCAGAGCAGCAAACAGAGCAGGCTATGCAGCTGGAGCCTGACCTGCTATAGCTCCCAGCCAGGACTCCATCTCACTACACCTGCGTGGGAAGCTCAGTGCTCCGTTCCAGAGGAGTCCTCAACCTCTAACCCAAGGTGGAGCCATGTTTGGGATCTTTCCTTGTCACTTGTCATTCCAGGCTCTCTATTTTCCAGCTGCTCAGTGAATGGCAGGTGGCCCTGCCTTTGGCCAGTGTAGCAGCAAACCATGGCATTACTGGTGTGTTCCTGACACTGCTCAGCAATGCTTTTGTGGGTAGAACAGCCTCAATTTCCTATCATTTCACTACTCAAGAATTTCCTCTGCCCTGACTTGCTTTCTCTGTTCTAGCAGCAAGAATGCTGTGAGGCACAGAAAGCCAAAACAGAAATCTTGCAAGGAGCGTCTATCTAGTCCTGGTGAGCAGGATTTGCTTTTCTTCAACCAGTTTGTTGACACAGGCCTGGTTTTGGGTTTTTGGCTTTTTTTAAAGCATTACAAATGTCTCCAAACTCTTTAGTTTAAGGTGATGCCAAAGTTCAGCTGCAGTTCCCAGATGGGCTTGGGCATAGGTGGAGCCTGGGATAGTCAGAGCATTTGTTTCACATTATCTTACCGGGTTTGGGGTTTTTGCAGTGTCTTGCATAATTTTTAAAAGGAAATCTCCTTTTATGCCTATGTGAGGAGCTGTAGCAGAGCATGAGGAGAAGCTCTGTGCCTGGGTGGGACGTGCAGTGACCGGGCACTGGTGCCTGTTGTGTTTGGCCCCTGCACAGGGATGGGAGTGAGAGTGGCTCAGATATCCCTCTGCTTCTGAAGAAATAACTCTCCTCCAAACAGAGCCTGCCTGGGCTTTCAGAACCTTGAGGAGATGCTGCCTGGAGGGGTCTGAGCTTGCTGGGCACAGCAGTGTCCCCTGCCCACATGGAGGGGGCTCAGGTGTCTTTGCCCTGGCTGCTGCTGGTGCCCTGGAGACGTCTGCCCATGCCACAGATATGTCCCTGAGGCTCCATGGGGTCACTTGAGCAGCAGTGAGGATCAGCTGCCATCTCAGCACCTTGCTCTGCTGCTGGAGACCTGCACCTCCAAGGGCAGGGAGGCCTGAGCCATCTTGGAGCCACTGTTGCCTTGAGGAACCCCCCCGTTTGTGAGTGTTTCCCCCACATGCTCCAGCTCCCATGGTGAGGAGCCTCCTGCTGCTGACAACCTGCTAACAGGGGCTCCCCAGGTGATCACAGAAGGGTTTGGTTGGAAGGGACCTTAAAGACCATCTCATTCCACCCTCCTATGCTACTGACCATGCTTCTCCCTGTGCCTTTCCCTGTGCGTGTAATGAACCTTTCCAAATGAGTTTATTTAATCCAGATGTTTGTATTTTAGATAAACTACGACTCACTGTCCTGTGCTGATACTGAGCTCCTGTTTGACTGACTAAGATCAGAGTCAGCTAAGCCCCAGCAGTTAGTGGGTACCTGGCACGTGGCTCCAGAACTGGCAGGGTTGTGAGTGGTCTGTGGGAATCCTCAGTGTCTTTATCTGTCCTAGAGAGCTGGCACATGGCTGAAGAACCAAAAGCATCCTCCCTGTTTGGATATTAGAGGCAGAGGGGTGTGTTTGGGCATGTTAAGGCCATTTTTAAGATGTAGTTTTATGAACTCTGGGGGTGAGAGGTCTTTTTGTTGGCTTTAAAATATCAGGACAAACTGCAGGTGAAAATTGAGATGAAAATTACAAGTGAAAGGTGAGGCAGAAATAAAACAGCAATCCTGGGGCAAAGGGAGCTGATACAGACCCCTTCCTACCCCTTGGGCTGTGTTTCTCTGGGGTGAGCAGCCTTGTGTGGAGACTTAATAGTTCTGGGCAAGAAAAAAAGGCATGTAAAGGCCTGTCATCTACCTTAAAATTGACAAACCTTTGGTCATTTCTAGAACATCTGTTTATAAAAACTTTGTACTTGTTAGCAACATCATGTTTTCCAAGTAAGTGAAATATCTTTCCTGAGTGCCTTTAAATAACCTTTTCCTCCTGAAAGCTGCAGAATGAGTTTGAACATCAGATGACAGCTCAGGGTGCCCCAGATCCATGCAGGAG
This sequence comes from Orthonyx spaldingii, assembly GCA_013397795.1. NCBI lineage: Eukaryota > Metazoa > Chordata > Aves > Passeriformes > Orthonychidae > Orthonyx > Orthonyx spaldingii. The sequence continues at coordinate 37,868 of VZTJ01001956.1, forward strand.
CTTTGAGGAGCCTGGGAGCTGTTGCTGGAAGTGGGACAGGTGGATGTAGGAGGGAGCAGGAGCAAGGAGGGCTGCCAGCATCATCACTGGCTTTGCATCTGAGCAGAGATTCAGAGCCTGGAGCTGCTGGACACAGCCTGGGTCAGCCCAAGGTCCCCATGTGGCTGGGGAGCAGCATCTGTTCTTTCACATCAGTTCTTTCACTGCTGTTGATCCCTCCCTTTGAAAATAGGTTTTGGCAGGGACAGCCTCTTGCGAGGTGCCAAACAGTGATTTAAGTAGTGCATGATGTGGTAATGAAGGACTGGCACAATGCAGAGAGTGCAGGGATTGGGGTCAGGTTGCATGGGCAGGTACCAGCATTCCCCAGCCCCGGGCACCGCCACAGCCTCAGCCCTGCTCTGCCAGGCCTGAGCTCCTGAGCCTGTCTGGGACCAGGGCATTGCATGAGGATGATCCCTGGGAGAGATGCATGTCAGATACTCTGTGAGCCAGACAGGCTGTCAGTGTGTGTGCACAACTGAAGAGTCACTTCCTAGAACAAGCTCATGTCTTGAGAGAGATTAAAGACCTTCTACAAAATCTGATAAATGGCCCCAGCAAGGCCGGGAGTTGCGAGACCTGAGCGTGTCACAAGCCCTCATGGGAAATGCAGACTGTGTGCCCAGAGTGGTCAGGAACCTGCCCACTCCTGACACTTGGCAGTGCCTCTTGGGGCCTGAAGGTGTTGGGGTCTACTGGAGGGTGGGTTAAGCCGTGGCTTTGATCTCTGACTGCATGGGGTTGGATCTGCTGAGTTGGGGTGATGCTCCCATGGTGCTGCCATTGCTCCTGCGGGGCCTGGGACTGTCCTTGTTTTCCATCAGCTCATTTTTACAGGAAACAAGCCTGTCTTTCAGGCACGAGCCTGACAGCTCCTGTGTAAACATTCAGGCTGAGATAAATTCAGCGTCTGGTGATGTCACCTTGCCCTGATGCCTCCTGCAGCACTTTGTTTTTATCTCCCACCATACACGCCTGCGTTCTTCACGTTCAAAAAGCCATGTTTGATAAATTCATGGGGCAGACACTAAAATAGGTTTATTTTCCAATGTTATTGGTGCCTGGTGAGGATTTTTACTCATCTTGCTCCTGTTAGGAGGTTTGTAGGATGTCTTTGCAGCAGTGAACACCAGTGGATGAGTGACTTTTGTCTGTTTTCAGTGAGCAGCAAAAAGTACAGTACAACCACAGCCCCCCATGTCACTCCACCACCACCTCTCCTCCCCAGAGCATTTCCCCACTGTATTTCCTGTTCACTGTGGAAAAGTGAACCCCTAAAATCCAGAGGCATGGAAACATGCCACATTCCCAAAACACACTTGGAAGAAAGACCAAGGAGGACCAAGGTGCAGTACAGCAAGTTTAGCATCAAGTTATGGCAACACATCCTACCTGACCTTCTGATTTGCACAGATCCACGTGCAATATATGAACTCTATAAATAGGATCAAAAATGCCTTTCAATGAGACCTGAGGTCTCTGTGGATGAGGTTAAGGTGGCTGTCCAGTGTGTGGGCATGTTCTCTGGGTTTGATGTGCCAGCCCCTCCATGCTGTTCCATCTTCCCTCACTTTGAAGTGAAAACCTTCATCCCAAGCCTCCTTAAATAAACTTCTAGCAGGGTTGCATGGACATGGTCAAATGGTGTTTGGAAGATTTGAGGCTTTGTGGGACACAAGGAATGGCAGAAGAAATCCCTGTCTGAAGGACAATATACACTCTCAGTTCTGTCTCAGGTAGCCTCTGAGGATAAAGCCTTTCCAGCTCGGTGTCCTGCTCTTTTTCAGATGTCAGGGAGCCAGCCCCAGGTGGGAAGAGGTGTGCCTTGTCTGCGCTGCAGAGGACTGTGCACTGGCTTCGAGCCACACTCCTGGAGGTAAGGTTGCATCCTGACTGAAATGTGCGTAGTGACAGAACATCTCGTTATTTGATACTTTATTTCCAGTTTTTCCTCTTAAAAGCACAAACTTGAGTAAACAGCCCCCGATAGCAGCAGCTGGTGGGAGCAGACCAGGACAGTGCCTGGCTCTGGGCAGGGGCTGTTCCCTGCCCCAGCAGGACTACAAAGGGGCTTTAAAATGGAACGCAGACATCCAGATGCCAGTAATTAAAAGAGAATTAGTGCCCTCTGAGCTGCCTCACAAACACTGTGCTCCTCTCTGCTCCTGGGGAGCTCCCTGTGGGTCCATGGTGGTGGTGCAGGGAGGCTGTGGTCCAGCTGTGCTACTGCATCTGGAATATCTCGAATGCCTTCACTCCCATTTGTGATACCTCAGCTGTGTGAAATCCAAACTTTAAAACACTCATTTGGTGAAAGCACAGCCATTTTTTTAATTGAGTCCATTAAAGGCTGGTTGGACTCATTCTAACTCCAAGATTCTGCTGAAATCCTCAGGGTTGTGTCAGAGTTACTTTGCCCCTTTTGCTATTAGTGTTTGATGGCAGTGCTGGCCACCGGAGTGTCCTTAGACACTTACCTGTGTGATTTATACCTATTATAGTTCAAATTACAGTCAATTAAGCATCAATTCCTTCCAGCAGTCACTTTTTTAATGGCACGTAAAGCTTCATAATAGACGAGGCTGGTGCTGGGCTGTTGGAGTCTGGTGAGGAGATTGATCTCCAATCTAGTGATGCTTGAAGGGGGTTCCAAAGTTCAGGGGAAGCAGCAGCTCCCCATGGGTGGGAGGCAGCAGATTTTGTAGTGACAGGACAAGGGGGGATGGCTTTCCCCTGCCAGAGGGCAGGGTTAGATGGGATATTGGGGAGGAATTCTTCCCTATGAGGGTGGGGAGGCCCTGGCACAGGGTGCCCAGAGAAGCTGTGGCTGCCCCTGGATCCCTGGCAGTGCCCAAGGCCAGTTTGGATGGGGTTTGGAGCACCCTGGGACAGTGGGAGGTGTCCCTGCTATGGCAGGGGTGGCACTGGATGGGCTTTGAGGTCCCTTCAAACTCAAACCATTCCATGGCTTGTACTGAGCCCTTTGTCCTTTCCATAAGCCTGGAGTGTGTCTAATCCTGGGGGAGGCTGAGGCCCCATGACTGAGCTGCTGTGTGACCCCCTGGCTCCCGCGGCCCAGCTCACACCCAGGGGCTGCTCTCTGTTGTGGGGCACAGGAAGATCTGCAAGTCGTGCAAGTGCAGCCAGGAGGAGCACAGCCTGAACTCGGAGCTGGAGGATGACCGCAAGATCGGGCGCCTGCTCTCGGACTCCAAGTACTCCTCGCTCACGGCCCGGCTCAAGGGTGGCGACGGCGTCCGCATCTACAAGAGGAACCGCATGATCGTCACCAACCCCAACATCTCTGGCAAGGACCCCACCTTCGACACCATCACCTACGAGTGGGCTCCCCCAGGACTCGCCCAGAAGCTGGTAAGGAATCCACAGCAGGCTGGCGGCAGGCTTGGGTCACTTACTTGGGAACAGAACTCGGCTCTGGAATAAAGTTATTGGAGAAAGATAGTAAATCATGGTTTACCTCAGAGAGCAGAAATTTACAGAGCACTCTGTGTTTTGAAAAACTGTGTAAATAAGCAGAGTAGGTAGGAGAGGGGGATGGAATGCCTTTGGGTTTTATAGGTTTGTTTAGATTTCTAGGAGAAGTCTTAATGGATTTTACAACCAGAATGCTCACTCTTTTGGTAAAGCTCATCTGCAACAAAAACACAGCTGAGGAGAGATCCCATCCCTGCAGTCCTGCAGCCCTGTGCAACCCAAAGCCCCAGTCTGGATGTGAGAACGATCCCTCCAGGCCTTCTTGGGGTGTCTGGGCTGGACAAGCAGAGGAGCAGGAGGGGGTTTGGCTTCTGGTGGGCAGCTGGGTGGATTGTGCCTCAGGATTCCTCCTCTTCTGCTCAGAGAGCATCCCTGTGCTGCTGGAGGAGTCCTTCCCTGGTGCAGTGGGCTCAGAGGCCCCATTCCCTGGGTCCCTCACACTCCCTTTGATGAAGAATAGCAGCAGCCCATCCCTGTTCCACCAGCCTTGTGGAGCTTCCCGCCCTGGGAACGGGAGTGGGAAGGCTCCTTGTGCCAGGGCGTGCCAGCCTGGCTGAGCGCTGAGCTCAGGGCTGAGAGCTCCTGCCTGCAGCTCCTGTCTGCGTGGGCAGGAGCTCTGCCCAGTGCTGCTGCCGGCAGAACCACTCTCATATCCAGCTCTGGAGCCGGCAATTTTTTCTCATTACAGTTTAAACATAATCTGGTCCAAATAAAAAATACTTTAGAAAGAAAGCTCAGGGTAAAAAGGCAAGATGGGGAGTGTGGTCCTGTTCAGAGGATCAGATCCAAAACCAAGCCCCCAGCCCAGCTCCACCTCCCTCCCGTGCCTGTTTTCCATCTGGACCAGCTGTGTGGGAAGGGGTGGAAGTGGTTTTTGGCGTGTGGAAGTGTGAGCCAGCCAAGCATTTCTTGTGGGAAAGCATTAGCTGGCTTTTAACTGCTGTGGTATAAAACTCTTCTGTATTCCACTGTCAGAAGTGGGCAGTGAGGAGCTTCTGCTCCTCAAATGAAACAAATAGCTGCAAGCTGTTGATACAAAGAGCTGAAAGCTGCTGAAAATGCAACCAGACTGTTTTAAAGAAGAATTGGGGATATAGATGTGAAAGTGCAGCTGCAGCCTCCAGAGCCACAGTGGTTAATTTGGCTTAAAAGCCAGTTGTCCTCAGGGCCTCGGACAGGCTGTGGGGGCTGAGCTGTGTGCTAGAGATGCTCCATTGAGGTGCTCGCAGCCTCGCCTCGTCCTGCCCTGCCCTGCCCTTGCCTCTGTGGGAGCTGGCCCAGCAGGAATGTTTGTGTGACCAGCCTTCGCTTCCCACATGTCCCCAGGGGGAGCTGGAGCTGGTGAGGGAGAACAATGGTGGCGCTGTGCCCAGCAGCCTGGTCACTCAGCAGGCTGCCAACCTGGGGTGTATCAGGAGCCCAGATTCCTTGGGCTGCAGCATGGTACTGGTGGTGCCTTGGGTGGGGTCGGCCCCTTGCCCTAAAGAATGCCCAAAGTCGTGTCTCCTGGGATGATTTTGTCTTCCATGGCCCTGAAACCGCCCTCTTGGGAGTGTGTGTGGGGTGATTCCCAGTGCAGCCCTGGGGAGCCCAGTTCTCCCTCTCTTGCAGCACCCAGCTCCATCCCTGTGCTGCTGGCAAGGGGCAGCTCCAAGGGTACAAAATATCTCTCTTTCAGTTTCATAAAGAGAACTCAGGGTAAAAAGGGGAGATGGAGAGCATGGTCCTGTCCCAAGAGCTGGGTGCAAAACTAAGCCCCCAGCCCAGCCCCACCCTCCTGATGGGGGAGGTTCAAAAACTTTATGAAAGCTTTTGATCTCTTTATAGTGCCTGGACAGGCTGGCATATATCTTGGTTCAAGTAAACAACAAGCAGGAGCTTTGGAGACAACCTTGATAAATTTTGGCTTGCAGATCAGCTTGACAAACTTTGAGGAGAAATGTTGGGTGTCAGCCACTCTCAGGATAGTTTCAAAGGGATTTAGGCCAAAAAGCTGTTAGTGCAAAACTGCCTTGCTCCAGTGGCTTCCTCCTGAAGGCAGGCTGGAAACTTGGGATGGCTTTTAACCTTGTATTGCTGAAGTGAATGATCAATAATAGGAGGAAGTTCAGAGCATATTCTCGTTAAGCGCTGCCTGGAGAAGTCATGAAGTAGATACTCGGGTCCTTGAGGAGAGTGAAAAGAACAGATCATAAAATAGCTCCAAGATCCAGTAGTGAATGGTGAAAACCTAAAATGCTCTTCCTCAAAATTACCTGCACTCAGGCAACATAGTGAAGCGTTGACCATAACAGGAAGTGATAGCAGCAGATGGAGCAACTTTTCCTTATTCTTCATGGCAGTTTTTGGTGTCAGGTTGGATTTTTTTTTTCCCCTTAATCTTTTCTCTGGACACATTTTTAGGACATCTGCAATTATAACTGTAAGCATTCCCTTGATCAGAGAGTGAAATCCCACTACATGTCTGGGCAGATATTGAAACCTGCCCCTGAGCAGGCTGTAAGGAAGCCTTTAAAAAAGCCTTGAAGTTTTGCTTTTCTCACTCTCAGCACAGACATTTTGTATTGGGAAGGGGGATCCTGCAGGTGGAGTGGAACAGGAGGCTGCAGGTGCCCTGCTGGCACCTTGCTCTGATGTAAGTGTTCATTAGTCTTGGCACATCAGTGGATTAAGGATTGCTCCCATTAGGATCCCACCACGCTACTGCTCTGCTGGAACTCATGCTGTCCTCGTGTTCCTGGTCACACAGCATCGAGTTCAGTTGTTTCCTCTCCGTTTGTGGGGCAGTGCCTGTGTGAGCCTGGGAGAAGCTGTCAGGGAACTCTTGTCTCTTTCTCCTGTCGTTCCTCTTAGGATTCCTCATGTCTGTGAAAGCCATTTGTGCACCAGATCACTACCCCAGCATCCCACAGCTCTCCAACCAGCTGCTCCCCAGCACCACCTTCTCCCACAGGGCAAGAGCCTTCCCAGTAAACTGTACATCAACCCCACCTTTGCACAGGGGCATAGTGTGCTGAGTGTTGATGTCTGATATTCCAGTGTGCAGTGATTTTAACTTGCACCCCAAGACATAGGGAAGAAGCCCTGCTTCCATTAAATCATTATCTGCTGCTGTTCCAAATTTCCTGTCAGGAATTCCGCCTGGCAGCGCTGCTCTCTGTCTCAGAGTAGCCAAGGTGGAAGTGATTGGGACGTTTTTCCTGACATGCTGAGTTGTTCAGTGCTGTGCAAGCCTTTCTGTGTTGAAGAGCCCAACCTAAACCAGCCCATGTGCCACAAACAGTTAAATCTCTTTGCTAAGTTTTTTTAGATGGAGTTTTCAAGTGCTGACCCATGTAAGAAGCAAATCTAATGCAGCTGGATGCTGGTCTAACAGGGAATGGCAGGGAGCCAACTGGCTGCCCCCTGGCTCTTCACACTACAATAGGAAAAATGCTAGAGTGGGAAACTCCCTTCCCTTATTCCCAGCCAGGAGAAGTTAACTGTGCAGCCCCCGTGGCCCACAGGCGCTAACCCAGCCTGAGACTGAGATGGCTTTTGAAGTAGTGACCGGTTAAGTCAGAGACTTTATTTTGGGCAGTTTCTGGGCATTTCCTTTCCATGTCACAGGGCATCCGTGACCAAACACCTTCCCTCTGCCGTGAAATCAGCAGTCAGGTGGAATTGGTGGCTGTCAGTGTCACAGACCCAACTGCTACCTGAACTTTTCCTGTATTATGATAATTTTGTTAATTGGTAAAGGATGATCTTTCACTGTGAACTGCTCTGCACACAGCCCCATGGGGCTGTGGGGTGCTCAGTGTGGCCTTTGACTCGCTCCCCACCGCTCTTCTTATCCCAGCATGAGGCAATAGAGAGCTGCTCGTGGGTTTTGGTGTTGATGAGTTTTTTGTCTTTTCAGCAGCTATGTTATCAAATTTCATGGAAAAGTGTCATGCGAGGGAGGGTGTGCTGGGATTTCTGTGGAAAGCAGGTCTTGTCTGTGCTGCTTTGCTTTCCTGGGCAGACTGGGTTTTGGTTTTAAAGAAAAATCCAAAACCCCATAAAAACACCCAGTCTGTTTCCTGAGGATGAAATTATTTATAACAGCCTGGCATCTAAGCCTGTCATCTAAGCCAGTTCAGCCTTTTATTTCTGAACTGTGGGTTCGAACAACTCAGAGGGAGAAGGGAGGGGAAGGACCCATTGTCTGCTGCTGCTCCATCGCACAAGGGGAGCATTTCCCTGCCAGGCTCTGATCCCTGCCACAGCCAGCTCAGGTGTCCCCTGTCTCTGGGTGTCCCCTGTCACAGGCCATGCAGTACATGGAGCTGATCCCCAAGGAGCTGCAGCCCGTGGCGGGCACGGACGGGGCCTTCCTGCGGCGGCGGCGGCTGACGCGGCAGCTCCCGCTGTACGACCAGGACCCGGCCCAGTGCCGCGGCCTCGCCGATGGCGAGCACAAGCTGATGGAGGAGTTCGTGAAGAAATACAAGGCCGAGGCACTGGGAGTCGGAGAGGTGGCACTGCCGGGCCAGGGCGGCGGTGGGAAGGAGGAGGAGAAGCCCCAGGAGAAGAGCATCAACCCTGGCAGAGTCCCCGAGTCACCCAACGGAGCCCTGGAGAGTGCGGCCGGGCACTTCGTGAGTGCTGGGCTGGGATGGAATGGGATGGGATGGAATGGGCTGCCCCAGGCTCAGGGAGCCATTGGGAATAGATTCGGTCTCAACTAGTGGGGCAAAAGATCACACCAGCCAAGGGTGATCTGTGCTTGTCCCCATCCCACTCCCAGGGGATTGTCCATGCCTGCAGCAGGTGCTTGGTCACATGGTGCTTTGGAGCAGCACTGTGAGAGAGCCTCGAGGGGCCCAGGCTCCAGCCAGCCCTGCTGAGCACAAGGGTCCATCTGACAGGGCTGGTGAGGGGTCTTCTTCTTCATCTCCATTTCTCTGCAGCAAAGGCCTTGCTGAACCACCAAGGTAGGAGAATTCTCGCTGTCAGAAATGGTTTGAACTCTGGGTTCTTGGCAGCTCTGCAAGGTTGGGCACGACATGTCCCTGGATGGTATGATTAGTGTGTGTGGTAGTATTCAGCTGAAAGCTGAATTTGATGATCTTGGAGGTCTTTTCCAACCTTTACAATTCTGTGATGCAAGTCAATATTTCCAGGTGGACTTCCAGCCCAGAAAGACCACAAATGACAGGAGGTGAGGGCTCTGTCCAATTAACTCAGAGCTGTGAACATGGAGATAGCGCTCCCAGGACTGTAATCGCTCTGGGGAAATGTAAACAGCTGCCCTGTGTCCCTGGGCATACAAATACATTTCCACACGGAAATGATTGAGATTCCCCAACACCATTTTAATTTCCCCAGTGCAGTCTGGAGTGGCTGCTGAACAGATGCTTATCATAAAATATGGGGAGTGGAAATACCTTGTCCTGGTCCTTGTGAGGATGACTTGCAGCTGAGAAAGCAAATAGTGTCCAAGTGTTTTTAAGAGGAGATTCTTTCCTGCCATTCCTGCACTGAGGTTGTACATGTTGAGAGCAGTTTTCATTTTTAGTCCATATTGGGTAATGTCTCCCCTCTGCCACAGTCTGTTAATGCACTTCTGACTTTGAATCCAGTGACACAGTAAAGATTTTCACTATTGCAACAAAACACTGAATTTTAAGATAAAAAATGGCCAAAAAAGGAAGATTTCCTGTAAACATATCAATGTCATCCTAGCAATGAGGGTTTACTTAAACTGTGAGTTTATCCTTTCAAATAAATAAATACATAACTGTGATGTTATTCTCCTTAGTTTGAAGCATCATTTCTCTCAAGGCACCAGCTGAAAAATGGAACAGCTTTCACAGCAGTGGCAGATCCATTGGGACAGCCATGCTGTGCAGCCCAGGACATGGCAGAACCACAAAGGACTGGGGCCAGTGCTGACCACAGACCTCGTCTTTCTCCACATCCCTGCTGACAGTCTGTCCCACAAGCTGAGTGTTCTCCACTGAGCACAAAAGCACTAACCCCCCAGAACTGGGAACTCCCCTGGTGTTGTAAGTCACTGGACTGGAATGAAATCAAATCCTGAGACAATTGATCCAAATTAGACATTGTTCCCAAAAGCTTGAGTCCAGCGATGCAGGGAGTGCTCAGGGGAAGGCTGGTGGTGTCTGGGAGCTGGCACTGCAGAACAGGAGCTGGGGAAGAGCAAGATGGGAAAGCTTAAGAGAACAGGACACTTTTTTGGCCAACACCTGGTAATTCACCTAATAAAGTCTTCACTCCTCTGCCTGCATGATGGAGATGTAAAAGGAGCACCAAGCTGTAATCTCACCTCAAATTTGAAGAATCACTTCTTTGTAGTGTGTAAATAGCAGGATATGGAGGTTATACAATGCTTGGGAAAAGCCCTGTGAATAGTTTTTCCCTGTGAATAATTTCCATAGAAAGAAACAGCAAAATAAATTGTTTTTTCAACAGTTCTTGTTGGCAAGAAACTTGAGCTCAGGGTTGGAAACTGCTGTGTTTGTTCTTGCTTTAGATCCTGCAAGATAAGCAGGGCTGGGGCTGCTGGATCTATGGCTTCTTGGGGATGGCAGAGCAGAGGCAGCTGCAGGGTCAGGCTCCGGGGGTGACCCCAAATCTGATGCCTCAGGGAGGTATTGGGGATGTAGGGAAAAGGCCTCTGTCTGGTATGATGGGTGCAGAGTTCCTCGGTGCCCATCTGTCCATGAGTGCTCTGCCAGCTGCTCCGTACTGTTCTCCTTCAGCCAGACCAGAAACGCCACAGATCCTGCTCCGTGCTGAGTTTCCCCCTTCACTGATGTGAGGCTGGCAGTGCTTGGAAATGTGTCTGAAGCCCTCCATGGTGGAAGGAGCAGTGTCAGCACACATATCCCCTTTCAGCTGCACACAACAGCCACGCCAGGAAACATTCTGTCTCCTCTTGTCAGATTGGGTTTCCTGGGAAAACGGGAGATGCCCATCAGTGAGGTGGAACCGCGCCAAGGACGGTGAAAACCCAGCTGAGGGAGGGAGGGAGGGAGGAGGCGATAGTGAAACGCGTGGGATGTGGAACGATCAGTGACCAAACAGAGAAAAGGCACGTGGGGGTGCAGATGCCCAGTGGCCTCCACAAGGGAGGAGGGGAAGGAAACTCCGTCAGTGCAAAGAGCAGTGTCCCAGCACTCCTGTGAGAGCCAAGACAAGGGGCTGGCAGCAGTGGGAATTGTCCCTTCTCTGTCCCTGCCCCATCCCTGATGGCCTCCTGCAGCTCAGGGACTGTTCTCCCAAGAAATCTTGTGTTTGTGTCTCTTCTTCTTTTGAGCAACCTGCACTAGTGGAGGGTGTCCCTGCCCATGGCAGCAGGTCAGAATTGGGTAATCCCTAGGGTCCCTTGAACCCAAACCATCCTATGGTTCTGTTATTATACCTATTAGAAGCTGTTGACTTAAACTGCGGTGTTTGTAAGTCATCATCTGATCAGAGGGACGTTCCCAGTGCCTGACCCTGTGCCACGTGGAGCATGCTGGAGGGGACAGTGCTGTGCCAACGCTCTGATGGGGCACAGCAGTGTAACCATGACACATGTGATGCACAGGCTGCATCCGCTGCCTCACGGATGCACAAGAGCCTCGCCCAGGCTGCTGTGGGAGTGCTGGTAGAAATCCAGGAAAGGCTCTGCTGGAAGAGATTCCAAATGCTACTGAAGAGAGTTTCTTGTAGGGAGTGACAAAGCCCAGGCTCAGAAGCTCTTACCCTGACCTGGACTATCCAGCTTCAATGGGAGCTGGAACAACATACTGCCAACCTCCGAGTGCAACTTTAAAGCTGGCTCTTCACTAATCACAGGATTGCTCTGCAGGCAGCTAAAGAGCAAATCCAGTTGGTCTTGTGTGTAGTGTGCACAGATGCCATTAATCTTGAGATTAACCGTGTCTAATTCTGGCTCTTTGGCCTGTTAGAAATGGAAAACACTTGCTGAAATCTGTGGAGTGACAACTGAGTTAGGCACAGACAGAAAACAATGAGAAAAGACCAAAGTTCCTGATCTCTTTTCAAATTACATCTTTAATGTCTGCACTTTAGGAATTCTTAACTTTTTCTTCGAGACTCTTTGGATTTTGGTGAAGGTTTTAGTTTGGGAGGGGTCTCAAAGGCCCCTCAAAGATAAGCTGCTCAGCACCATCTTCCCCGTGCCCATGGACCGAAGGTGCTCACACGTATCGTCCCAAGGAGCCTTCCCCAAGGCTCAGTGCTCAGGGCTCGGGTGGTGGGATGGAGCAGTGCCCTGCTGCTGCCCAGCCCCGCTGACCTCTGCCTCTCTCCGCAGCGCTGTGACACCTGCAAGCAGGCGGTGCCCGGGGACTGCCCCGTGGTCTACGCCGACCGTGCCGGCTACTCCCGCCAGTGGCACCCGGCCTGCTTCGTGTGCTGCCGCTGCGCCGAGCCCCTCGTCGACCTCATCTACTTCTGGAAGAGCGGGGCCGCCTGGTGCGGGCGCCACTACTGCGAGAGCCTCCGGCCCCGCTGCGCCGGCTGCGACGAGGTAGGGACCAGCCGAGACCTGTGATCCACCTGTGCCACGGTAGGGAGTGACCAGAGAGTCTGTGATCCACCTCTGCTGCGTAGGGACTGACCAGAGTGCCTGTGAGCCACCTGTGCCAGGGTGGAGACTGACCAGAGACCCTCTGATCCCACCAGTGCCAGGTGGGGACCACTCAGTGGCCCTCCGCTCCTGCCAATGCCAAAATCCTGGTGCAGGCTCCATCAGGGCTTCCAAGCAGTCTGGCCTAATGGAAGGTGTGGGATTGGAACAAGGTGACCTTTACAGGTCCCTTCCAACCCAAACCATCCTGTGATTATTTTATGTACCCATTCTCAACGCCTGACCTCCAGGGCTGATGGGCCTGGTGGGAAGTGTGGGGCCGGTTCTCCCTACTCCTGCCACTCTCCAGCTTGGAGAGATGGTGGAAATAAGCAGTTGTCTGTCTGTCTGTCTGTCTGTCCCGTAGATCATCTTCTCGGAGGACTACCAGCAGGTGGAAGGGCTGGCCTGGCACAAGAAACACTTTGCCTGCCTGGAGTGCGAGACGCTGCTGATAGGCAAACCCTTCACCCTGGCCAACACCAGCCTCCTGTGCACCACCTGCAGCCAGAGCAGGGTCTGAGCAGGGGCAGCCAGGGCCCCGCAGGCTCCCCGAGGTCCCACCAGGACTGGGGGCATTTGGACATACAGGAGAAGGGGAAGGTTAAAAAATTTAGGAGTCTGACTATTCACTTGCCAGCAACTACCATGACCCCTTGCACCCAGCACAGCTTGAGGAGAGTATTTCCTTGGGGTCCTCTTGGATCTGCCAGGGAGCCCTTATGCCCATGGGTGGGAGCCATACCTGGCCAGGAGGAACTGGAAAGGAGGGTCTGTGCTGTGCTGAGTTTTATCAAGTCTGTCCAGCCTTCTTATGACTAAGATCTTGCAATAGTCTTTTGGAAATAACACATCTCAACAGTAGCTTCTGGTATACTAAACCTATGGCTGTGGTCAAAAACAAGGGGTGTTTGTGGTTTTTAAATCCTTACTGGAATTGGGCTAACAGGCTGCTGCCACTGCACCAAGGCAGAGGGTCTGAGGAATTTGATCAACTTGCTGAAAGCAAATGATACAAAACTGCAGTCACCCGCAGCTGGGGCTTTGTCCTGTGCAATGATGCAAAACCAAGGAGTGGACACACAGGGCAAGGGGTTCACCCTGGTGAGAGGGGCAGGGCACGACTCTGCCTGGGCAGCGACTGACTCAGCCCATGGAGCTGCTGCCCTGGAACTGGAATGTAGACAATGTTGTGGAAAACAGCTTTACAACCTCAGCTGTCTTCGGGTACAGAGTGTGCGTGTGTGTGTGTGTGTGTGTGTGTGTGTCCCTGAGATGCTGCAATGTCACTTCTTCCCTGCAATACTTCAGTGACCCTTCCCAGTACCAGGGAGCTGTACCTTCCCCTCGGAGCCAGCAGCAGCTTGCCCTGGGCTCTGCCCTGCTCCTTATCCCACAGCTCTCCTGTTCTGGGGGCACGGGGCAATCCCAGTATCTGGCACTGGGTTCCTGCGGATCATATTTGTTCCCTACATCAAGTGATGCTTCTGGTAGTCACAGCAAACACAAGGAAGTCCAGACTGGCAGGTGTCTGTGCCCAGTCTATTTTGTTATGCTTAGTACCTACGTGATTTGCCAAAGAACTGGAATATTTTCTCGCCAAGGTGAGTGTCCAAGGAGCTCACAACTGCTGGGGGCTCTTTCTGCTCAGCAGACTCTGGTTTCTCCTCAGGGCCTGCTCTGTTTGGTGGGTGTTTGCTTGTTTGTGTTGAAATAACTTGGAGATGAGAGTGGGGTGGAGCTGGACCTGCTGCAGGGCTGGAGCAGGTGAGCTGTGGACCTGTCCTGGGGCCCCACTGCACAGCTCTAGGGGTGGTGGGACAAATCCGTGGCTGTGCTGGGACAGCCGAGCCCCGTGTGGGGCACAGCCATTCCTGGGTGCCTCCTGTGCCTCGAACAGCCCTGTCACAGCCACTGTGCATGGGGAAGCTCCTGGGGACACCGGGGTGCCCACGGGGAGTCAGTGGAGCAGAGCAGAGCGGGGAGGTGCTGAGGTGCAGAGAGGGGTGAGGTCTCTCCCAACTCCCGTGGGTGGCACTTTGGCTGCATTTGGGGATCCACATTTACACATGAGCACTTCAGAGGTGGAGTCTTCCAGCAGAACCCTGTTTTCATGGGTAACCCTCCCCTCTCCCCTGCCTGGGGAGCTGTGGGGGAAAAGGGGATCCTCTCCCACCCCAGCCAGGGTTAAAATCCAGCCCAGACTCAGTGGGTGGCAGTGGAGAAGAGGTGGTTCTTTGCTGCAGAGGAATGTGGGGGGAGAGCTTGGGCAAATGTCAGAGCAGAGGCACAGGGAGAGGAGGGGTTTTGAGGGGAGCACTGGGCTTTCCCTCTCCTCTTCCCCAACCCTCACTCCTGAAGGCTGTGAGGGCAGGGCTGGGTCATCCCCACTACCTTCTCTGCTCTGGGGTGGTCTCTGACAGGAGAGGGGTGAAATTCACTTCATGCACAATTAAAGACTCCAGGGAGACCTTGTAGATACCTTCCAGAACCTAAAGGGGCTCCAAGAGAACTGAAGAGGGGCTGTGGACAAAGGATAGTGGCAGCCCACTGCAGCATGTTCTGAGTTTTGATTTTGTGATCTATAAATTGCAATTCTCAGAAGTCTCTGTTCCAGCACACACTTACTTACTCTCTTCAGGCTTTTGGGACTGCTGGCACCTGCTAAAGCCTTGCAGGTATTTCTACAGCTCATAAAATACTGTCTGCTAAAGAAGTTTACTGCAATTAAACAGCTTAACAAAATCCTGTGCCTTGCCAGTGTTGGGGGCAAGAGCGTGAAATTAATGCATCAAACAGCTTGAAACATATGGGAGGCTTTAGTGTTTGTATTAGAACTGAAATTCAGGGTAGGCGTGAGATGATCTTCCCCCCCAGCAGGGACAGTATTTTAACTTGGGGGCTGCAGAGGACAAAGCCCTTCACATCCTGTCGATGGCCAGGGCAGGCGAGCATGGGGAATTTGTGCCTCCTGTTTGAACATCCAGCTCCAGTTTAAACTCAAACGTTCTGTGTAGTTGTTCTAAGTATGACTAACAATACATTGAAATGTTCCTAAAGGTTTAAATAAAGTATTTCCAGATACAAAAGTCCCTCACCTGCTCCCCCACTGCCAACCCAGCCAGGAGCATGGGTGGGAGAGAGGGAGGGCAGAACCTCCCCACAGAGAGAAATAACCACTGACTGGGCAGAAGCCACAGTTCAGCAGAAGTTTTGCAAGCTGAAGTGTTTCAGAGCTTAACTGCTCCAAATCTGCAAATAGTTGCAGTGCTGTCTCATTTGTGGTCCCCCCCCACACTTTTTTTTTAAGAAATATTCAGGGCAGAGAAAGGGCCCATGTGTCTCCCATAGTCAGCCCTGTGGGAGACTGAGCAGAGGAGAGGCAGAGGTTGTTTAAGGACAGTGGCTGCATGTGGGTCACCTTCCTCCCCACATCCCCCCTCGACACTGGGGTCATCCCCACCTGGAGCCATTGTCTCCTGGGACCAGAGGAGGAATTGGCCTCAGCCAGGAGGTGCCTGTGCTCTGCACCTGAGCACAGGGAGCTTTACCTGCTCAGGTGGGGAGGAAACCACTGAGAAATGAGCAGTGACTGGAGCAATGCTGCTGCACACCCCAGAGAGGGAGGGAGGGAAGGGGGGAGCCTTTCACTTCAGTCACTGCTGGTTCCTTGTGCATGTGTATAATATTCAGGCCAAAACAAACAATAAAACTTGAAATTAAATTTCTCAGCTCCTATGAATATGAGAAAGCTCATAGTCCCAGTGACTGGAGGACAGTTAGTCACTGTTAAAGAGCTGCCACTCCAAGGCCAGGGGTCACCAGAGGAACGCACCCGAGAAAGCTGGTTGGCATCTCATAGCAAGGCTCATTCCCCCCACTGCCCCATACAGCTCTTTCCAGGCAGTCGGAAGGGAGGGAGGTCTGGAGGCGTTTAACAGGTTTCCCTGGTCTATGGAAAACAGCTGGGCACTGAGCTTGCTTTGTTTATTTATGGGCACTGGACCCATGTGGAAGGAACCCTGTCCTCAGGGGTCATTGGGTAGGAGGTGGGATCTGTGGGGCACAGATAGTGTGGGGAGCCTGGAGCCAGCTCTGCACCTCCTGTGCTTTTGGAACTGTGCAGAAAATCCTTATGTGAGGGGAAAAACTACAGTTGTTTGGTTTTCCTTGCAGTGCCTGGCATTGGGTGTGAGAGCACAGCCTCAGGGTGGGGGATTCGGGCTCTGGTTTGCATCATTCCAGGCAAGAAAAGCAATCAGCCTTCTCCTTTACAGTTTGTTTCCAAAAACAACTCTTTGCTTGGATACTTCTCCAATGAATTGATGCAGAGCTGATTTATTGGAATGGATGGGATTCTTGTTATCTACCTTAGTAACAAACAGCCATAGAGAAGATGTTGATCCTGGGGTGGAGGACAATTACCTTAAACAGAAAGTTTTAAGGGGTTTTATTAGGCAGTCAATTCTTTTAAAAAATGTGATTTCAGATTCCTATAACTAATAAACCTCAAAATTCAGTGGCTGCAGGCAAAAAAAACATAAACCAAAGGCAGAGTGAAGTGATTGTATAAACACTACAATAAAACTTGCTTAAAAGCCCCAGAGAGAAAAATTTAGAGGTGAAAAAGCAAGTATTCATGAAGTGCTGCTGTGTTTCGGTGGAAACTTCCTGAGACCTGCAGCAGCTGCTACTTTAGGGCAGAGCTAAAGAAAGCCCATATGGCTGTGTGTTCTTCTGTCAAAAGTGAGGTTATGTTTATATAAATGTAATTTGAGCTTTTATTTACTTTCTAACTCCCTTTCTTCAGCCAAATCACCAAAAGATCACCCTCTCCACAGTGAGGGTTTTGTGGATTGTTGCCTGATTTCAGGATCCAGCAGCCCTGGGGCATGGGGCTCATCCCACGGTGCCTCTCCCCAGGAATACCTGATTGATATTCTTGCATGTCCATGCACTGAGGGGTTTTGTCATAAAGGAAATGGGTGACAGCCCTGCCCATGGCAGGGGTTTGGAGCGAGATCCCACCACACTCATAAACCGTATCGCGAAGTGCCACGTCAGCTCATTGTCTGAACACTTCCAGGGACAGCAACTCCACTAAGTCCCTTGGAGCAGGACTGGGGATGTGAAGGAGCTGGCAGAGCTGAAACTGGGATTCAGGCAGAAACTCCAGGAGAAGCTCTCTCTTCAGCAGTCTGATGTGAATTTTTGCTGAGAGCAGCTCAAACAAGACGAGCACTGTAAATGCTGTTCTTGGAACGAGGGGCTGGATTCCTGCCCAGATGTGGTGGCTCTGCATTCCCCTGTCTGTGAGGGGCAGCCCGGGCAGGCTGTGGGCTCACTGTGAGCAGCACTGAATACTGAGGGGCTCATTGCCCCAGGCCATAGTCAGCCCTTGGTAAATACCCTTTATTGGGGCCCTGGAGTGACCGAGAGCTCCCCATGCCAACCAAACACATCTGCTCTGAGTTCTCAGATTTCTCCCTTCCTTGCTGCCACAGAGGGCTGGTGCTTTGCCAACCCATTGTGTCTCGGCTGCAAACACATGGTCTGGGCTGGAAATGGGATGGGGTTCAAAACCAGCCCAAAATGTTTAATGTCAACCTGCCAGGTACCTGTGTGGGAATCTGAGGCTCTGCCCTGTCCCCTGGGTGGTGGCTGCCCCATGGCCCTGGGGCCACGACACACGATGGCCAGGCACAGCCATGGCCAGAAGCCCATCCCCATCCCTGCTCCCACCTCACATTCCCAGCAGACAAACCCCACAGTCCAAACCCATGAACCCACCTGCACCCTGCCAGAGCTGTTTAATTGCCCAGCCCCTGTTTTACCTCTGCCTGGAGTTTGTTCTCAGTCTAAGCGAAGTCAAGAACCAAAGGTGACCCCAGAACTTAATCCTGATGAAATGTTTCCTCCTCCTTGGAAGAGGATCAGGAGATTAATGCTCACCTTCATGGCAGACTCTTCAAGTGGCATTTTGATGACTAAGGCACCAAAAAGAGCAGCTTCTGCAGGGAAGGTGAGTGCAACATTTTTATCAAAATTGGTCAAAACTCAGCTTTAGGGTTTTGCAGGTGCATGTGATAATTTGAAATTTGTCCTGATTTTGAAAAAAATTATTACTTTTTCTCCCCAGGCAACTGCATTTGTAGGAACCCCCTTGAATAATCCTGGCTTTCTGTTGGTGAAAGATGCTGGGGTAAAATACCTGGTGCTGTAATAGACATTCTTCGAAAGGGCTTTTCTTGTGACTGATGTGCCTCTACAAGGGCTTGCTTGGTGGGAAAACACTGTCCCCCAGACTGGAGCTGGTGTGGCTTCCGAAGTCACTGGGAGTTCTTTGGGAACTGATTTCCTGGGAATCGGGTTGTTCCTTCTTTAATTACATTTCGTGGTGCTGGAGCCTGACCAGCAGCCCGCCACCACAGCTGGGGCTTGGGCTACTGCAAAGGCACTGAGTGTCCCTCCCATTTGGTATTGACCCCTCTGGGTACTTGATCTCTTTGAAAATTCCCTGGAAAGTGGGGAAATTTCTCTAAGTGTCACAAATTCTCATTTTTCAACCTCCAAACAGTAAGGCTCTGTTACAAAAAATGATAACATCATCTGGAGCAAACTAGGAACAACAGGAACTGTATTTATTGTGGCTCCAAAGAAGTATTGGTGCAAGGCCAGGCCCTGAGCGCTGCCCTGTGTCAGTACCCGGCCCCCATTCCTGGAGGCAGTGACACCGTGTGGCATTGGTGGCCCAGGGGTGGCTGCAGAAGCCTGTCTTGTGAAGTCACCACTGTCACGGGGCTCTCCTGCCTGCTCGTTCACTGCCTTTTCTTTTGGAGAGTTTCTAGCCAAGGCCTGTATTTAAAGAGGTGTCTGGGAGATGCAGCAGCTGGCAGTGGACGGTGCTGTTCCAGATGCTGACATGTCAAGGAAACACCTCCACATCCTCTGGGCAGAGTTAATATTTGGACAGTGTTAAAATATAACCAGCGTTCCTCAGCTCAGCCGAAGGCCCTGGCTGTGCCCCAGCCCTCTCTAACCTGCAAGGCACTGCCTGGCTCCCCTCCCACTCCGCAGGGCTCGGGGCTTGACTCCGGCACTTGGGATTTAAACAAAACACACATTAATATCTGCACAGGGAATGCCTGAGCAGTGGCTGCAGAACAGCAACGATTAAGGGCTGTGGAGAAAAACAATTAAGCTGGTCAGGTAAAATATTAGGAGAGTGGCTCTGCAAATACTGTATTTTTCTCTCTCAAAAATAAAGAAGGAGCCTGAGGTTGAGAGCTCCGCTCTGAATATTCATGGGGCTCTGCTGGTCCTCAGGCAGGACTGGCTTGCAGGAGGGCAAGGAAGCCCTCCAGCTGTTCACCTCTGCAGTTCAGTCTGTCATTCCTCATATTAACACACTATGGAAAAGGCTGGAAAAGGCTGAACATGGCAGTCATGGTGTATTGGTCCTGATAATGTGTCATTAAAACAGACTGGACTCCCTTGTGTGCCAAAGAGAGGAGCCTGGGTGCAAGTCTGGGGAGAAGATGCGTGTTTTCTCACAGCCCCAGAACACCAACGGTCCCAGCTGTGTCCCCTTTGGCAGCACACCCTGAGCCACAGGGCAGGGACCATGCTGTCGCCCCGGTTTGGGTCATGTCTGCCCAGTTTGGGTCCTGTCCCCCTGGTTTGGGTCCTGTCCCCCCACTGTCAGCACTCGCAGGGAGCTGTGGTTTGGCACCACAAGGCCTGGAAACACCCATGGAAAAAGGACCCTGAGCCTAGGCCTGTGTCTGTCCCCCACCCAGCCCCTACAGCTGTGGCTCTGTGGCCCCTGCGGCTGCAGGAACTGCTGGGGAATTACAGGCTGAGGAACAAAATGTTTAATTTCAGTTTGTGGCATAAGCGTGTGTGCAGGGACTGCAGGAAGCACAGAGAGAGCTGTTTGACTTTTTTCCCCTCAAAAAAAGGGGATATAACGCCACACCCAGATGAGCGTTAAGGTCCTTTCCAACCAAAACCATTCTGTGATTCTAGGATCTCTCCTGTCCCCCTGCCACAGTGGCACAACCAAAGCTGCCTGTCACAACCCTATGGTCTTCCAGCTGCAGGAAGATCCATCCCAAACTTTGTGAAAACCCCTCAACATTAGGCACAGTCAGTTTATCAAGATTAGTTCATTAAAGACCACTTGTTATTAATTTGGAGATTTACAGAATATGTTTAGTCCCTGTAAAGTCACCAGAAAAGAAAAATTGCTGCAATGAGTTTTCCTTGGATTTGAAAAATGACCTTTCTTGCCCGAGTGAATTCAGAGCTGCACACCCAGAAGGGGGGTGCCCCAAGTCCCCTCTCACTCACAGGGCTACTCTGCAAGCGCTGTCAATCCAAGGAAATTTATTTAGGCAGTCTCAGGGGAAGGTCTTGGCAAAGCATTAATGGTCTCCCTTTATAAAAGAGACCTTTATTCAGTGGCCTGTGTCTCATTCAGCTGGTTGGGTCCATGTGCAGAGCCAAGATCCATCTCAGAGTGGGGCTGCAGAGGAATCCACTGATGAAACATCTGGCTCAGCAGTAACACAGCTGCACATGGTGCCCTCTCACCCCCTGCTGAGCTGCTGCACCCTCATCTTGTGGGCACCTTAGCATTTTGTGTCCCGGGCGTCACGGGTACCACAGAATTCCATGCTTGTTCCACTGGGCATGAGCCGGTGCAGAGCCGGAAAGGAAGAGAGCACGCAGAAAACCTCTGTGAAAATAAAACGCTGACAGTAATCCCCACACCCTGGCACTGCATTCAACTGCAGCTGGGTGTGGAATCCCAGCTAGTTTTGAAGTATCGAATTTGAAGTGATGTGTGTGTGAGCCCCAGTCACAACTCTCTGAAAGAGATCCCAATTCTGGAAAAACAAATTCCAAACAGTTAAGAAAAAGCACATCTGAGACACTTCAATTAACTGCAACTCTCACATGGTCTCAGATTTGTCTCGAAGCCTCCCTAGATTTTACTTCTTAATCCTATAATGAAATTCAATGTATTTCTTATGTTCTTAGTGTGTGAACAATTACTGTACCCTTGCAGCCACTTGTAGGGCCTTTTTTCCTTCCCTTCCCACGTGGAAGAGTCATTTCCTTGTTTTCCATAGAGCAGGACAAATGTGGCCAGCTGGTGTCTTCACCATCTGAGTAGGTCCATGTCAAAAATAGATGCAAGAAGTCAAGGGAACTCCAACTCCCTCAGAGTTACCAAAGGGATTAGCACAATTCCTGCTGCTGCTTCATGAATCTTGCCTCAAATAGAGATTTTCGTTATGGTTTTCCACATAAATAGTATAGAAAATTAGGAATAAAAATAATATATAAAATTCTAAATAGTTCCCATTATGAATCAGTTCTCAGAACAGCTTACACTGGAAAATGTGGGACTGTCCTAGACATCCAAAACTCAACATCCTAAGCCATTCTATGCCCAGAAATAGCCAGCAGCACAAGCTGGCAACAGCGCTTCTGGTAACAAAATGACTCAGATTCATTCTTAAATGTAGCAAAACAAATTGGTTTATCTCTGAAGAATTGTAGCGGTGACCCAGTCAGTGGCTGTGGTCACAGGAAACAATGGACAATCTGCCACACCTGCCTTCTGCAGGTGGATTAATGAAGAAGCAAAATGGTCAAACTATTCCCCTTAGAGCAGTGAATCTGAGGGGGATGGGGAAGACAGGCATTGATAGTTTCCCGCCGCTCATAAATGTCAGTCAAGTTCCATCTCCTCCCCTGTCCCCTTCACAGTTATTTTAATATTCATCAGTTGCTTGAAAGCTCTGTTATCCTGTTCTGTTGACTGGTTATATTAATGTATTCCACCCCTCTGTTTCCCCATTGGATGTTCCCCGATCATGTTTTGTTCCCCTACTGGTTTATTCCCCTGTTTCTCCCCTTAGACTGCCCCTTTTTTTTTTTGCCCCTTTTAACCCCCTGCATACCCTCAGATCCTGGCTCTTTGTAGCATCCCCGTCAGGATTAATAAACCTGGAATCATAGCTGCAGGGAGGCCTTCCAGCTTCTTTGCCACTGAAGCTGCCACTTGTTAACAACTTGTTACTGTCAGCTCCCTTGGATGAGTTGCACTGGTTCAAGCCGTTGCTAAGAGACCAGGACCTGCATGCCCTGAAGGCTGCAGGGGTCGTGAGCTGAGAGCCGAGCACAGAGAGTCGCACTCAAGCCACCGGGCAGCTTGAGACCCGTCGGTAACGGGCAGCGACAAAGAATCATTAATATGTGAGTTTTGTTTTGTTTGCATTTATGCAGTCAGGAAATATCCCTAACCCAGAAATATCCCCTTCATCTGATTTTTCAAAATAAGTCTTTTTATTTCTAGTTAGCTCTTGGCACAGAAGTTTTTTATAGCAAAGTTTCAGCCAAAAGGAGATGAGCTGAGCTGTGAGTTTCTGACATGGCAAGATGAAAGTTCCAGAGTGGGGAAATAAAGGCAGTTGTCCCAAAGTATCCCAGGGAAAGGGGCTGGTTCTCCCTCATCATCTGGGCAGAGTGCGGTGCTGGAGCTTGGGTGGGAGCATGGGCACAGACAAGAGCCCAGCCCGTGCCAGGGCAGGACTTTGGTGGCAGTTCCAGTGGGAAAACTCCTGTTCCCAGAGGTGAATAATGGACAGCCAAGGCACTGATGTCACTGTCACATATTCCTTTGGACGGGGGATCCCCTTGGGACAGACGTGCCTCGTCCTCACAGCCCCATGTGCAGCTGTGACACCCGTGGGGATGGAGACACGTGTGACAGGCTCAGAGGTGACCTCGGGCAGGTGGCCCTCAAGCACACCCCCGTGCCCGGGCAGGATGCAGATGTTGCTCCCTTGCCGCATGCCAGCCGCAGAGCCAGAGCACCGGCCCCTCCTGTGGAGGAGGCTCAAAGCTGCTGCCCAAACCCGAGCCCCGTGTGCTGCATTCCGGGCCCACGGCCCCGCTGGCCACAGGTCCTTCTGGAGGGGATTCCGCGTCCCATCTTCCCCCCATAGTGGCTCTTCACAAGGTCCCGCTGGGTGATGGCCCTGAACCGACTGCCGGGGGGTGATGTCACCGGAATCACAGAGGGAAAGGCCAAATACGGCAGCAATTTAGGGAAGATATGTCCTAAAATGGGAGTTGGACCGATGACCAGCAAGCACAGAACACAGGGATGATATTACCATGTTGAGAGCCCAGAGCCTGCGCAGTCCCAATGGTGGAAAAATCCCTCCAGGACCTGGAGAGAGAAGAGAAAATCAGCCTCAGTCAGAGCTCTTTCCTCTCCAAACACAGGCAGGGCCGGAGGTCAGCGTGGGAAGGATCCCAGTGCTGGGATAGATGGATGCATCAATGCTGTGAGAATTTTTTTTCTGGGAAGAGACTTTTTTGAGGCGACTCTTCAGCATGATTTTGGCTTTTCAACACAGAGCAACAAACCTGTTCTGGGCAGTCGAAGAAATCAAAGAAGGGGGAAGGGGTGCAGATCCTACACCGGCTCCAGGGCTGGGGCAGGCTCTGCTGAGCTGGGCTGCAGTGCAAGTCTCCATCTGTCCTGGCATGCAGGAGCTGTTTGGGGTACCCAGTGTGCTCAGCATCCTGGGGAAGGATGGAGCTGCTGAGGGATTCCATGGGGAAAGCCCAGACAAACCCACTGGAAATGTTCCCACCTCCCCTCTGCGTGGCTACACTCCCCTGACACCAGGGGCAGGAGGGGCTGAGCTGACAGCATGGACACTGACAGATTTTCATATTTCTTGGATGAAATTGAATTTAGGGGCTGCAGTGTCAAAAGATTGAACTTGATTTATAAACACCCCCAAGACTCAGGTCCAGGGGAGCAGTGAGGGAGGATTTGGGCTCACCCAGCAGAATTTGCTCCTTTGGGCACAGATGGGGCCTCCCCAAGGGGTTACTCAGACTCTGGAGGACTTAAGTAACAGCCAATTTAATCAAAGCCACAGCTGTGCCCCAGTTGCAGCTGCCTCGCTAGCATCTGCACCCCTGGCAGCTGAACAGACACATGGGGTGGGTGTGCTCAGGACCAGGCTGTGGAATTCCTGAGCAGCAAGTCCATAAGGAGAAACTCAGGAACCAGCCAAGGCCCCGAGCATCCCTAGTCATGGTGCTGGGAAGAGATGGCTGGAACTAGCCATGCTCAGGTACTGTCCCCAGGCAGCTTCTGTGACAGACCAGCTTAGCCAGGGTCCCTCTGCCCTCACCCCCTCACAAACACACAAGCTAAGGATGTCAGCATCCCCAGGTTGCTCTCCTCATTCCCATGCAGCACTAATAATAAATACAGAGTGCAGCTATTAATAACAGTGATGGCCAGTGCTGTCTGCGGTGACGACACTGAGCACAGGCTGGCAGAGCCCCACTCCCTGTGCCCAGCGGAGCCCCAGGAATGCAATAGCTTCCTGTGAAAGAGGTCCTGCTCATTCATCAGGCATCAAAGTGTGTGCAAGCCAAGAATGTATTTATTTTTCATCTAAATATAGTTGAAGTTCTATTAAAACCTGCCAGGAATGGCCAGAGTCCCACCCCACAGCTGGCACCAGGGAGGTGACACAGAGCTCTGGGTGCCAGTCCCTCGTTTCCACGTGTGCCTTCATCCCAGGATGCTCATGGTGGGGAGGGTTGATGGCACCGCTGCCTCCAGCTCCCCCCACTTGTGCCCAGGTAAGACATGGGTGGGCACAGCCTCTCCCCAAGCACAGAACAGGCAGCTCTGAGCGTTTTGCAGAAGCAGAGCATGAGGCCCGAGATGGCTCCTGCAGGGACAGCCCAGGGATATCTCAGGCAGAAGTCACCCAGCCCCAGGCAGGGTCGGGGAGCTGTTTGAGGGGTCACTGTTTGGCCTCTGGCAGCAGCAGTGGAGAGGATGAAGTTTA
This sequence comes from Orthonyx spaldingii, assembly GCA_013397795.1. Taxonomy (NCBI): domain Eukaryota; kingdom Metazoa; phylum Chordata; class Aves; order Passeriformes; family Orthonychidae; genus Orthonyx; species Orthonyx spaldingii. The sequence continues at coordinate 62,933 of VZTJ01001956.1, forward strand.
TCTCGTGCTTCAAGAATGACTCTGTGAGAGCGAATCGGGTTTGTATTTGTTTCGGAACAACCACTGGCAACTGCTGGGGCCAGAAGGAATCTGGCCTGATGACTATTTAGGCTATTTGGATAGCTTTGAAAGCTTATCCAAACTGTCTGGGCCCTCACTGTTGGTGGCTCAGGAGAAAAACTCCGTTTTTCCTGTCTGTCCTGGCGGTGTTGTGTGGTCACCCCGAATGGCAAAGGTACCCTCCAACAGCCTCAGGTCCAGCCCTGCACAGGGAAGGGGGCCCTGCCTGTGGGATGACTGTGGGCTGGATTTCACTGTTGGCCTGGTCACCGTGGGGCAGGATGGGGCCCTGGGCTCAGCCTGGCCACTTCTGCTGTCCCTGTGCCCACAGCATTCCAGGGGTGAACACCCCTCCCTCCCTTATGTCCTTTCTCCCCACCACCCCTCGCTGCCTGACCCATGGGAGCCCCTTTCAGCTCTCTATGCTCTGTTCCTCTTCTCAACAACTCACCCTCTGCAGGTGCACTGAGCCAGCCCTGGGGGTCAGGTGTCCCTGAGGGTTTAATGCAGGGGTTCAGGGAGGGGGGCAGGAGGGGCTGCCACTTTAACCCTTCAAACAAGACAAAAAGTTTGAAGGTTTAACCCCCAAACAAGACCAAGCCCCATGGGCCAGCTCCAGGCCCGTCTGTAAGCACACACTTTAAAGTTCACTTCTATCAATATGAATATATGGGAAGGAACGACTTTGCAGGGGAATCTTTTGCTGTTTAGGAAAACTTGCCCCCACCTCATTCATGGTCTGGAATCCCAAAGCTTGGAAGCCAAGGGTTTGGCAAAAAAATGAGAGAACCACCCCCCAGCTCTCTCCAAAAGATGCTGATTATTAATCAGAAGATCTTCAGTCAGTGACACAGGGAGGGGATGAACACCCACAGGTGAGGCAGCCGGGATTGGCAGGAGCTCCAGGCAGTGCCAGGACTGGGCAGGAAGAGGAGGTGTCAGCACTGCTCCCCACAGAGCTGGAGGATGCTCCTCAGGGCACAAACTGCACTCACTACTGGGAAGGGGACATTAGAGCCTGCAATTAGGTGGAAGCCAGAAATTTGCCAAAGAATTGGTTTTGACAGACCACATGGAAAATCAAACCATCTCACTAAGAGTTTATTTTGGTCTTTTGGGCTACTGGCATTTTTCCTGTGAAACCTTCTCTTTCCTGTGTGTGGAGACGGTATGTTCTAGCTGAGCTCTTGCATCTGCAATCACATTTGTAACAGCAGCAACAGAGATTGCAACACTCCAGTGAGGATCAGATGGAGTAGAATCCCAATGTTTATTCAAAATTAACTACTCTGATAAAAATAGTGGTAATAAATAATGTCTACCCGGGCTTTGAAAATGCAAAAGGAACAATAGTAACCCCAGTCACCTTCATCTTTCAGTACGTTTCTAAAAAAATAGTTTGCTGGTATTTCACTTGGTATTTGAGATTTCTTTGATAATTAGAATTTCTTTTAATTTGCTGAAGATCAAGTCTAAATAAAAAATTTAATCAGTGTTGGTTCTCAACATCTTATTGTGTTTACCCAAGCTCACTAATCACCCCCAAGAGCCAGCCCCGGGGTAGGGTGGGCAGCAGAACACCCCCTCTTACCTGCTGGAGGGTGCAGGAGAAGGTGGCAAGTGCTGCTTTGTGATGCCAGGAGATCTCTGGTTCCAAAAGTCAACAGTGGGGAACATCTGCAAGAAACAACCCCAACCACTCGGAGAGACCCTGTTCGTCTGGCACAAACACACTTATTACACCTGCTACCAGCACATTAAGTCAAGATCTGGGCAGTATGCAGAATAAATGCAAAGCTGCTAGTCCCAAAAGATGTCCATCCCTTTCCACACAACGCAGAAGTGCCCAAAGCAGGGTCCGTGCTGCAGGGAGATGTTGGTGCTGCCATGGTGCAGGACAGCTCAGTGTCATGGCTTACCCCCAGCCAGCAACTAAGAACCAGCTGTTGAGAAAACAATGCACTCAATCCCAATCCAAACCCCAAACACCTCTGAGGAAAACCAACCCTGCGCCAGCCAAAACCAGCACTCACAGGGAGAGGCTGCTGGTCCCAGCTGGGAGGTTGGATTATAAACTGGCTCTGATGACTCTGTGCCCCAACAGCGTCCACTGGCACCTTCCCCCAGCAGCTGCTTCTCCTGCTGCTAAATCTGAAAGGTTTTTTTCAAAACCTCTGAAACTGTCCCCAGGCTCTTTCACAACGCCTGAGTATGTTCAAATGCTCCCTTTATTTCCAAGGACAATAGCCAATCCTGCCTAATTTATGTGCACTCCCACATTAGCTTCTTAATAACCTTGTAACAGATGAGTCTTGCATAAATAGTCCCAAAATCAGATCTCCACGGGGATCACCATGATTCCAGAGCCTCCTGTTAACTCCTGGCAGTGGGAGAGGTGTTATGTTCCCTTTCCAAAGGTACAGGGAACCATTTTGCTGTTACCTGCAGGACTTGGCTGTGGCTGGTGGCCCATAGCGGCCCTAGGGGAGCTGAAGGTCTCGTCTGGCAGAGCTGTGCTGACCTGGGGCAGTGCCCCCCGGGGTTCCCGCACCCCCAGGGTCCCCACCAGTGTGGTGGGCATGGCTGGACCGTGTCCAGTTTCTCAGGATGAATGGATGAGATGTGTTTTGACAAACCAAGGCCTTCACACAGAGTAATTGAAGGCACTTTGTACAGAAATGGGAAGTGTTCGGGAGGCGCCCAGCAGGGCAGTAATGGCTTTTTGCTGCACCTCACAAGATTCTTCTACCCCGTCTGTGATCTCCAGCACTGCAGTTCCCAAATGGAAATGCCAGTGCAGCACCGCCAGCAGTAGCCAGCGGCCATCACTGAAGTCCTGGAAAAGGAGCCCAGGCACTGCCTCACATCAGCCCTGGCGTTCAGGGGCATTGGGGCTCAGAGCAGGCAGAGGCTCAGCTCCATCCCTGAACTTTTGTCTGCCCATAAACCATCCTCTGCCTCTGAACCCAACTCAGCTCCCACCACAAGAGTGCCCCCACTAAGGACTAAAACTGCCCCTCCACACCCTTTTTGGGGGGCAAATTACTGACCCAAGGCAGTAAATCCCCTCCCAGCTTCCCCCCGAGAGCCCAGCTGAACTCCTGAGCCTTCCAATAAAATCAGGAATAAAAATCACTGAGCTGGACTCCTACCGGTGCTGCCAAGCAGGTACCCCAGCTGTTGGAAGTGCTGGAGCTGCTTCTCCCTGTGTCAGGTCACAGATGCCTCGCTGCCCCAGCCAGCACAGGTGTCGCAGCTTTGGATGCAGAAACACAATGTTTTAAGTGGGATCCTAAGCACTGCTCATTCGCAGAGCTCTGTAGATCCACGGTGATCCCGTCACTCTGTGTGTGCAGCTCGGCTAGGGCGGCAGCTCCAGGAGCCGGCGATAGCACATTCACCATTAATCTGTCATGCTCCTGCCGCGAGGGATGACACGTGTTTCCTGGGAAAAACAAATGGCTAATGCCAGCCTCAAATCTATTTGTAAAGGCAGAATTAGTCAAAGAATGTATGCGTGCATCTAATTGAGGACAATCTCAATTTCCCTCACACTGCAGGAAGGCGAGTGCCGCCCTGCAGAGGCTCTGCCTGCGCTCTGACAGATGCAGGAGCATCCCGACGGCAGCGGTGCAGCGCGGATTAGCAGCAGTTAACAACTGATTCATTGAGGCTCTTCAAGCCATCATTAGCCCCAGTGGATTCATGCTTTAGAGTGACTGCCACGGTTACGCGATACCATCTCTGTTATTCCAAACTTAATGGAGCCGCATAAACAAAGCGGCTTTAGAACAGTCCCTTCTTTTTTCTCCTCCCTCAAAGATCATTGTTGGGATAAAACAGAGGGTGGTAATAATTCTCCAGGCTGCGCTGGCCGTGAAACCTCCGAGCGCAGCCGGGCACTGCGGAGCCGGCCCAAGGAGCAGCTCCGGGGGCTGATGCTGCCCTCCCGACGGGTCCGGCCAGCCCGGCCTGAGCACCCCCTGCCCGAGCAGCTCCGTCCAGCCCATCTCAGCACCCCCCGCCCGAGCAGCTCCGTCCAGCCCATCTCAGCATCCCCTGCCCGGGCAGCACCGTCCAGCCCATCTCAGTACCCCCTGCCCGGGCAGCTCTGTCCCGCCCGTCCCGCCACGCCCTCCCCGCGGGGCTCCGGAGCAGCTGCTGCACTGCATGCCCGAGATCTCGCCTCATTTCCGCCGTGCAGAGGAAAATTCTCCTGTTCCTCTCACCACCATAACCCGTGCGCTGGTGACACCAGACGCGGTAAGACGTTTTTGCTCCCTGGGCAGGATTTTGACATTCCCTGTTCACCAGGAGCATTGCCGGGAAGCGAAGGGAGCACGAGCGGATTTGAGATGCAGGGTAGGGGGGAAGCAGCCGGGAGCTGCGCGCAGCTGCCCAACCCTCACAACAAGGGCAGGTGAAGCCCAGACTCAGCCTCAGAGGAGCACACGGACTGCCCAGCTCCTTCCGACCTGCCCCGCGGCGCTTCCCGCACCGGGACCGGCCGGGACTGTGGCACAGATGCGACACTCCCGACAGCAGGAGGTTATTCCTGCACGGCGCTGCCCGGGGATTTGAGACATCTTGCATTATGCACACACACACTTCCTGCATCTAAATTCAGTGATAAAATCCTGCTCCTAACGGGACACAATCCAAAGCCATAAATTTGTACCGCACAACCATTAAAGGAGTCATAAATAATAATTATTTCACAAAGGCAAATGTCTCCGTAGGGCTGGCAAAAGAACGTAATTTTTTTGTTTATTCATTATTTCACTTAAAAAGTAAAATAAATTGACCAGCAACTGAGCTTGTCAAAAGCTAAATGGGAACTGTCACACAAACAAATGTTCTGCTAATGTCGGGAAAGGAATTTCCTTTAAAAGAGGAAAGATTATCCAGCGCTGCTTCTGGATAAGGCTGTGGCAAGGGTTGTCCTCAAATTGACAGAGGAAAAAAGCAACAGGAAGAAGAGATCTCTGACTATTTTACCTGGCATGTAATGAGGAAAAAACCAGAAAGCGAGAACTGCAGTGAGGTGCCCGTCAGCCTGGGGGGTTGGTGTCAGGGCTCACCCCTGGCCCGGGTGTGCTGAGCTGCCTGAGAGGGATGTGCCTGACACACGGGCTCCAGAGCCGCTCACCTGTGCCACACCAAGGCGTCCTGGCTCACTCACCTGCCCCAGAGGGAGTGGCAGGAACTTTGCTCGTCTGGGAAGGGAAAACCGAGGGGTGGAAGCCAGGTTAAATCCCAGGCAGATGCTGCTCACAGCTGCAGGAAGGCTCGGCTGCAGCAGCTCGAGCCATTCCCAGGTGAGCAGTGGGCTGAACTCCAAACACCCCCACACCCCAGCCAGAAACTGCTGCCCGTCCAGTTCGTCCCAGTGGCGTTCCAGCAGAGCACTGGGACAGCCCCAGCTGAGTGGGGCCGGCGCCCAGGCCTGTGCCCGCAGCAGGGACCCCTCCTTTGCTCGGGGCTCCCCCCCGGTGTCCGAGGGCTCGGTGAATTTCCGGGCAGGGACAGGAACAGCCAGAAGTCAAAGCTAATCTCTTTCCGAACATCTGGTGCAGGAGCAGCAGCCCGGGAGCACAGGGAGCTGTGAGCTGGGCAGACACGTGCGGCACCCCGAGGGAGGGTTCGTAGGGCTGGCATGTGCTTCGTGGGACTGTCCCTTCTCACCTGGCACCTCCCGGGCTCGGAGCTGCTGCCACTGCCAGAGTGAAGCCACAGGAGAGGGACCTGTTCGAGCAGTCAGTGCCCTGCACTTACCTCTGTCCCAGGCAGTCCCTCGTGGTCATCCAGCCACCCCACGGGCACAGGAGGCATCAGGGGACACCCCGGCTTCGGGGCCAGGTCACCCCTATTCCAGCAAAACACCAGTGGCCAAGGAAGCCCCGCGGCAGGACCGTGCATGCAGAGATCAAAGGGATGCCTCAGGCCACGATCCAGGCAGAGGGTTGGATCTGCTGTCCCTTCCCAGTCCCGCTTTCCCAGAGCCCGGTCCCTGTGCTGGCGTGGAGCAACACTGACCCCCGGTGTAGGCGGCAAAGCCCTGCAGGAACCCCACTGCCCCATGGCCCGGCAGAGCCCCGCACCGGCCAGCACTGGGGTCAGCAGCGGACCGGAGACATCAGCCGTCATCCTGCGGCAGCTGCACAGGGAGCAGCGCTGGCGGACAGACAGACAGACGTGGAGCCCGAGCCCAGGCTGGAGAAAGGCTCCAGGAGCTTTCCAAAGCCCCAGACAGTTTGTCTGGAAGCAGATGAGAAACTGTAGCTGCAGAGCTCAGAACTGCACACACCTGTAAGGCAGTGAGGTGAGGGGCAGGGCCCTGACTCTGTTGGTCTTTCCTTTAGAGTTTCCAACTTATTTTCATGCTGCTCATGGGACACGGGCTGTTTGTTTTCTCGGGTATCACTCTGAAAATAACCACTGGGAGCAATCAGTCCTCCTGATGTCCAAACACCTTGATGTTATTCAAACTATGAAAGTGACCTTCATATTGCAGCAGATTAAAAAAAATCCATCTAGGCAAGAAAAGAGCACACAGAGGGGCCAGAAAATGCCAGCCTGGCCACAGCACCCGGTCTGACGGCACAGGGAGAGACTCAGGATGTCATCCACCTACTGATTTATTGGATTTTTCTTCTGAGAGCAAGGGCAGGAAAATTAATTGCTCCATTATTTCTTCCTATGAAAATAAAACCCCACATGCTTCATCGGAAATGTCACATCCCTCGTGCAGGAGAGGCTGTTCTTGAGCTGTAGAAGCACAGATTCCCAAGGGATGGTGAGCAAGAAGCTCTGCAGGAACTTCCTAGTGAAAAGTAAATCAGTAAGTTGGATTAAGCATCTCAGTCATGTCCAGACCAAACAGGAACATCATCCTCAGGTGGTGGGGAGATTGTCTCAGGCCATTTGAGAAATAGTTCACAGGCAAAGGGAACCTGGTTTGAGTTTGAAAGGGTTAAGTCCCACATCCGCTGGGATCACCTGGCTTTGCAATGTGTAACACCTTCAGGTCACGGACCTGGCACAGCCCTGTGCCAACCCTTTCCTCCCTTCCACAAACACCGATTACACTAGTACATGCACTGATACCTGGTGAGAGAGAGTTTGGTTCTGGAAACTTTCTGGGAAAAGTTGTTTTTAACATATTACTTGAAAACACAATTTATGAATAGCTCAGTCAAGAAGTACAAGCACACAAAAATAGTAGAGAGTCGTCAGCGTTGCATCTGTATGGCAGCACCAGGGGCTGGCTGCTGCCGCTCCTGTTTTGATGGAGACACTTTTGGAAAGTGATTCTTTTCTAACTTTGTGCTGTGAAATGTGTGAGCAGTTAAAAACTGTGACACTAAAGAGCTCAAAACCGCGAGTGCTTAGGAGTGTTCACACCCTCCAGTGCATGTGAACAGCGTGATAGGAAGGAAAACAAAGCTGTGTAAAAGGGCCTGTTGGATCCTGATAACTGTTCCCGAATTTTTCCCTTTCACTGGTAAAAGCCGCCAAAACCCCTCAAACCAACAGCAAAGGAAAATCTTGATTCTGTGCAATAGGATAATTGGTTATAGTTAACAGAACTGTCCAGTGGGATTTGGGAATCAGCACGGGTGGTCAGAGTGCTGTGGCTGTCTGTGAACAAAGCAAGGGCTGCTCTGCTCCAGAACCAAGTGCCTGCCCCATCGTAACCAACACGGACAATTTCTCATTTATCATTGCCCCAGGGGTCCGGTCCTGCTGGCATTGCTGCCAGGGGCTGGCTTTGGGCGAGCTCGGACAGCTCTCCCGCAGGTCACCCTGGGACAGGATGAACCTGCCCCTTGTGACACCTGACACCTGAAATCCATTATGTTTTGGAATAAAAACAAAGGATTTGTGATATAATAGCTAAAATAAGACTGGGCTCTCCAGGTTCACGTTGTTCAAAATGTGCTGGCCAGATGAGTAGCCCAGTGTTGCTGACCCCACGGACATCAGTGCAGGCAGCTCTGCCAGGAGGAACCACACACCCCCAGCAAGACAAGGTGCTGTCACCCTCTGCCTGGCCCCTTTGCCCCTGAGATGAACCCTTCTCCAGATGTCACCTCCCCACTGGTGCTGACACCCACCCCCGCAAACAGCTGAAAAACACCGTCTCATCCAAACACAGCACTACAAAAACACCTGATGTGACCTTTCTGGATACTTCAAAACCCAATGCTGAGCTGAGTACAGATGGACAGTTCACTGAAATAATATTTACAGATACAGGAGAAGCACTTTCAGCATGAAATGGGCTCATATTAGCCCTTATCAACACCTCAGCACCCCCTCACATGACAGACCTTCAGGCACGTCCTGACGCTCTCTTCTTCAGCCGTCAGCACTAAAATCTGCCTGGTGACGTGGTTGTTTTATCTTTCCATCTCGGTGCGTCCCATCTAGAGGGACACCGCCCGGCCACCAGCCTGTCCAAGGCCCCAGGGGAGCCTGACTGCACTCCTGACTTCTCCAAGGTGCCTTCACCACGCAATCACAGACTGGGAAGAATTTCGCTCTAATACCTAACCTAAATCTCCCCTCTTTCAGTTTGAACCCATTGATCCTTGTCCTATCACTACAATTCCTGATGACTTATTCCAGGAGTACAAATAGTTGGGGTTTGTTCCTTTGGGTGGGTACAAATAATTTTTAATGGCACTTGCCCATATAAAAAGCACACTCCAGACTGTTTCAAGCAATAAAAGCAGCTCTTTGCCAAAAGCAAGTGCTAATCCTTTATCTGGAGCCATTAAAATACAATTATTAGTCCAAGCAGAATAGCAGTGCTTCAAGTCAGAGCCAGAGTTATCTTTTCTTATCATTAAGCCATGAAGGAAAGAAGCAATAAACATAAGAGTGCACCAATAACAGCTCGTTTTAATGAGTAAAAATAACTCTGGCAGAACAGGCACATGTAGCAGAAACTTTCCCCAGAAATACAGAACTGCAAATAACAATCCAGTGAATTTAAAACAAATATGTGCTCTGGCATTTTCAGCTGGAATATCAGGATATTGCCAGGCTCTGGTCCCACAAGAGAGTCAGGTGTTGGTGTGAAAAAGATTCAGCAGGAGAAGCCCCAGGAAACCCTCCCAAAGCACAGTGACAAACTGCCCCTGGTGTGCAAGAAGCACCACGAGCGACACCTGACAGGGCAAGTGAGAGATGAGGGGATCCTGCCAGTGCTGCTGCAGCCCTGGGGAGCCCACGCGAGGGATGCTGTGCCCTGGACAGGTCCCTTACACAGCCAGGGGCACTTTTCCCAAAGGATAAATTCCTGCATGTTTCAGTCTCTGCTGATGAATCTCATGTTCTCCATCGCTGGTCAGGGTCAGAGCTGCCACGGCCCTGGGTGAGTGCCTGGGGCTGGACACCCCCTGTCAACACTGGGAGTTGTGTTGGCGCCTACGATTTCAGATCTGTAAATGTCTTTACATCCTGCTGCAGGGAGAGGGGACAAAAGGGAACGTTTACAAACAGTGTCTCCAGGATATTGGGGCTCTAAATGGACCATCCCCCCCAGAGTCAGGTGTATGCTCTCCTCTGCTTCAATACAAACACCGGCAGAAGGGACAACAGACTGGAATTATGGCAGTTCAGGGAACTGCTTTCTCCCCTTTTACTGCCTGCACACACACACTCAACCCTCCCTCTGTCTCCAGGGACAGGTGCAGCACATTCCCTGAGCCCACTGTCAGCTTTCCATCCTTCCATCCCCTCCTGCTGAGCCCAAAGCTCCTGGCCGGCTGCTTCCCATAGCCCAGGCAGGCAGGAGGCTCCGCTGGCTGCTCTTGAAGAACCACCCCTGCCACTACAGCAAAGTTTGGCTGATTCCGTTAGGAGGCAAATCCACCAGATCCAACTTTCCCCGAGGAAAACAGGAGCCAGGCAAAGGCGGAGGCTGCTCTCGGAGTCGAGGTGGTGGAGGAGGAGGAGGAGGAGGATTCTCCAGCTCTCACTAGATGGGGCTGTGAGACAGCAGAACAGCACCGACAGCATCTCCCTCCACTGCCTATTTTGGCAGCATCAAGATCCCACATGTCCAACTCCTACTCTTCCATACTCTACTGATCCAGACTAAAATTCTAGTTAAATAATTCCAGTTTGATAAAATATTCAAAGCTGGCATATTGATTGCAACATCCATTTTTTACTCAAAGCTCCTAGGAGCAGATCTGTTCTCCAGTCACCTCTATGAAATGTTCCTTTCACCTACTTTAAAGGTTCTATGCAAAAGGTTTTTTAAAATGAAGACAATTTCACAGAGGTCTACACAGGGGAAAGTATAAACTCCCAGCCCTTACTCTGCACATGTCCAAAGAGACTTTTAGACTCCTGCTCCGGCCACCACTGCATTTAAACTGTCTAAAATAAAGCCAGAAGTGCTTACGTTTGTCTTTCCTCCTCCTCTGTATTCTACACTAAGTAGAAAATGCCCAGCCATTTGTTTAGGGAGGGATATAACACTGCAGGCAGCATCAGTCCTTCGGGATGTTAAGTTCATTAAGGACATTTTAAAGGAAGAGGAGCTGTGTCCAGGTAACAGCCACAAGGAAGGTGAAACTGCTCCAGACCCTGGGGATTGGTGGTGCCACAGTCTAGCTCCCAGAGGTGCCAACTATCACCCCTTCTCCCCCCTCTGGTCAGGATTTGAGGGCTCAGAGCTCTGGAAATCACACCAGCAATGCAGATTGACAAAAAAAGTGGCATTTGGCCCCAAGGCCCTCCAATATTTGCTTTTTACTATAAAAGGAGCCTTGGCCTGCTGATGGACAAAGACTCGATATGGTTCCACAGCAACTGGGAAAGCTGAGGGTTGTGTTTTCAAACACCCTGTTCTGCTTTTGACAGCTCAAATTCCTTTTAAGTCTCACCTCAGGTCCCTCAAACTGTCCCATCTCCAGACCTGAGCGATGTTATTTTGAGCACTGAGCACGGTCCCAGTGCCAGGCACTGCTCGTCTCAGAACAGCTGCATCCCAGGAGCACCTGGAAAAGCCCGGCAGAAACTCCAGCTCTCTGGTCTCCTGCACATCCCAAAACATTCTTCCTAAATTAATAAAGCCATTTTGTGGCAACCCAGGCTTGGAGTGGAAACCTGAGGTGGGTCCAGTCGAGCTGTGGATGCCCCATCCCTGGAAGTGCTCAGGACTGGGTGGGATTTTGAGCAATGCGTGCTGATGGAAGCTGTCCCTGCCCATGGCAGGGGGCTGGAACTGGAGGATCCTTAAGGTCTCTTCCAAACCGAAGCATTCTGTGATTTCCATCACCATTCTCATGCTGTAAGCACACCACCAACCCCAGAGGCCCAGGTGAGTGCATTTCCCCTCCTGCTCTCCCGGATTTTCTGAGATAGATTCTTTGCCATAAGTTTCTGCAGACAAAACCCAGTAGAGCAAACCAGGACCAATTGCAGCAGCTCCCAGCTCCACCTCCAGCAGGCGTTGGGCTCAAAGCCTCAGAGGGTCACTGTTATTTTCATTTTACAGCCATTTAACAGACAGCAAACAATGACAATACAGTCTCCAAAGCAATGGCAGTACAAGGCCAAACCCAAAGCAGCATAGAACAACCTGGGAGCTCTGCCTTGGCTCCAATTGATGGAACTGGAGGCTGGAACCGAACTGCAAAACATGTAAGGTTGATTCCCAAAGCAGAGACCTGAAAGTGCCCAGAGCTCCAGGGTTGTTTGAGACCATCCCCAGCAGCAGGGTGGTCACAAATGGCCTTATTTTAGTCAAAGAGATGGGATGGCAGGGTGGAAACACATACAGTAGAAACCCAGGGAGCAAAGGACTCTCAGCAGACACCTGAGCCTGGGGCAGAGCCCCCCTCAAGCTGCACGAGCTACAGCAAACCTGGAACTCCAAAAAGATACACAAACAAAGCCATCCCTTCTCCCTGCATCCATCCTCAAAGCATTCACACAGTATCACTGGGAAAAATTGAGTGGAAAATGTCAGTCTGGGGTTTTTGATTGCTCAGGTTTGGTGGGGGGAGGGCATTTGCAGCCAAGAACGTGGCAAACCAGGCACGAGCACATGAAATATTCACGTGTATTTATATTTCTCTGGGAAAAGAATGTTGGAAAATGTTGCCCTTCTGCTTATAACCACCATGTCCTGAGGACAAATAATTTTGGCTTTTTCCAGAAAAGGGCTCCAAATTAACAATCACAGCAGGGCTTCAGGCTACTCCTCATCACTAGGGACAGGGTTGGTTGAACTTACCCTTCAGTCCTGCTGGCACTTCCTCAGGAGGGTCAGGTCAGTGGGGATGTGATCCTGCACATCCCTGTCCCCTCAGCCTCCACCTCCACTGCCGAGCTGAACTGCTGAACCCCAGCTCATGGAGTTGGCTTTTGCCAGAGCAGGGACACATCAGCATCTCCCCTAGGACAGATAAGCCCAGGGACAGGACCCCAGTTCAGAGCCTACAGGCTCTCCCCATGCTCCGCCTCTGCACTCCGGGGGCTCCAGCGCTCTTTCCTTTTTTTCAGGGATGTGCAGTGTCCTCTCTCCATATCTAAGCAGTAGGGCTTAAATGATGGAAGATGTCAGTCTTCAAAGTGATGAGGCTTTCTTGCCAAATGCTTTTTCTTATTATAAAAACAAGGGGAAAAAATAAGATTTGTTCAATTGCATGGCTCTTGCAGTGCCTATTTTTCTGGACTCTGGCACTGCTTGCCCTGAAGGCTGAGCAGGTTCTTAATGAAATACCAACGAGTCTTGGGGCATGACTTTAGAGAGCACCAGAAATAGTGTGTGGAAGGAGAAAAGCAGCATTGTTTTTCTTCCACATATGGAATCCAGTTCCAATAGGGGATTTACACACATAAACATAATCCCTTTTGATTCTGACATAGCTGGGATCTCTTCTATTTTTTCCTCCCATCTATTATATCATTAACAATTAATTTTCTTATTCCTTTCTTGGCCATCTTTTTCCTTGACTTTGGTGTGGCTCAACCACATATCTCCACCAGCACCCACAGCCATTCGTTCCTCTCTCGGTGCAGACACAGGGCCAGCAGGGCTCTGCTGACACTCTGGGCTTCCAACCCTGAACAAGGTGGACACATCTCCCTGTCCCTGCAGCCCAGCCACATCCAGGTGTCACCTCTCGTCTTGGACATCCTGACAAAGCCACAGCTCTCCTGCTGTGGGACACACACTCCAGTCCCGCTTACACCCACCCCAAACAGGGCGCTGAAGGCACTTACAGCACCCTTTGCCTTCCCTGCCGCCTTCCCTGGCACATTGAGGGGGGTCGGCCCTGTCGTGGCTCAGGCAGGGGCTTGGTGGCAATTTCCAGCTGTCCCAGTCCCCGGCAGAACCACATCCCCACACTGGGCAGCTGCAGTGCCACCTCCACTCATATAGGGCTCCAACACTTGTGTTCATCCCATGGTGTCCTTCAGACCTGAGATCAGTCTGCAAAGCCCCTCTGCAGTGCCTGGAAGGCTGTGTAGGTCCAGGTCTGGACTGGATAGCCCAGAAACCTCCTGTCCATCAATCCATGTCCACGGGATGAGGCTCACCTTCATCACGAGGTGCACCAAGGGCTGTATCACTGCAACCACACAGACTGGCTCAACAGTGCTGAAGGCAGTGGCAGAGGTCTTTCAAAAAATTTTAATTTGTGCACCAAGACTGTCCAGCCACGTCTGAGCAGCTGCCACACTGTGGCTGGAACAAGGGCCCACTGTCACAGCCACTCCTGATTTATATGGCACAGTCGGGGGAAGTTATGAATATTAATTCCTTTAGTTCTATCATAAATACCCCAGTCAGCAACACCCATAAAAATACAAACAGTTCAGTGTTAACTCCTGGAAAGCCCCAGCACAGACCTGGAATAGGCTCACAGATCCCAGCACAGCCAAGCCCCATGGGGGTCACTGAGTAGCTTTACCCACTGCAGAAGGACCAGCACCTCACAGGGTTTGGCTCTTGTGTACTCAAAGGTGAACCAAAACCTGTTGGTTTTTCCAGCCCTCAGCACTTGTCTTCTTCTCCTAGAACACAGCTTGCCATACAGAGCAGTTATATCCATCCCAGAGACCCCAGGAAGCTCTGAGCCAAAATTACATCTCAGGCACAGATGTAATTCACAGAAGGAGGAGCAATGTCAGGCCTGGGCACAGACACTCCATGCCCTGACCCCAGAGAGGCACCAACACAAGGAGAGCACTCCCAGGAGAGCTGTGCCCAGACAGGCATCTCACCTGAAAGCAATGGGACAAGGGGGAAGCACAGTGGGAACGGGATTGTCATCGTCACCGCACCCGGGCAAGCTCCACCTGCAGTCTCCTGCGCCTGACACCCACTGCAGGTGTTCATTGTATGAACGTGGACAGGCCCAGCTGAGAGCCCCAAAGCTTGTCTGCAAGATAAAGGCAATGTAACAAAATAAAGAGGATTTATTCTATTTCTCCCTTTTATCCTGAGCAGAGCAATCAATAATTTTATGCACTAAATAAATGTTTATTTTAAATGGAATTTCCCTTCTCCATCTAATGAGCCAATATGCACCTTCCACTACCCAGATCCTCTTGGACACTGCTGAAATCACCTGGTTTTTACAACATTACAAATGGGTTTGTGTGCCCTGTTTGCATTAAAACACCACAAATAAGGTACTGGGCACTGGCTATGCTCCAATGGACATGAAAGTATCTGCATTCCTACAGAGTTACAGTGCTTCCTCCACAGATTGGATTTATATCCACATCCAAACCAAATAAATAATGAACCACAGCCCCTAAACCAGCTCACTTATCACACCAAGTGTGAATAATGAAATGTCATAATATTTGCCCAAGACACGTGGTTTGTTTTGCTTTCAATAAATAAGGCCTGGAAGGGGAAAAAAATTAAAAGTAGAGGTAACGCTTCCTCTTGGTGTTAGTCATTGTTGGGAGTGCGAATGGCCTCTGGACTGGTGGAGCCAAGGCAGAAAGGGGAAAGAACCCAGCTCAACCCATCAGACAGCACCCTCTGCTCAGCATCCCTGGCTGGGGCAGCTCTCCAGGGCGTGCTGCAAACCCAAGACAAAGCTTGGCCAGGGCAGCCATGCACAGCCCCCATGCTCAGGGCAACTGCCGGGGCACAGCTCACACCAGCAGCACCAGGGGTCACAGCTCTGGGACAGCCCGGGAATGACCTGCACGGACATGCACTGGAGCCCAAGTCCTGAAGCAGCATCCCACTGCCTCTGACAGTCCAGGGGAAGAGGAAACTGCCAGTGGGTTTGGGGCAGCCTGCTGGGGCTTATATTCATTACCAGAGCCATTTTTTCAGTTGCACATCATCACATACACTGCTACACGAAACTTTCCTCTGATGGAGAGGGAGACAGGAAGCTTTTTTCATGTTACTATATTTGCCAGTCTCCAGCAGCTGTCAGCATGCTAAGCTGGGATATTAGGTGCTCACAAACTTGTCAGCTTTTGCTTCTGGCTTAAAGTAACCCCCCTGTCACATTAGGGCTAATGCTGCCGTTAACCCCCGAGCCCAGCCAGCCTACCCACCAGGGCCACAGAAACACAGCCTGGCTGTCGCTGTTGAGCCGATGTCGAAACAAGAAGAGATCGAGATCAAATGGCAAAAGAGGTCAATTTATTTATTAAATTCAGCTTTTATATACAAAATGGACTCTCAGTTGATTGGCCAATAGCTGTAAGCCTCCTGCAGCTAATTGGCCACCTGGATCCATGAGAGCTCGAACACCTTTATCTTTGTTTACATAAACAGATGGATTTTTTTTCTCACGAGAAAGAAGTTTCTGGGCTGTCATACCTGGCCACCTGCCTTAGCTCCACATTGGCTATTTTGGAAAGGGAAGGTGGTCAGCAGCCACACTGGAGCCTGAGTCCAGCCCAGTATTCAGCTTTCAGACAGACACTGCCAGAGACAAGAGAACAACAATAGGTCAGAACAAGAGCAGGGTGGGGAAGAGCAGCTGAAACCTCCACATGTAAAGCTCCCAGTGCTAGAAATAGGATCTGTGTTCTGTGCTGGGTTGTTATGAGACTCATCCTGCTCCAAGGCTTGAAAGGATTTTATTTGCAGACATTAGGAGCCTCCTGGCTGTGCCACAGCCAAGGAATGTCAAACCCCTCTGCAGGGTTCGGCCACAGCAGCGTGCACAGAGCAGCTCCTTTCCTTCCCCCTGAGCATTCCAGGCACTGCTCTGCCTCACACACACCTCATCCAGGGCCAGGGCACACAAACCCAGCTCTGCCTTCACAGGGGGGCTGGACACTGCCACGGGGGATCTGGTCCTGAGGAGGAGCTTTGGACCTGGGCTTAGCCCAGGCCAGAAGAGCAGCCAACCCCACTCCGAGGGTGCTTGTCACACAGCACACACAAACACACTCTCTTACCTTAAAACTATCTTACAAAGTCCCTCTTTGGGCTCATTTTCTTGCCAGTGAGATGGTTTTAACCACCTGGTTTCCCACTGCATTCACTGTAGCTGGATAAGAACCCTTCCCTGAGCCATGACTGGCTTCCTGCCTGCTGGCAGTGTCCCCCTGGTGCCTGGCTGCTCATCCTCCATGCTGAAAGGGAAAGCATTGTTCTACTGCTACCTGCTCTGGACTCAAGACAAAACAAACACCACCAGGATAAATGACAGCCAAAGGCAGGTTGGGACCCCTGTTCTAACCAGCAGCACAACTGGTTAACTCTGATTATCTCAGAATACCCCGTTGGTTATGTCACAAGTGATAAATCAAGGCAAGACTGTCTCTTGATAAGGAAAAGCCAAGTGAGGCTATTTTAAAATGAAAACCCAAAGGAATTCAGAGTGCCGGTGTGAGAGATAAGAGCTGAGATTAGGAGGTATCATAAACACAGCTGAAAGAGACCACTCCAGAACTGTCCTGTGCCTTCAGCAGAGGAGCAGCAATATCCCATGGGTTACCCAAAGCTATTTTTAATCAGAGCAGCCTTAGCACTATCCAGGGCAGCGCTGTGCAGCATCTCGTGAGGCTGGGGCTGGTGAGACCCCTCTGCTGGAGACACCCCCAGCCAGAGGGGTGGCTGTTCCTCCAGCCCCTTCATCCCCCATATCCAACATGGGACAGTCACTTGTTCAACATTTGAAACCCAGCTTTGCCCACAGCCATAAGAACCTGCTTGAAAGGGAAGGGACTCAACCAGTGCCTGATGAACTGTATAACAGGAGGAGCAGTTGTGGTCGGTTCCTGTGACACCCAAAGCACTGGTGTCGTTAAACAGCACTTGGGTGGCTTAATGGGGTTCCATCTCTTCTCAACTCACCCTGAGGGACCAACAGTCCTGACCCAAGGGTGCTGATGGCAGCTGATGCACCTCTGGCATCCCTGTGACTCAGAAGAAAGACATCCAGAGCAAAAAGAAGCTCATAGCTCAAATTATGACAAAAGGAAGAACTGTTGATCTAGACCATGGGATGAAAAGCAACCTCATGTGGTGTCACAGTTGAGCTCTCCCAGCCTGATCTACACTGAGGGGCTCCATGACAAATAAAGAGCTTATAAAAAAGAAGGAAACTTGTAAAGAAGAACAAATACAGAAGGATTTCCACAAGGACAGCCCAGACTCTCCCCCACGTGACCCCACACTTGCTCCCTTGAACTCGTGACTGCAGAGAGGCAGAACCCATCAGCCCCCAGCCCAACAGAGCACCCACAGCGTTCCCCAGGATCCCCAGCTCCTCTCCCAACACTTACAGCAGAGACCAGGATGCAGAGAGATTGGTCGTCGTGCATCACAGGGGCATGAATCTGATATTCATAGACTTTCTCTGTCTTTTAAAGGGCAAGACTCCTTGTATAGAAACAAACTAAAACAACGACCTGAATGATAAATTACTGTTCTTCTGTACTTCCTCTGCGAAATTTAATTTTACTTGATATTAAACATGACAGAGCTTCTCCTCAAACTCATATTTGCCAGCCATGATTTCCACGGCCTCTGCATGGGAAATGCCAAAACATCCCTGCCCTTGGCATCCTCTGTGCCATTAGTCCTGGAGGACTGAAAGACTACCTAAACACAAGAGCCAGGACACCAATGCCCAAGGCAAGACTTCCACCCAAGGGCTCTGGCACAAACAGCTCCAGCAAGACTGGATTCCTCTGTATAGCAAGGAGAACCAGGCCGGAAAAGGGCAAGGTGCTGGTTGGGATCAAGGGGAGTCCTGGCCTGCAATTCCTGTGAGAGAGGTGGGAGAACAGAAACAGAGAAGGGAAATTTGAAGTAGCTGGAGAAGATCCATCCCACTCACTTGGAATCACACAATTCCCTCAGGTATTCTCAAGTGTACCAGCAAAATTGTATTAAACACCCTCACCTGGGGCTTTTCCTCCTCCCGTGCATTCAATCCAACTTGTTTGCTGCAATAATAAATTATTTCTGAGCACAAAACTGGAGGAGCTGCACAGCACAAACCTCCCATGACACGATGTCAGCACTCACATTCATCCCAGGGCTCTCTGAAGCCAGCACGGGAGATGAGCAGTTGGTTGCAGATCCATTCGCCAGGTTTGCAGATTTGTACCCAAAACAACAGAAATTCCTCCCCAGCACTACCAAGCCCACACATGGGTTCTCCTGGCACTGAAGTCAGTCTGCAGCTCTTGACTCCACAGTGAGGTGCCCAAGACACCCCAGGCAGGACCAGACCACACTGCTGCAGCCACCCACTGCAGGGAGAGGCAACAGATCATGAAAATCAAGTTTCAGCCTGCAACAGGTAATCAGAGGAGCTGAAAGATGCTCCTGTAAAGGAGACAGGGAGGCAGATTTGTGTTGTTTTAGGATAAAAGATGAAAGGAGAGCTCAGCTCCCAGCACTGAAGGCAGAGCTGCTCCCTCACCCTCCCTCCCACCCAGCAGCACACAGCTGTCACCAGGAACACTCATTTGCTGCCCTTTGGACACTGAGTGAAGGATTAAATCCCCCGAGGTCAGGATTTATGCACAGAGCCATTCCTCCTGCTTTGGCCTGACAGCTAATTAACCAGCATCACTTCACCTGGCTCTCCTGTCTTCCCCACAGCACACGACATCCTCTCCCAGAACTCCACAGAAACTCCACAGCTCCCAATTTCTCCTTTACTATTCCTTCACTGCAGTTTTGGTCTGTTCATTTTCACAGGAGTTTTGACCTCTGTGAGCTTTATTTCTGCTTTGTTTTCTCTGCTCAAGAGAAACAAATATATTTCGCTAGCTGAGTCCAAGCAGCAGGCTGTTTATCTGACATCTAGAAGGCTTCCAGGTCCACAGTCCCAGTCCTACAACCTGCTCAGGCCTTGACAATCTGTTCCCAAAAGCAATGCTCCCCCTGAAAGCACATACAAGGCTGGTTAGGACAGGGGCAATGGTGACTGCCTGTTTCTGCAGAGGGAAATGTGTCACCAGGTGTCTTAACAAATGTTCTCACAATGAAAGATTTGGATTACAGTGAATAAAAACCTCCATGGCATCCATCCGTGTTTTTGGGTACATCTGTCCAGCAGAGCACACAGGGGGCCCGGAGCAGCACTGAGCAAGTGTCTCCTGCCCACCCCTGCTCCTGCCTCTGCTGTGTATGTGACTCTCCACTTTTACACAGTGTCCCATTCACAGCCTTGAAGTACTCAGAAATACATTTATTTATAGCATCTACAGCACAACAGAACATTCCCCTCCCTGTCCTGGCTGCTGCAGACATTCAGCACCTGCACGTTGCGCTGCGTGGGCACACATTCTGCTGCTCCCACGCCCGGACACCGGAGCTCCTGCCCGGCGGGGACAGCGCGGAGCAGCCCAAAGCCGGGCGGTGACTCACGGCAGCAGCAGCGCCGCGCGGAGGAGGGGCAGCGGTCAGTGCCGCACACCGCACCCCCGTCCCCCCGCCGCCCCGGGCTGGGGGCAGCGGCCGAGCCCCCGCCATGGGGAGGGCAGGACACCAAGCGCCCACTCCCCAGGCAAAGCCTTCCAGGTGGGACGGGTGGAGGAAAATCGGTGGAGCGAAAGCCTGAGGTCGCAGTCCCCGCCGGGCAGGGACAGCCCTGTGCAGCAGCTGTGCCTCCTAAATTCGGGGCTGGCGCCCAGCCAGGCCAGCCCCGCTCTGCCCGCTGCAGCAGGTCCGTGCTCACATCACAGCCTGCGCCTCGGCCCCCACGCAGGGAAACAGCTGATTTTGCAAAAACACCCTGCACAATTCGTGCTGAAGTGCTGAGCCGCTGAGCAGCAGTGTTACAGAGCTCTGAGAGAGGATCCAGCCGTGACTGAGCAGGTCTGGCCTTGGAGCTGCTGCCTAAAATCTTGGAGCGTGGAAGGATTTTACCTCCAACGCCAGTCTGTGCCGTGTTTGGGTTCTTCCAGTTTCTGTGGAGCAGCAGACGGAGACGCAGAGATGTGGAACTGGTGCCGTCAAAGGGGTTTCCAGTGTCCTTTTGCCAGGAACAAGGACATTGATGGACACTCCTCTCCAGAAACAACCCATCAGATTTACACTCACAGCACCATGCTCATAACTCTCTCCCGAGTTTACTCCACTCCACAAGTGCCTCATGTGCCTTTGCAGGATCCTGTGGGTTCACATCCTTTCACCCCCCAGTTCTGCCCTTTCTCTCCCCACAGAGGGAGGCAAGGAGATGCCTCTGACAACTCTGACAAGGTGCATTCACCTCAGTTTCAGCCATGGATGTCACACCCCAGGGCATCTCCACACCAGCTTCTACTAGAGCTGAAATACCAAGGAAAAAAAACAAAACAGTTTCCAGACTGAGGCACCAACCTGACTCCAGAAAAAAAAAACCTGAAAAAGGGGAGTTGGAAGAGCCTGGCAGCCTTAGACCCACAGTCATGCTCAGCCAGACCTTTGCCATCACAAGTTGTCAGGAAACATGAACATGCCTGAGACCTGCAACACCCCAGCCAATGAAGGAACTCAATCCCATTTCTGCACTGATGGGTATTCCATCAGCCCAAAGGGGCTGGAACCGCCCCACTGCAGTGCTGAAAGCTCCAGACACGGAGCCACAAGGGTTTGATAAAAACAGCACTGTCCAGGCACTGACGCTTTTGGAAGGCAGCGGAGCCTTTTGCCTTAAAACACACCACTGCAGTGCCAGCCGTGCTCACGGGCTCTGCAGGGGCACTTCCACATTCAGCACTTGTGTGGGCACCTCCAGCCTCCTCAAGGAGCCGCCCATCCCTCCCTCTTACCCATCCTTGAGGGGACACACATCTCTCCCTCTCTGCCTGTCCTTAGGTACTTAAACACCCCTCCCTCTCTACCCCTATTTTGTGAACTGCTTTTTCCACAAAACCATTACTTTTAAAGAAATCTTCAGCTCATGAAAGCCAAGAGCTCTTAGGAGACATTGAGGAGGATTAGCAAAATACAACCCAAGTTAAATAAATCTTCATTAGTATACTAATTATCCCTGGAGGAGATATTCCAACTGCTATGGTTCTGTGGGTTGGTCTTGGATTTCCTCAGGCTTCTGTGGATGAAAAGCTGGAACCTAAGGATTTCAGGCTGGCACCACAAGCCTACTCCTGGACTCTGAAGGGACCCTGAGGAGTACTGGTCATCCCAGGACAATGTGGCTTCTCTGGGTGATATTTATAGACATGATTCCTGTCTTCCCAAGCTGCTTAATTTACCGATTGATAAACAACAATTTCTTTCAGGCTTTTGAGGACTTTTGCCCCAATGTGGGCATTGTTTCTCCTGGAACACAAGAGTAAAATCCCACCGGCACAGCTGGGCTGGGGGGCTGCACACCCACCCCATGCCACGCCTGCCTTGGCTCAAAGGCCACCAGCCACCCACACACATGCCATCCCCCTGAGGTGACAGCACAGGGGCTGGCCCCAGAAAAGCCCCTTTAAGGAACACTTCAGAGAGGCCTCGGGAGCCAGGACATTAATTTTAGCCTGGAGCAGTGCCAGGGACGCAGGGCAGCTGCTGCAGGCGGGGTTGTGCCTGCCCCAGCACAGCCCCAGTCCCACTGCGGAGCCGGGAGCAGCCATGACCGAGGAACGCACGGGGCTGGAGGAGCGGATCATCATCAAGGACCAGCACACCAAGGAGATCGACCTGGTCAACAGAGACCCCAAGCACATCAACGAGGACGTTGTGAAGGTAGGGCTGTCCCACCCTGTGCTGTAGCAGTGTCACTGGGACCAGGATTTGGGTTTCAGACCTTGGTCTGTGTTTGGCTCGACTCAGCCAGTGCTGTTGGTCCTTGTCCATGTGCCCCAAGAGGTGCCATCCCCAGGGCTGTGGGGACGTGACAGCCCCACTGGCCGGGCACCCAGACACTGGCTGGTTCCAGTTAATGCCGTATTTCCCATTCCTTGAATGGGCTCTCCAGTTTCATTGTAGCTTGAAAATTTATTGAGACGCCTTCCTTTGTACCAGCAATCGGGCAGCCAAAAATAACACAGAAATTAAATATCACCGATTTAAAGGGATATTGGAAAAAAACTGCTGGTTTTCAAGACACAGCAGTCTCAGTACCAGATTGTTTGATGTGTGTTGTCCTGTTTGTGGAAGTTTGCCCAGAGGTGCAGCAGCCCCTAGCTCTCTCCCTCTGTTTCTGACCAAGAGGAATTCCCATTTTAACTCTTGGGCTTCCTCTAGACTCCCTTAGAACTGCAAACAAAATTTGGCTCTGTTAGTCAAAAATAATTCCAACCCAAAGGAGAACAGGAGGAGGTGGAAGGGTTTTGTTAAAACTGTTTGTGAATGTCACACCAGAAGGGACAGCATGCACAAAGCTGATTACACAGGCTTTGAAACAGGCCATGACCTGAAATTCAAACCTGAATTTGATCATTAAAACACCATTACAGCTACAACCATGGTGTGGTCAAATTAAATTCCCTTGGATGAGCTGTGACAGTGACAGCCATCGATGGGCTCCTCCCTGACACTGTGAGACCTGCCCATGACAGTTGCCTGACACCTCGACATCCCAAGCACATCCCCAGCATCATGGCCAACATCTGTGCCACTCCCTGCCAGTGCACCCTGCAGCCTTGGCCTGGGGCTTGCAGAGGTGCCAGGGGAGCCCTCAGCCCACTTTGGGGCACACAGCTGCTCCCCAGCTTGGGAACACCACCAGCTACTCTTGGGGGACAATGCCAGCGCCATCCCAGCTACCCGCAGGCCTCCCACCAGCCCCTTTCTCACAGCACATCCCTGCCTTTTCCCACTCCAGAATCTCCAAAGCCTGAAGAGACCTTCCAAGCCCATCCCTCCCATGGCCATGCTGCTGCTCCACCAGCACTGGAAGGCTCCAGAGCTCAGGCTCCTCAGCATTCCTCCCCCTTAAAACAGCCGGGCAGGCAGGGCTGGAAAGGGAGGGCAGAGCCAATCCCGGGACAGGAGCACAGCTCACCCTGCTATTGCTGCTGCTCTCCCCGTGTCCCAAGGGACAGCCAGAGCCTCCCTGTGGGCACAGACACAGCCCAAACACCCGGGGCATCGCAGCAGGCAGTGCCCTGGAAGCACGGGAAGCAGAGAGCCAGCCAGCAGGGGAACTACAGTGCTCCACGGAATGAAGCGCTCACCTGGCCACGGATACACATCCCGAGCATCACAGAGCAACAGCCAGGATTTGGGATCGGGTTAGAGAGGTGGCACTGGCCACAGAGACTTTGCAGAGCTTTCCAAACCTCCTCCAAGCACAGCAACACAGCAATGCAGGCTAGACTGGGTGACCTGAAGAGAGCTTTTCCAACCTAAATGGTTCCACAGTTCCGTAAAAGAGCAGTACCTGTGTGTGCTGGTCCTTGAGCACCTCCAGGCAGTGCCCAGGATCCAGACTCAGTCTGAGTCTGAACCTCCTCTGCTCCTCCACATCCACTCCCAGTGGGAGGGCAGCAGAAGAAGCAACAAGCCAGAGCCCCTGCTTTTATATCATGCTGCTCCCTGCATTAATTGATCCCTGATGAGCCCATCAGGCAGTTGGACAGGAACCCGGGCTAGTTCCCGGCACACCTGGGCTTTCCAGGGACTGCTGACTCCTCATCCATGTCAATGCTTCTCCCAGCACCTCCTGCCCACTCCAGGAAATTAAAGATGACACATAGTGATTTTGTGATCCAAGTGCTTCCAAAAGCAGAAGCATATTGTGATTTAACATGAATGTACAGACATGCCAGCTGCCTGATGGAAGGCCAGACTGGTTTTCGAGACAAATAGCTCAGCTTATATATTCCCTAGAATTGAGTTACACCCCAAAGGATCTCTGTGGGGAGTCTTGGGGAGGGTGTGTTACTCAGAGACCCCCAGTACCTGCACAAATGGCAAGGGCAGGGCTGAGCCCCAGCTCCCTTTCCCAGGAGGAACATGGACAGACAACACTGAGCACTTCATCCTATGGGTATAAATAAATAATCCATAAATCCAGAGGGCTGCTGGATCTTTATTAGCACAAACACCTTTCTGCTGAGTGGGCAGCCACATCCCTGAATGTTAAAAAAGGGCAGGAATGGGCTCTGGCCGCCCCTGCAGCCAGCACTCCCACGCACAGCTCCTGTTCCAAGGGCTCCTGCCTGGCCCTCACACCTTGTTCCCCAGATCAGGGGAGAGGACAGTGAGTGTGACCCCCCCGGTGCTGGAGTCTCAGCTGTGGGTTGAGCCCATGTCCTGCATCGCTCTGTTGCCCACAGGCTATGACTGGGCAGTGCTGGGAGCCCTGAGCCATCTCCCATCTCTGCAGGGGCTCATCCCTGCTCGGGGGTGCAGAGATCCAGGGATCCACCCCCAGGACCCAGCACAGTCCTCACCCTACCAACCCCCTCCACTTGGGATCTGCTCTCACCTTGTGCAGACCCCCATCCTCACCTCAGGGCCTTTGCTGACCCCCAAAACTCCCTCACATCCATCTGCTCTCCTTCCAGGTGGATTTTGAGGATGTGATAGCTGAGCCCGTGGGCACATACAGCTTCGACGGCGTCTGGAAAACCAGCTACACCACCTTCACCGTCAGCAAGTACTGGTGCTACCGGCTGCTCTCTGCTGTGCTGGGCATCCCCCTGGCCGTCGTCTGGGGCTTCCTCTTTGCCCTCATCTCCTTCTGCCACATCTGGGCAGTGGTGCCCTGCATCAAGAGCTACCTGATAGAGATCCAGTGTGTCAGCCGGATCTACTCCCTCTGCATCCACACCTTCTGTGACCCGCTCTTCGAGGCACTCTCCAAGATCTGCAGCAACATCCAAGTTGCTCTCCGAAAGGAGATTTAGGTCCCAACAGCTGCCCCAGCAGCCCTGGCACACCCCCTCTATGCAGGCTCCCTGCCCCGGGGCACACAGACACCTGTGCCCACCAAAGCACCTGCACGTGAACACCCGTGAGAAGGGAACTGTGCATCAGGGCAGGGCCCCGCAGCAGAGCTGGTTCTCGGGGATGCTCTCTGCAGATGGAGGCAGGCCAGGCTGCTCCTTACTCCATCCCAAAGCCAGAAGCTTTAGGAGAAGAGAAGCCCATCTTGGCTCAGAGAACAGCCCAGAGGACACCTCTGTCCTCCAGGACCCCTGGGAGCTCCTGCAGGAGTGACAGCAGCACCTCCTGGGCACAGCCCTGGGCCACAGCCTGCAGATGCAGGACAAGCAGTGAGGCTGCAGAGCTGCTGCTGGCCACTGACCAAACCCTGCCAGCCCCCCTATCCCTTCAGGCTGGGATGGCACTGACAGAAACTCCCTCATAGGAGTTACTATTTTGTGGCAAACAATTGCTGTTGTGGGAGCTCCTGCATTAAACCGCTGCACAAAACCTTTAGGGATAGAATAGCTAAACCAAACATTTTTTCAGGCATCCTTGCATTTCAGCCAAGCTGTGAGAGCCACATCAGTCCATGTTGTGTCTGCTCCGAGAGCGTGAGCTGGTCCCGGGCCACCGCCAGCTGCAAACCCTCTTGTGGCACTTTGGCGCTCAATTATGTGCTTAATTGTGGAGCATCGTTAAGTGCCGCGGGAGGGATCCAGGGCAGGAGAGTGCAGGTGGGACCCAGCCCTGTGCATGGCCCTGAACGCTGAGGCTGCGGGAGGGCAGGGGGGACACAGAGCTTTGGGAGCCTCGCCTGAGAGACGAGCTGGGCTCTGAGCAAAGCTTAGGCTCGTTTCTCAGGGACAATCTTCACTGCACACCGGCTCAGTCGGTGCCGAGTTAGCTCCAGCCATAGCAGTGTGTGCATCCCACACGGCCAGGGCTCTCCCTCCACTCTCTGTCCTGGGATGGAGCCAGAGGCTGCGGGAGGGACAGGACCGCGCCGACTCTCGGGCTCCCCCCAGCTGGAGGGGTCTCACATCCAGCCCGACCCCTCCCTCAGCATCCCAGGGCACCCCGATGGAGGGGGACAGCAGAGGAAGGAGCCTCTGCCAGGACCCAGAGGCTCCAGGGAAAGAGGAGTGAGGGGCAAGAGGTCCAGTTCAGAGCTATTTCCTCCCCTGTACTGTCAATCAATTTGTCAGTCTCTCTTCCACGGAGCTGCACTTTCACTTTGAGGCCCTTGAATGCTCTTTTGGCTCCAGTCTTACCAGCTATGCTGAAGCAGGGCCCAGGAGGTCTCGTTGTCCAGAGGCTCTTCTCAATTGTATCCATGTGCGCCTCTCCCTTGGCTTCCAACAAAGACTTGGAGCCAAAGACTCCTCTAGTGCCATGCCGAGGACACGAAAGAACCAGGTTTTCAACTGGAGCTCTTCCAAGGGCTTGGGATTGTATACTGCTGTTATTCCATAGCAATATGGTACCCAAGCTCCAGCAACATCAGGGCCCAAGGAGAATGGAGTGATTTAAAAAAAACAAAAAAAAAAAATATATATATATCTCTTTAGGTATTTATAGGGGGAAAAAAGTCTAAAAAACACTTCACCATGAGCATTTTTTGTGGCAATAAAAATAATTAAAGTCAATTGTATAATGGGCTTATTACTTTTAAATTTTTTTTGTCCTAGTAGTTCACTGCCTGAACCCAAAAAACTCTGAAATGCTGATGTTCCCAACACAGTGCTCTCTGGGCTCCCAACACTTCGGGCACATGCTACTCATCTGTTTCACTTTTGACCCTCCTGAAAAGCTTTTTGGTGGTGCATTCCCCTGGGACACTCCTGCAGCTGCTCTCGCTGTCCCCGCCCTGCCGCAGCCTGGGGACAGGGAGCTCAGCTGGGCCGTGGCACCCCTTGGCCGCAGCCTCTCCAGGGGTGGGGCATGGGCCTGACTGACCCCCAGACCACCACCAGAAATTGCAGCCAGGGCTTGAGGGCAATTCCCTGTCTCTCCCAAAGCTCCTTCTCTCCTCTATGCATCCATCCCGGTAACATCTTCCATGTTCTCTTTCCTCCCTGGCAGATGGAGGACGCACCAGGCCCTCAGACTCTCACAAAAAGGAGACCCCCTCCTTCCTTGTTTTGTGCAGGAGTTAGTGACTCTCGAGGAGAAGGAAGGTGAACATGGGAGGAAAATTCTCTGTGGTGTCCTAAGGATTTCAACCAGTCAGCAAATGTGCTGAGAACCCACTTGGAGCTCCCACAAAAAAATCAAAGGAATGTCAGGATAGGAAAGGTGCAAATGTACCTGCAGGTGACAGTGAAAACATAAAGGACACATTTAAATGCATTTTCCTGTTCATTCCCAGCATGAAAGGCCCAATTACATCACCCTTTGAGAGCCCCAGCTGTGTCCCCCTGCAGTGCCCGTGTCACGGCCGGCTCTGTGCCACTGGGTGCGGGTCCCGGTGCCGGGGCAGACAGCGGCATCGCGGTGAGCACAGCGGCGGCGGTGTTACAGCCTCGCTGCCCAGCGGTCCCTCCATCCCCTCAGCCCAGCGCTCCGCACACCTCCCTCCCACTTTCCACCAGACACAGTCAGAAAACTTTATTTACAGTATTTGTTAGCAATAAAAATCCATGCAGTGAGCATGCTCTGTGAGCTATAGAGCAAGGGAATGGCACTGGAATGATGGGAGACTTCATGGGGTCTGTGGTGACCCCAGAGCCAAGCCTGGCCTCGGGGATGTGACGGAAGTGTCCCTGTCAGAGCCCACGGAGCCCACTGGGATCCCACATCCGCCCGTGCAGAAGCTGCTGAGCACACTCGGCCAGGGCGTTATCGCCTGGTGCCCCGATCCCCGGCCCCAGCCGTGCGCGCTCCCGGCCCCTGCCGACCGTCGGCACAGCCTCACCGGGCACAGGGAGAGCTGGGGTGGGGACACCCGGGCCACAGCGCTGTCCCCTGCAAGGCTGGTCCTTGCCGGCCACCAGGAGCGCCCTTCTCTGTGCCCAGGGACAGGGGAGGGCAGGGGAGTAGGGCTGGGACGGTGCGGGGTTGCGGGGCTGGGGCTGGGGCTGGGGCTGCCTCTGCGCCATGGGCCGCGAGCAAAGCGAGGTCGCCTGTGCTGAGAGCGCAGTGCCAGGCGCTGGCACCCTGCGGGAT
The DNA here is from genome assembly GCA_013397795.1 of Orthonyx spaldingii. NCBI lineage: Eukaryota > Metazoa > Chordata > Aves > Passeriformes > Orthonychidae > Orthonyx > Orthonyx spaldingii. The sequence continues at coordinate 91,449 of VZTJ01001956.1, forward strand.
CCTGCTGCAGGTGCAGGTGGGACAGTGCCCAGTCATGGGCCAGGGGTGACACCCATCACCCTGTGCTGCAGCAGCCCCTTGCGTCCGACAGGGATGCACCACACCTGCCCCAGCAGCACCCAATCATTTGGGGCAAAACCTCTCCCTCCTGGTGGCATCCGGAAGCCACTGATGTCAGGGTTTGGGGCTCCTGGTGTCTAATCCCAGGCAGCACTGAAACTTGGACGCAGAATTCCTCCCCCACTCCCATCTCAGTTAAATAATGCTCTCTGCACATGCTTACAGGCATATATACACCTATTTATAGACCCCCTCCTTGTCCAGGTCCCGGCTTTCCACAGGGAAGCACTGGAGGCAGCACAGCAGAGGCACAAGGCCCCGGCTGGTGACAGCCTCACATCGTGGAGGGCTGCATGAAGCTCCTCTGGCTCGTGCTCTTGCTGCTGAGGACGTAGGAGGAGGAGTTGCTCTTCTTGCTCAGGTCACACGCCGGCCGCGACTTCAGGTAGCGCGTGGAGCAGCAGAGGAAGCAGCGCATCAGGTCGTGGAAGAGGTGGCCGGTGTAGAGCATGTAGATCCAGGGGTTGCAGCAGCTGTTGAGGCTGGCCAGGAGCATGGCGATGATGAAGGGCGAGGCTGCAAGGCAGAGGCACGGCAGTGTCGGGGCGGCACGGCAGTGTCAGGGCACGGCAGTGTCAGGGCATGGCTCACGCTGTGGTGGACCCTGCCAAGAGCTCTGCCGGCACCGTGACACCCCCTCCCCGCCCGCGGGGACATCACCTCGGGAAAGGAGAGGCAGGGCAGGGGGGCGAGCCTCAGCTCCAGCATCTTGGGTTTAAGTTTTTCCCCACAAGATCTGCATTTCCCTGCTCAGCTCCGGCGCTGCCGCCTGCCCGGCGTTGCCCTGGAATGCCTGGCCGGGAGGCAGAGATGATGATCAGAGGATTTGGGCACAATCGGCCTTTAAGGTGCCCAAAGCTGGAGAAAGGGACCGCAGCCCTTGGAGCTGCCATGGTAAAGAGCAGGACTGGGAGCAAGCAGAGCCGGTGGCTCATTTTCCCACACCAGTGGCTGATTTGGGGCAGACTATTGGCTTCCAGCTGCTCGGGCTGTGGGACAGCCACGGTCCCCAGGCCTCAGGGCATCCCCTGCTCCTGGGCTGTCCCCACAGCCCGGCCCTATCTGAGCCCTTTGTCCAGTGCTTTCCCGGCACCTTTCTCCAGTCATCTTTCTTTCCCCTGAATTAATTTTTCCCACCCAGTGCTCTCACAGGAAAGATGGCAGCCATTCCCACATCACCAATGAAGCCCGGAAGCCTGGCACCCCCCAGGGATGTGGGGGGATGGTGGCAGTGCAGTGCCAGGACATCAAGTCTCTGGCTGCTGCTGTCTGTCCCCAGAGCACAAAGTACTGGCTGTGCCACCTGAGAGGCTGAATCAGCACCTTCTGGTGACAAGGGGATGGTGGAACTGGCATCTGCCATGGCACCGGGACAAGGGGGGGACGTCCCCTCCATAAAGGGGATGCAGGTGGAGATGGAGCCTTTATCCTGCTGCCTGTGTTCCAGCTCATCTCCTCAGCCCCCGACAGCCCCTTTGCTCCCAGAGGACACTCCAGCAGCGAGGATGAACATGGTTGATTTGGCTGTTCCTGGTCCCTTTGTGCCTCTGCAAAAATCCACTGGCAGTTTCTAAACCAGTGAAGTGTGACTATAAATCCTTGCTTCCAAATTCACCTTTAGCCAATAGATGCGTAATTCCTGCTCTTGTGATGTCTGCTCCAACTACTTCTAATTTCGAGCATATGCTAAAAAATAATTCCATGAGGAATGGTTACAAGTCACAGGCACATGTATTTCAGACCTGAAATACATCACAGCGTTTCTATCCACTTGAAAACATCCAACCAGGGCTGATTCAGCTCTTCCCTCTCTGCGGGAGGCAAACTGAATTTCAGAGAGCTTACTGCAGGGCAGGTCCGGGGTTGGATTGCTTCCCGCCCTGGCTGGAACACCAGAGACCCCTGAGGGGTGCTGCAACCAGCAAGTTCTGTCCCCCAAGGATGTCCCCTCTCCCAGGCACTCCGCACTCCTGGAGCGGTGGGCAGAAGTGGAGGCTGTGCCCAAGCAGAGCTGTGGGGGTTCTGCTGCAAACACCCAGTACAGGAGTGGGATGGGATGGGATGGGATGGGATGGGATGG